>JAJJWX010000036.1:0-338455 GCA_023529315.1 Papaver bracteatum
CTGGATTTTGTGCCTGTGCTATGTTCGGACACTTTTGTTCTTTTAGCCATATATTTTTATTAGGTGATGTGGGTTTAGCCCCGCCCCATCATGATACATTTTAGATTAGGTGTGGCTCCGCCTCGCCTCGCCCAGTCCCATTGCATTTTTTATTTGGTGTTGCACGGCTACGCCCCGCCCATAGCGATCCGTCTTTATTAGGAGTGGCTTCGCCCCGCCTCGCCCCGTCCTGTTTTGATTTGATAAAGCTTGGCTTCGCCTCGTCCCCATCCTGATTTGATTTGGTATGGCTCGGCTTAGCCTCGTCCTATCCCATCACTTAGGATTTTTGATTTGGTTAACCATATTATATATGAATATAAAATTTAAATTTAAATATAAAGATAAAATTGATGAGGTGTAAGAGATACTCAATACCAAATATGTATAAAGTTAGGTTCCATCAATAATCATATTTATACGGTTGAATGGTGATTAAAAATGTACAACCGTTGATAAAATCATGATTTCTTTATTAGTAATCTAATTTTTTTTTTTTGATCGGTATTAGTAATCTAAATTAGAGAGCATAATTAAGAGTATATTGGTCAGAGGTAGTGGTCAAATTTATGGTGAATTTAATCTTCCATCCGGTGAATATGACTTTCACAAATCTAAAGTTTGCTTCAAAAAAAAATCAAAAAGAATCAAAAGTTCAAAATTTACTCACAGCCGAGTTCACCATCAGCCACTAAGCAATGAGTTGATACATACTTAATTATATTTAACCTCAACCCGTTTCACATGTATCATGCCCAATAAGGTTTGCACGGTCATCTGAAATGCAAATGAGGGTTTATCTAGAGTGTATGCCCACTACCTATGTCGAAGAATACATGTACATTAGTGAACAAAAGATAACTGGGAAAGAAGAGGGTACAACAATAATAATATATGTAGAGATTGTAGATTTTGGTGAAAATTTCTTTGTATATAATGGCAACTATGTTTACTCAAAATATTAAGTGGAAGCTTTTTGGTCTGTGCAGTCAATCTGATGGTATAGCCTTAAAATTGGTAATTTACATCTCAAACTAAAGGGATCAGTCAATTTGAAGTGAATTAAAATTTTAAATATCATGCAACTACTTATACCAACTGAAAGTGATCATTGTCCAACTGATCATGGCTTTCGGAATCCAATAACTCAGTACTACCACTAACGACTTCATTTCTGAAAATATAAAGTGAGAAAACAGAACATTAATGACACAATATGGAAGGCACTTAGTATTCATAGACAACATGCCATTACAGTTAAGGACATTTCTATGCACTTCATTGTCCGTTCCTCTGGATTGACAACAGATTGAGATAAAAGTTTACTAATACAGAACTTCTGACCTTTTTAAGCGTGATGCCTCTGCTCTGGTCTTTGGCTTATGACCTGCCAAAGGTGTGCCTTCTCCATATTCGGTGTGGACGTGGAGTCTGACCTAATTGGCCAGAGGGAACAAATTACCTTTATGCAGCATTTCACAAACCTAAAAAAAAAGGGGAAAAAAAGTAACTATAACAGTCAAAATTACTCTTAATGGCATAAAATAATTCAGTAAAAAATTAGTTGGTACTGCATTATTGCTATTTCTTTCTGAAAGTTTCAGCATGACCGATTACTTGCGCTTCAAAACAAAAAATATATATGTACTTACAGATAAAAGTTAGTAATTTTGGCCAGAAATAGCTGACCTTTTTAAGCGGCTATGATGTTTTAACTTTCAAGTACATGAAATTTATATAGTGTGCTCAATTTAAGTATTAGATTGAGTTATTCTGAAATGATGGGTAAAGGACGCAATTAAGTTGCCTCTCGAAGACTTAAAAATAAGAAAAAATATAATATACCTTTGAAAAGTTGTTTGAGATTTCTAAGACTTCACAATTTGAGCAAACCCAATATTTAACAGGAGATATACATATTGCTGCTTCCTGTAAACATGAGTCTTATAAAGTCTCAAATGGGATTGTGGAAGAAAATCCATGACAAACCAACTTGTCACTTTTTCAGGTACGTGCAGAAGCATATGTAGACATTTTAAGATCAATTCTAATATTAATATTTATCCAAACAATGACTAATTTTTTTCTACATGCGCTATTTGAGTACTTAAACACATCTGTGATTTGCATTATTTGAGTTTATGCTCTTAGAATGCATCAGTGAATAGTTCCCACTTAACATATCTGCATAATGCAATGAATTCGCATAACCTTGGGAATTCCTTGAGATAGTTTTTGATTGGAACTTACCACTGTTAATCATCATATCGCTACTCCAAGAACCCCTAATCCATCATTTTTTAGTTTGTTTGCATGATCTGTATGCCGATCTCCTGCATAAACAGGTATACTTAAAAGAAAATATATATGTAGTGGATACCTTGTACAGGTTGCCGTATCAAAACCTGTAAAAGAGATGTGTTTGGTCACAAAGCAGATATTGGATTAAGTTCCCCTTTTCTATGTTCCCTTTCACCCGTCATTGGTTTTAGAATCCAAAGAAAAATATCATTTTTTGTTTGAGAATCCTATTAATATGTTTTTGGAGCTAAGAAAAGCGAGTAAAGGTAAATAGAAAGCCCAGGCAACACCAGTTTGATTAAGAATAATCGCCACCTTAAGGCATAAACCTACTTGCATGAGGATAATCCCTTCAACACTGGATCCCATATCATTTTCACATTTGTAAGAGACCCCTAGAGGTAATACCAACTAAATGATTATGGAATAAGTGTTGGTAGTAAAAAACTTAGGAAAGAACCAATAAATAAGCATCTAGATGTCTATAAGAACTAACAGACTCTTCAATTTAATTTCTAGCCAAAGGAAATGGAAGTTTTAAGACATTCTAGAAGTTGCATATTACAAAAATGAAACAACATCTAAACTGTCAACCTAAGTAAATGACTATTGATTTGCATTATATAATATACAAAAAAAGGGCTTCGGTAATACCTTTGTACCAACCCATGGAGACTGATTTGGAACCCATATGGAGCATTATTTCAAGAATTCTCGTGCATATACGTCTGTAAGCAAAAATAATGATATTAGTAGCAGTTTACTGTATCCCTACTGTGTCTGAATACTTGACATAGACAAAGTAATAGAACAATGTAGAACTTGTACTCTCAGTCAGGTAATATGTAAATAATTAATGTAAAGATTCATTTCACGTGTTCTTCTCCCACTTTTGCTCGTCCTCTACCCTTCTTTTCTCCTACGAGAAAGACCAAGACTGACTGTAATGTAACATTTGTTCTCTGTATCTCATCCACATAAGCGCAATGTGGATGAACCCATCCCATCAGAGCATTGGTACAACCAATGATAATAAAACCAACCGAAATAGTTATGAACTAAGCAAAACAGAAAACCACACTCAATGTGAACCGAAGCAAGAAATAACTCGTACGTGAAATTAGCAGATCACAATAACAAAACTATGAAGTGGCATTTTAATAGATCACTGAAGTTACTTTTCTGATTGAAATGTTAAGAAAACCTATTGCAAAGAAAATTATATGTCCAACGATTAATGCCTCGGAGAGCCCTTACCCAACCGCAGCATCACTAAAGCCACCACTATTAGTGGGTATTGCAGAGAGCCACTGCAAATTGTACTAAGATTAATAAAGCGAGGGGAACATACATCATAGTTATCCATCTGCAATATTCGATATTCCAACAATGCATTCAATAATGCAATATGCGGCTTCCATTCGTATTTGAGCGGCTTACATCGTGGTGCAATTAAGAGAACTAAAAACTCTCAGAAATTAAGAAACCAATCAATTACCTTGGTCCGTTTATGATCGCTCACTAATCGTGTGAAGAGATGTATCCGTAGAGAACCCAATTCCTAAATTAAGTTATCATCACCTTCATAAGGAAGAATAAAAATTAGAAGATGAAAGTAGAACGGAGAAGAAACAGCAAGAAAAAAAATAGGAGAGGAGAAGAGAAGAGGCGGTGAAAACATGAAGTACTGTTTTAAGATGGCTTTAACCGAAAACTGCATATTCGAAATCACATACCTTAACTGTAGAACTCGTTAATTCTTAACGGGGTCTGTCTCATTGACTCAGAAAAATAAAGAAACGAAAAAGAGTTAGGGTTTACCAAAACATAATTGGATTTGCAATTCAAACCCTAAAAAATCAACAGCACTGGAACCTCATAAAAAGAAAGAATTAGTTATTTTGATAAGGGTTCTGAAAAGAGAGAAGAAATATAAGGTTATGTAACAATGGAAATCAATGAGTTAATGATACTGATTTAAATGTTAAGCAAGATAGCCATTGATATTAACAAAATATGTTCCAATTGCAAAAGAGTTTAGAAGAATTACAGATAACAACATAATCTTTACTAAGAAAAAATGTAAAAAATTGCAAGGATCTTAAAAATAAGTAGAACCCAACTCACCCAACAGTGATTTTCTATGATCTAGAGTATGGTACTGTTAACGAAGCTCACATTCAAAATCAAAATAAATATAAGATATTGAACAATAAAAAGATTAGAACAGAAAAATCCCGAAATAAAACTGCTAACAAAACTCACCTGCAAAATAAAAATAAAAATAAGATACTTCAAAAAATTTATATCGGATTAAAACCCCGAACTAGGGATGGCAATTTGCCCCACCCAAACCCATCCCCGTGTGGGCCCGCCCCTATGGGTTAGGGTTTTACCCGTATAAACGGGGAACGGGGAATCCCCGAAAGTAGTATGCGGGGATAGGGTGGGGATGGTATTTAAGGTCCCCGCCCCATACCCGCCCCATTTCCATCCCTAACTGGAGGTAGATTTGTAAGTATCCAATGTAATCGACTTCATCCAGAAACACTGGAAGCTCTGATGTGCATTCACGATTGGATATGGGATAAGATGAAAGGTAAAAGAATATTTTTTGAAATAAAGCAATTTTTACGTTTAAATACTTTATTATTATTATATGATATATTTTCTTTATATTTCAGTGCGTAGATTAAATCTGAACGGGGAATTTTTTTGGGAAGATAATGAAGAAGACCATGATGACATGATTAACATGGAGGAAAATAGTTAATAATGAGGATTAAAGAACCATAATACTTAATTGTGGATCAATTGTTTGCTTTATTTTTCAGTTTTATTGATTATTATAAACTTAAAATTATAGAATGCACTGCTTAGGTTATTATTATTATTGTCTGAACCTTTATAATTATTTTTAAATTATTAGTATTTTAAATGTAATGTTATGGTAACCCATGAGAAACCCATCCCCTACGGGGATTCTCCATACCCATCCCCGCCCCATTCTTACGGGGAACGGGTAGGGGATGGGTTTTGGTTTTTTAAACGGGGTAGGGGATGGGATTCAAGGTCCCCGCCCCATACCCGCCCCATTGCCATCCCTACCCCGAACCCAAAAGACAAAGAAAAACAAATGTTAAGTATGGATATAGGGATTATGTGCCTGTGAATTAGAGAAACAAATGTTAAATGTATGTGACTAACTACATAGTGTTCGAGTTCAAGAAGCATTGCGTTCACTGTCTGTTGCATCGTAGCCAAAAAAGTTCAAAATAGATGGGTACAATTTCAACATCAATGAGCCGTTCATTTAGAACTGCTTCCAGAAAAGTATTCCTATACATCGTTACAAACTAAAGACTTACATATCACTTTCATCGTTCATTATATAGGTAAAATAATAAGTGGATTTGTATTTTATCATTACCTAATTACATCACAAAACCACATTATATCTACTCCTAATTTAGACAATGACTCAATGAGTAAGTCATCAAAAGGTACACCGTATTGATAATTCAGCCCGAGACCTTTAAAACAAAGCCCCTTTGTACACCATGGTTTCAATATATGTAAGAAAAGAAAGTAGGAAAAAAATTGAAGGATATTTGAATGAAATATAGTAAAGAGACCAACCAACTTAAGAAAAGGAAACATGCTCAGGAAGAGAAAACACTTTCATTCCAGCAGCTTTAACACCTCCCACGCTAGGTCAGGTACAGGTGAAAACACTCTTGTATTATTGAAAACACTTTTTATTTTTCCAATTTTTTTTTTAACAGAGCATTAGCAATAGTAACATGACATAACTAATATGTTATGCATCTCATGATGCGATTTTGTTATGGGGTAAAACAGAGCATTAAGTACTAAAAGGTTTCCAAGCTTTATACTGTTCCTGTTAACTGAGTTATCGTTCTTATGCACCCTCAAAACATGCTCTTCTGCAGTAATATTGAAATCCTAACGTAAATATGGTATAGTACAATCTTTCCTACAATATACAAAAAAACAAAACAAAATCAGTCACAAATTTACCTTTTGAAACCCATATCTTTCTTATATAATTCACCACCATATTGGCCACCTGATTCCTTCACCAATGCATATACTCCTTTGAGCAAGAATACTAACTGAAAAACTTTCTTAACACTGGCAGCAACTTACCCTATCATCTGGCAGCAACATAAACTTGAATATACAAGAGCAGGTCATTTTTAACTTTTAAAAAGCTCTAACATTATGTTCTTTTTCTTCCATTATCCTGATGTTCATCTACGTCTATCTGATTTTTTGTTGGTATTTCTTGTATACCAGCTATAAACCATCAGCTAGTAATTCATCAACTATTACAATAATTCGATTTTATACTACCTCAAACTATGGTGAAGAACATCGTGCTTTCCAGCACAATCTATCATAATAAGTCTTAGGGTTTGTTAACTTTTCTGAAGAAGTAGAACAATATAGATTCTATACAAACATTCCTCGTATTTGCTATGTTCCAAGTAGTAGAAAAGTATACATTGTATATGAACATTCCATGTAATTTATGAGTTCCAATTCCAAAAAAATAAAAAAAAAATAAACAACCGAGGGAAAAAAAATCATACTTGAAGCTCTAACATTATGTTCTATTTTCTTCCATTATCCTGATGTTCAGCAATCATGTAATTTCCCACAACACCTTGTATAATCTATCCAAATGAACGCACTGAAATTGAGACATGTAATTTATGAGAGGAGTATTTCCCACAACACCTTGTATAACCAAAGCACTGAAATTGAGACGGAGGAGAGAAATTGAGACGGAGGAGAGGATGGAAGAGAAAAATAGAATTAGGGATAGCAAAATGGCTACAGATACATGGCCTTTTAGTCATGTATACCATGCCACAAAAAGGTATGCTAGTTCACTGTTCTCTGTTGAAAGGATATTAATAGCAAATACCAGTTAATTCAGGAACCTACCTGCAATCATTTGGACACTATCACCAAGGTCTACAATAATTTTGATTGTCTCAGAACAATAAAATAAATTGAATATTTGGTAACGGTATAGATATCCACCTATAGCTCAAGTTCCATTCAGTATGATGTCAGAACATATAGTGATATGCAGCTTTGCATTTTTCATAGCTCATTTTGGGAGTCAGTAGAATGACTTAATTTGTTAAACAACAATTAATTAATTTTCAATTTTGATTTTTTTTTTAATGATATAGTTATACACTTATTATTTTTTTTTTTAAATAATGAAAGTAATTATAATAACGATTATACATCACTCATTTTGATTATTATTATTATTATTATTATTTTTAATATTATTACATGAAACTAGTTGGAAGCCTAACAAGCTAGGCTCCAACGACATACTACTACATTAATTGAACAGGTTTCTTTGCTAGCCTACCAGCGAGCCTCATGGGTAACCTTTCCAAGGGGAGCCGAAGCGGGAGGGGGGGGCGAGATTGTGTCACAAGGGGGGCAAACTAACACTACCTTCCATGTTAATTCCTGCAATATTACGCCATTGGGGACTTGAACCTGGGACCTCCTGGAACGCATGAAACTTCGAGGAACGGGGATGAACAGCTGAGCTAGGGCCCGTTCTTATTTTATTATTATTATTATTATTATTATTTTAATTTAATATTATTACATGAAACTAGTTGGAAGCCTAACAAGCTAGGCTCCAACGACATACTACTACATTAATTGAACAGGTTGTTGTGCTAGCCTACCAGCGAGCCTCATGGGTAACCTTCCCAAGGGGAGCCGAAGCGGGAGGGGGGGGCGAGATTGTGTCACAAGGGGGGCAAACTAACACTACCTTCCATGTTAATTCCTGCAATATTACGCCATTGGGGACTTGAACCTGGGACCTCCTGGAACGCATGAAACTTCGGGGAACGGGGATGACCAGCTGAGCTAGGGCCAGTTATTATTATTATTTATTTATTTTTATAGAAAGGATGCCACAGAGGGCTTTTATTATTTATTATTATTTATTATTATTATTATTATAAATTCATGGTAATTTTTATCTTATTTTAGTTTGATTTTTTTTTTTTATTATGAAAGATGCCACGAAGGCTTTTTTTATTATTATTATTATGAATCAAAATCAATATTATAAGAGATGGTGGGTAACCTAGCAACAAGCTGGGCACCAACACCTTTCTGAATAACAATCCCAAGCCTATGAAAAAAAGAATTGCCTATCTTAAAATTAGCATCGTGTCTTGCCATGCAATTCCTTAATCTCTTCAAAAAAATTAAAAAATCCGTTCCAAGCTCACCAAAAGTGGAGAAGGACAACACACCAAACCCATAGCCGAGTGAAGTGCAAACATCCAAATATTTTTTATTCTTACGAGTGGTTGCTGCAGAGACGGCATGACCTGGTATGAAACTACGAGTTTTTTCACTAGTGAAAGGAGAAACACCTGTGACATCAAAACAAACATCTCTACCATCTTCCCAATTATAAACCATGATGTCCGCTGGTCGAAATTCCTTATTGTTGATGATGCCCAAAGAAACCTCTTTTCTAGCTACAATGTCGGCCCTATAGCACATGTCTGCCAAAATATCTTTTACTAAATCATGTCTGAACTTAAGCCCAACCTCGCTAGCACAATAAATAGCATGGTCACCAAAGATGTCCATAAGCTTACCGCAACAAGAACATTTACTATCTTCCTCAAAGAGGGGTATAGCCAAACGATATTGTAGGATAGAGCTAAAATGTCTAGAACTAACTGATTGATCAAGACCAGGTATTGGTATCGCCTTTATGAAGTCCATAGCATGTTCAGATCTATTGCATTGCCAAACAGAAGTCTCACGTGCAGATAAAGAGAAGCTAGAAGGTACCTTTTCCCGGATAGCACCAAAGTAGATAGCTGCCAGAGACTTCATGTAATGGGGGGCAGCATCATTAATGTTGAAATCGGGAGAAGAAATCCCACAAGCTTGTGTGAAACCGTGGACAACATTGCGAAAACCATTGCAAGAGGCAGCAGTTTCCGGCAATCCCAAAATAGTATTCTGCAAGTGGTGAGTCTGTACCTGAGAAGCAAGGTAGCAGAACTGCATAGTATCTGACATAGTGAGTATACCCAAGCCCCCATCTTTGATGGGAAGAGTGGCAAGTCGTTGCTGAACTAAGCCAAAACCCGCCCCATCTCCGACTATCAGGCGACGAAGATATTGCATACGATAATCGTCAAAGCGTTCTGCAGCATTCTGAAGCGTCTCAGGGAAAGTATTGCGTAAGGCAAAGTACAACCTCGATACAACTACGAAGAAGCAAAAGTTCACTTTGAGGATCATGCAGTACCTGAATTTTTTCCATGAGCTGAATAGTCTTATCAACTCTATTCATAAATACATTACCGCAGAAGTTTGCATCCAAGCTGACCGGTCCACCAAGTAGTTTGACACCATCCAAAGGCTTACCAATGTTCGCAGGGAAGACATTATCAGCGTCTCTTCTCAAGTCATAAGAAGGCCAAAATAATTTCGTCTTCGAAATATTAAGATGCAACCCGTAGCCTGGTCCATCCTCCTGAAGAATTTTCAAAGATTTTGACACTTCCATAGTGTCCCCTGCGATGGTGCCATCATCTAAATACCAAGCATGGAAATCCAAAGTGCATTGGGAAGCAATCTTCTCAACAAGCGGGTGTAAAGCTAAAGCAAAAAGAAGAGGACCAAGAGGGTCACCCTGCTGAACACCTTGTGTAGAGGAGAGAACATGTTCACGATAGTATAATCTGGCCGGCTTCATGTAGCAAAATTCAACCCAATTGGATATGCTAGGACAATGTGCTCTTACCTCACGGATAATAGTAGAACGATCAACAAGGTTGAAAGCATTCGAAAAATCTATCAATAGCATAGATTTTGTGTTATCCGACCCATGCAACTCAAGTAACCTGTTTGCAGAGTGAAGAATCCCCTCCCGCCGCAAGGAATGCCAACACCATATTGGTGATTTCCTAGATAGGAGTTCAGTTTCTTACAAACCGAGTTCGCAGCTAGCTTAGAACACAGCCTACGCCATATAGTGCCTACTGCGATAGGTCTTAAACCTCCACCAGGTTTGAGCAGTGGGGTTAAGGGTGCACTAGACACAAATTCTCCAAGAATGGCCGGGAATTTCCCTGCAAGCCATAGGTTAACCATGCCAGTAATGGACAACAGCAAATCATCAGCAATAGAAGCTCCCTCACCACTCATAGCATCAAGCAAGTGCTGAGCTCGGAGGCCATCTATGCCATATGACGTCCCTTTTGGAAAGCTCTTAAGAGCTGCAAGTACATCTTTGGCTTCCACTGACAGGGCTGAAGAAACAACATCTGTTGGTATAAGTGGAGGCCGAGCAAAGGGGTGCTTCTGCTGAAGTTCAAGCAATGTATCCGGTGTAGGGGGAGCAACGCCTTCAGACGAGAGTATACGAATTTCCGCAGTATAGTGGCCATAACTCAACTTCTTCCTACATGCAACTAAATGTTTGCTTGTCTTTTTTCCGCTGGGAGCACGCTGTTGGGAAGTCCTGTTGGTTAGTCCGAGCAGTTTTTGCACCAAATCGAAACAGCCTGAAGGCTCTTTCCAGGACAATAGTGCACTATTAATTGCAGCAGCTTGTAACTTACGTCTGTTTCCAGAGCGCTCCTCATTTGAGCTTTTGGGCTCATAAAGGTTTAAAGTGCAAAGTGGCAAGAGCAACAACCGTATCCAGGCAGTAACGTTCGTAGGGTTCGCAAGAACAAAGTCCAATGAAGATTTCATGGCGCGCGAGAAGTGTAGCCTGCAATATGGTGGTATACTGACAGTTGTGTTGATTTGTCGCTGCAAAATCAAATTGAGCAACTCCACCGTAAGCCCTGCAGTTTCAATATCATTAACAATAACAGGTTTAACACCTGGTTTTGTCACCGCACTGTCAGATGCAACATGTACCATCGGGGAAGGCCTCACAACACCGTATACAAGAAAATATGCACCTATGCTATTGAACGGACATGGAATAACATCTGCAGGGTGAGCTTTAGATTTACATGCCATTTTCCATGTATGCGTTGTCATACATTTCGTACAAATCCACCACTTAAGAACACCCAGAACTTCCTCCCATGCAGCAAAACATCTCACGTTATTCTGAATTCTTTCTTTGCAAATCAACTTAGCAGTTTCAGTGGGGGAGGTGTTGGTCCTTCAGATGTATCTTCAACCCACTCTTGGAATACCCTAACCCCCCATGACCCCCTTGACAACCATCAAAGTTAGCAAATGGACATGGAAACTTACCATTATGCAATGAAGAAGCTACCGAGGAATGGGAGTCAAGTTGTGAGGATTGGGAGTCATGGGGGTCGAGGCAATCTTGAACACCGATTTCTGAAGAGGCTGCAGATCGTGATCGTGTGCTAGGAATTGTGTCTTCTAAGAGAAAACTGAAGTGAACCAGAAAACCCTAAAAAAACAAAACAACAATGCCGCAAGATGCATCCCTGAATGCTGTCAAACAATAAAAAGAGAGGAAAGATGGAGATGTTTGTGTTGAATCACGAACAGAAGGGAAGGAAAGATCCTGGTTTTCAATCGCCGGAAAAATCCCCCTCCCAATCGCTGGATCTTCTCTCACAATAATAATTATTTTATGGATTATATACAGAAGTAGGCATGTTCTTGACCTCATTTTCGTTTATAGGCCTCTTTTTTTATTTCTTACAAATCTAGGTCAATTAAACAGATTCCATCCAAATTCTTTATCTCAGTCAATATCTCGTGGAGACCGTTCAATATCTGTTCAAAATCTCGTATAACGAGATATTGTGGAGGTGCCGACATTACGAAAATACCCTTTCCCTACTTTGTCAGTAACAAAAGATGGGTTTTGGGTTACAGTTTCGAGTCCATGGAGTTTCTGACATATATTTTGAAGCCGACGGAAAAATTGAGGGAAGAGATTGAGCGGTAACAAATGAAATTGGAGATGTATTCGGATTTGTTCTGTCAGTGAAATTCATTAGTAAAATAAGAATAAAGGGTTTTATTGTGGATTGAAGTTTGGTTGGAAACAAGAACAGATAGATGTTGATGCCGTTTCGTGAGAAAATGATATAAAGGAAAATGGGTTCAGAGAAGGTAATTGTGTATGCATCGTTGGAGTTTGTCTAGTGATTTTGTGGTGATCAAACATGGAAGACACGATTGGTTGTTGTTGAAGATGATGATTCATTGGAAAAGATGCTGATGGTGAGTTGTTTCAAAAAAAAATTAAGAATGATTAAATGGGTTGTATAATTGAAATTTCCGGGGAGGAGATTAATGGGTTTTGAGAGCAAAAATAACTACATTATCTGTGTGAACACAAAAATGCATATCAGGTGTTCGTTCAAATGCCTGAATGGTTTATTCCCTATCAAGAGTTGTTAGTCTTGTCATGGGTCGAGGAAGTGGTGAATGATTGAGTCTTGGACATGATTCTGTGGCTGCCAAACATGAAGAAACTAAACTATTGGCCAGCCATCTATGGCTCGTATGGTTCTCAAGAACATATCAGAACTGTCCTAAGACTGTAATCAGTATCTGGAGGTGGTTTTGAGTTGAGTTTTGATGAGAAGTGAGATGATTAAGAAAATGGTGCTGAGAATGGATGAGCTTAGATTGCTTTTAATATATAATTTAAGTTGAGAAAGAACAAGGAAGAAATGGGTTGAACTTGTGGTGTTTTTGGTTACAGAATTGTCATGATTTCCCAGCCGGAGAAAAACCAGTGAACGGAGGTTATCATCTTTTCGCTTGGGAACTATGTATCGCCTAAAGAGAATAACCCGGCTGATACTATATTGGCTGCGTGCGTTTTATTGAAGAAATGTATTGACAAGCTTTATGATGGCAAGTGATGATGATAAACTCAAGAGTACACCAGAATCCAAGGAACTGCAGTCGGTTTGTGATACCATTTTTATGATGCATCTTACCAACTCTGATGGAGAGCTTAATGAGAACATCTGGGGAGCCGTATCGAATGTATTCCCCAAGATCGGTGAGTTGTCATATTTCTATTTGAAAGATGTTGTGCATAAACTTGCAGAACTACTAAGAGTTGCAAACGGAGACGCGACCAGGACAAAGTACCAAAATCTTGAAGAGTGCTTTGGGTCTGCTATCATTTCTATGGGACCGGAGAAGATCCTGACATTACTACCTGTTTCCTTCGATGAAGAAGAGCTCACCAGCTTAAATATCTGGATTCTGCCAATTTTAAAGAAGTATGTTGTTGGATCATCATTGGAGTATTATATGGATCACATTATCCCTCTAGTGGAACCTCTTAAGCAAGCCTGTAAAATAGTTACAAAGTATCGTGTTAGGAAGAAGATGCAGGCTGCCATCCGTGCGTTTTGGGACTTGTTACCTGCTTTCTGTCGTTATCCTACAGATACTCACAAGAAATTTAAAAGCTCTGGCCAAACTTCTTTTAGTTTTTATCAAGGAAGAGGAATCCATGCATGAAAATGGATGCTTAGCTCTGCAGCGACTTGTGAACCAAAATATTGACACAAACTTAAACCAACAATTCAAAGGACTATTAGGTATTTTTATGTACATCTAACGGTGATAACTTTCCATCCATCAGTTTTGGTCAAAACTTGCCTAGTTTTGTAAGAAATAAAAAAACAGGCTTAGTTTTGTAAACCATAAAAAAAACAGGCCTATTTCGGTAAAAAGCCCTTATTTTATTTATTTATTTATTTTTAAATTTCTTTTTTTAGATAAATTTATTTCGTAATTTCACAGGTAGCTGGTTGGGAGTCTGGCAACAATTTGAGCTCCCACACCCTTATGAATAGTAAAGCCCATTCTGTGAAAGATAAACCTTCCTACTTTATCATTTATATCATGGTTCGACAAGCAATTCTTAAGACTCTTCAAGAATATCACCGCTTCTTCACTGAGTTCAACTAAAGTAGTAAAGGCAAAGACAATGAAGACATAGCCGAGAGTTGTGAATTTGTCCAAGTACTTCTTGCGTTGCGGGTGACCGCTCGAGAGATAGCCTGACCTGGAGTGAAATATTGTGTTCCATCTCTTGAGAAAGGCGAGACCCCTGTGATGTCAAAGCACGTGTCGTGTCCATTTTCCCAATTGTATACCATGATGTCAGCTGGTCTCGGGTTAGGGTCATTGCTTGACAAAATCCCTAAGGAGACTTCTTTACGGGCAGCGACTCCACACTTGAAGCAAATGTCAGCGAGTACGTCCCGAACAAGATTATGTATAAACTTGAGCCCTACCTCGTTCGCGCAATGTACTACATGGTCTCCAAAGGCATCCATCAAACTACCACAACAAGGACAAGGGCTATTCGCTTCTAAAAGAGGAATTCCAAGTCTGTAACATAGAATGGCTCTGAAATTCCTCCGTCCCATACACTGGTTTAACCCCTCTATAGGTGTGGCCAATAAATAATCCTGAGCATGGGCGCTCTTACTGCACTGCCATAGTATCGAATCCCTCTCAGTCATCGCAAACTTCTCAGGTATCTCTTTCACCACTGCGTCAAAATATGGTACTTCCAGAGTCTTCATATAATTTGGGGCAGTTGCATTGAAGATATGTTCAGAAGAGGGTATACCACATACCTGTGTGTATTGATGGACGACTTGTTGTGAGATGAGGTTGCACTCTGGGACTGTTGTGTTGTTAAGAATGGACCTCTGCAAAGTGCGTGTCTGAAGTTGGGAGGCCAAATAACAGTAGTGGATGGTATCAGACATGGTATAGACGCCGAGGCCACCGAGCTTGATTGGTAAAGTAGCGATACACTGTTGCAGGGGGCCAAATCCGACGCCATCTCCGGTAATTATATGTCTCAGATATTGCGATAAGTGAGTATCATATCTGACCTGTGCTTGTTGCAGGGCCTGTGGATGGGTTGTACGCAGGGTGAAGTATAACCTAGACACTCCAGAACAGTTACGCAATAATAAAAGTTCACTTTGAGGGTCATTTAACTTCTTAATAGTTTCCATTAAGTTGATTGTTTTGTCCACCCTGTGTTGTATCATATCATCACAAAACCGAATGTCAAGGCTCATTGGGCCCCCTAGTAGCTTAACACCCAATGATTTTATGCTGATGTTGTGGGGGAAGACACCATCTTCATATCCCCTGGGGTCGGGTGTTGGCCAGAAAAACTCAGTTTTTCCCACATTTAGGTGCAAGCCTCTGAACTTCCCTTCATTTTGTATAATTTGCAAAGCTTTGAAGACTTCCATGGTGTCACCCACTACTGTTCCATCGTCTAGATACCACGCGTGCAGGTCGAGTGTAGGTACAGAAAAATACTCCGCCACGTGTCCGAAGTAGATTGAGCGAAACAATAAGGAAAATCTTCGAGAAAGATATTATTCACCACTCCCAAAGAGGTGTAAGCGAATAGTCAAATCAAGTGTCAGATATACCACGAGATAGTACTAACTTGATCGGAAAAACATCTAAGCGAAGTAAATACAGAGCGCGAAGTTCGACTTGTTGTCCAAGGAATAGATAGAACCCCGAAGTATATTACGCGAAGTTCGACTTGTTGTCCAAGAAATAGATAGATCCCCGAAGTATATTACGCGGAGTTCAACTTGTTGTCCAAGAAATAAAAGGATTCCCGAAGTATATTGTGCGAAGTGTGGATTGTTGTGCAAGAAATTGGACAGTTGTCCCCGACTAGAGCCGATCTTTAAGGCGTAAAGGAAGCATAAAGCTGTCCTGAGCGAAGTAAAAAGTGTATTTCCGAGATAAATCGGGTTGTATCCCACTATGTAACTTTCCTCTATAAAAGGAGGACTTAACCATCCGTGAAAGGGGTTGGATAAGATTTGGTGGAGAGAGAACATTGTGTAAAGAGAAGGAGCTAGTTCTTGAGTGAATTCTTGAGTGGTTTGTAACTTAGGTACTAAAAGGATTCAATAATCAAAGATCTGTTAATAACTCATACTTCCTTAAATCCGTGTTTGTCAAATTAGTAAGTGGGTGTAACTATGGATTTTCCGTAGTTACATTTTGGCGACGAGAAACAAGGATCTCAAGCTGAGATTTCAGTCTCACTTGAGATAGTTTGAGAGATCTGTTATTCTATAAATCATTAAGCAAGTTATTATTTCAAAAATATTGGAGAGCAGTAAACAGGAAAACATAGTAATATCGAGAAAAGGTAGATCTGAGATCTGCTGCCCGGAAGGTGAGCAAGTTAGATCTGGTCAAAAGTCGGTAAATCGGAGAAAGAAAGTTTAGCAGGTTGTCCATGGAAAGAGTACCGGAGAGAGCACGACACCTCATCGCGTCAAGGAGAAGCTTGCGTCTAGAAGGAAGATAAGGAGGAAGGATGGAGAGGGGTGAAACGTCAAATAGAGCAGGGAGATAAGGTCAAATCCAACAAGAAGAGGATGAACGTTATCGAGAGGGATCGATCCATACAGCTAACACCGAAACGGAAGAGGAAGAAGAACCCATTCAAGGAAACGGAGAGGAGGATGCCGATGAAGAAAACATGACATTAGAGCAGATCAGAGAGGTGATGCATCTAGAAAGAGAAAGACAAAGAGCTCCAATGGAGCAAAGGTCCGTACTCATGAGGCAGAACGCGATCTTGGTACAGAAAAATAACCAACTTAATGAAGAAAGGACTGTCCGAGATGTGCGAAATGAAGCCGGTACAGGATAAAACGTAACACAAGGGGGAGAGATACCACATGATGAACAGGGAGGAGAAAGGGGAGAACGGAGGTGGAGTCGTCGAAGAGAAAGCAGCGAAGAACGGTTGCTGAGGAGAGATTTGGAGGAAACAAGGTGGGAAGACCAAAGTCGGCGGTTTGAGGAAGAAAGAACTCGAGAAAAGGAGAGGCTTCGGCAGGAGGAAAGGCGAAGAGAAGATGAAAGGATACAAAGGGAGGAAAGATCTCGGGAAGAACAAAGACAACGAGAACAACAATGGCAGGAGGAAGCGAGGAAATACGCGGAAGAGGAAGGAGAGAGACTTCGAAAAGAGAGAAGGGGACGCGAGGAAGAAGGGAGAGAAGATGATGATGAGCGAGATAGAAGAAGGGGAAAGCGAAGGCGGGACAAAGGAAGAGATGAGGTCAATCAAACAGTCATGAACGAGATACAGGAGATGAAATCGTTACTTAACAATCCACGAAGAGGAGGAAGAGTGAAGCTGGTAGAGGCAATTGTGGAAGCTGAAAAATCGTCATTCTCGCGTGAAGTACTGGAGGGAAGAATCCCTGGAAGGTGTTCACTGCCAGCCTTCAGAAGTATTTTAGACGGAACAGGGAATGTTGTACAACATCTAAAACCGTACACCCTATCATTAATGCAGTAGGCGAGGTACGAAACGGTACTGTGCCAGTATTTTCCAGCTAGCTTAACCAGAGAAGCCTCAAAATGGTTTGAAGGGTTAGCGGAAAGTTCAATTTCGTCGTTCAAGGATTTACAAAGAATATTTTTGACAACTTACATAAGCAATAATATGTTAAGACCTGGGATAGAAACATTGTTCAACTTAAGAAAGAAGCCAGGCGAAAATCTGCGAAGTCTAATTACGAGATGGAGAACGGTGTGCAGTGAGTTCGCAACACAATATTGATGAGTGAGCTCCGAGAATATCAATATGAGTACGTGGAATTGAAAGAAAAGCAAATGGAAGCTATTGAGGCAGCTCCGATTCAATCCAAGAAAGGGAACTCACGTCTGCCGCTAAGAATAGAAAACGTAATAGATAATAACACGAAATGCGTGGACACAGAACCGCTAGAAACAATTCCCGCGAAGTTAGTAGCAGTTTCCAGTGGAGACCAAGAATGGATAGATCAACATCCGACGTATGTCGAGCCCAGACCTCGGAACTATGAGTCCCGAGGTGACAACCCGAGGAATTAAAGAAGATACAATCCAGGTCATCCATACGGAGGGAAGAGGCCACAATTTGAAGACGTAGTGCTACCTGAACATAACACTACAGTCGAGAAGATATGGTATTCAATTGTTCTAACCGAAGAAATTCCACCACCAGCGAATTTTGGGGTGGAACCCTTCTCAAGTGTAAGAAATAACGACTTTTGCAAGTATCATTTTTTTAACGTACATCACACGGAAGATTGCAGAAACATCCGACGGATAATACTTTGTCTAGTTGAAAAGGGAAAACTCAATCATTTCTTAGCAGATTCAGGACCCCTACCACCGCCGCCACCTCGGAAGGGTGATCAAAAGAAAGCAAAAGTATACGGAATCGAAATCGATAGAGGAACCCAAAGGTTAAATTGCAACTCCATTATTCATTCTGCGAAAAATATACGTAACTTCCATGATAATATGTTACAAAGGGTTCATAAACGGGATTTTGAAGGAAACGAGATATACAACATTGCCAAGAAAGATCCGTTAGAAGAATGGAAGAAAAGAATTATTTCTTTCTCAGCAGCAGACACCCCAGAGGGAGGAGTTTCACATACAGATCCTTCGGAGATCACTTTGAGCTTCGGAGAACATACAAAATGGGAAGAAATTCTCAAGAGAAGAAAGAAGATATGGGCAATAGACCGGATCTTGGTGGACACGGGCAGTTCGGTGGATATACTCTTTTATCACGCGTTCAAGACGATGGGTTACCGATATTCTGACCTAGTGCCGTCGACCTATAATATCTATGGGTTCAACGGAGTGGCATCAAAACCAAGAGGGGAATTAGTCGTGAAAATCTTCGCAAGGGAACTGGAGACCGAGGTAACGGTATGTGTGGTGGATGTGGAGTCCCCTTACAACGCTCTGATTGGGCGTCCATGGATACATGGAATCAAGGCGATAGCATCCACTTACCACCAAGCTATCCGATTTCCAATGCCAAGTGGAATCGGCGAAATAATGGGAGATCATAAAGAAGCCAGGGAGTGCAACGACAAAGATGTGCATAACTATGACGAGAAGATAAGGCGAAAGAAGGATCAAAAGAAGAGAGTGCAGGAGGCAAAAAGGGAAGAAGAATTAATGATATATATGGTCAAAGCGAAATAAGGGTGGGCTATTACAAGTGAAATTCCAGAAGATAAAAATAAGCCTTTATAGAAATTAAAGGAGCCATCCCCGCTCGGAGAACCGATCATAAACTTCGCAGCAGTGGAACCCACACAAGAGATAAACTTGGGTAGCAAAGATGAGGCTAAAATAGTAAAAATTGGGACAAGGATGGAGGCGGACAAAGAAAAAAGGTTGATAAGGCAACTGAAAGAGTATATCGATATCTTCACATGGGTCATGAACGAGATGCCCGGGATAGACCCCGAAGTCGCTTGTCACAGGCTGGATTTAAACCCGGCAATTAAGCCAATAAGGCAGAGAATACGAAAGATAAAAACTTCTTACCACGAGCAGATAGAACAAGAACTACAGAAAATGTTGGACTCGGGAATAATAAGACCCGCGAAGTATCCAAAATGGATAGCCTACATGGTGATTGTACCAAAAAATACTACAGGAATAAGAATATGTATAGATTTTAGTGACCTGAATACTGCCTCTCCGAAGGATAGTTTCCCACTACCCAATATACCAAAGATGGTGGAGTCTGCATCCGAGTACAAGCGGCTGACATTGATGGACGGTTATTGTGGATACAATCAGATACCACTCGCAGAGGAAAACCAAGAACACACGGGTTTTTTCGCACCTAGAGGGTTGTATTGCTACACAAGAATGCCGTTTGGTCTGAAGAATGCGTGGGAAACTTACCAAAGAATGGTCGAGAAGATCTTCGCCAAATGGGTGCACAATAAGCTGGAAGTATATGTCGACGACATGTTGGTAAAAACTAAGGAGTCAGGGGATCACGTCGAGTATTTGAAAGAAATCTTCGGACAGATGAGGGCGTATAAAATGAAAATAAATCCTGCGAAATGTATATTTGGTGTAGAGTCAGCGAAGTTTCTGGGGCATATCGTGTCCGAGAAGGGAATTGAAGTGGATCCGGTCAAGGTTCAATCCATACTAGACATGCCATCGCCAACAACGGTGAAAGACGTGCAAAATCTAAATGGGAAATTGGCAGCTTTAGGAAGATTCATTTCCAAATCTTCGGATAGATGCAAGAACTTCTTCGAAATCTTGAAAAAAGGAGCAAAGTTTTCGTGGACACAAGAATGTGAACGGGCACAACAAAATATAAAAGAATATCTTATTAACTTATCAATTCTTCAGAAGCCCGAACCAGATGAAGAATTGCTGATTTGCCTCGCAGCCACACCAAATGCAATAAGTTCAGTGTTTCTTCGGATAGATGAGGGCGTCGAGAAGCCTATCTTTTACGTTAGAAAAACTCTAAATGATGCTGAAAAGAATTACCCGAAGATAGAAAAGTTAATACTAGCGTTGGTGTACTCGTCAGAGAAGTTAAGAACCTATTTTCAGACTCACAAAATAAAAGTTCTAACCAGAGTTCCGATAGAGTATACTTTAAAAAATATGAGGAGAGTGGGGTGAGTTGAAAGGTGGAATACCCGAATTGATCAATTCGGTTTAAAATACGAAGTCCAGACTTCAACAAAGTCACACATTGTCGCGGAATTTCTGGCCGAGTTTCCGATAGAAGAAGATGAAGGAGTGGAAGAAATGCTAGATATAGATGAAGAGCGTCCGGATCCTACAGATATACTTAAAGAAAATCATCCAAGGAGATGGGAAATATTTGTGGACGGATCGTCCAACAGCGCTGGAGGAGGAATAGGAATAGCATTTACTTCGCCAAAAGGAGCGAGGACGGTATTTTTCTTTCGATGGGAATATAAAGCTACTAATAACGAAACGGAATATGAGGCAGTCATACAAGCTCTAAGGCTAGCCATCGAGACGAAGTTGGAAGAAATAAGAATAACCAGCGACTCTCAGTTGGTAGTCAGGCAGATAGAAGGAAGGTACCAGGCGAATGACGCTGTAATGAACCGATATCTACAACTCGTGAAAGAATATTCAAAGAAAATACAAAATATAATATAGAGGCAAGTAAGTAGAGATAATAATAGGCATGCAGATGCCTTATATTTCATCGCATCAATGGTCGAAGATATCTCGGAAAAATATATCCGAATTGAAAGGTTAATCCACCCCTCGGTAACCAGCGAGTTGGAAGACGAAAAGATCATAATGATTATAGGGGATAGCATATCTAACGTATTGGGAGAAGATGACTGGAGGACACCTATCCACAAGTACCTCGAAAGGGGAGAACTACCTAGGGACAGATTCGAGGCACACAAGATTAAGGGGAAGTCTACAAACTATGAACTAAGAGAAGGAATCCTATATCGGAGATCATTCTTAGGACCACTGCTGCGAGGCTTGTCACAAGAAGAAGGAGTGAAAATCATGAAGGCAATACATTACGGTGACGCTGGAAATCACAGCGGAACAAGATCATTAGCTTACAAAACCAAAACTCAAGGATACTTCTGGCCAAGCATGGATAAGGACACAAAAGGTGTTGAAACGAGGTGTGAAGCTTGTCAAAGATTCGGAAAACGTATACACTCACCGTCGACAAACCTGAATTCCGTGCTAAGTGTGTGGCCGTTTTCCATGTGGGGAATAGATATTGTGGGACCCTTTGTTGCCGGAAGCTTGCAGCGAAAATACTTGATAGTGGCAACAGACTATTTCACGAAGTGGGTTGAAGCCAAGCCAGTAAAGAATACCCGAGATGGCGAGATATACGATTTTATACTTGAGCATATCATATGTAGATTCAGAATCCCTCTACAGATAGTCTCGGATAATGGAATGCAATTCGAGGGAGAGAACGTGAAGATGTTATTTAACACTTTTAAGATACATTCCACAAAGTCAACTCTGCTATACCCACAGAGTAATGGGCAAGCAGAGGCGACGAAAAAAACGATAGCATCCACTCTAAAAAAGAAGCTAGACGGGCATCTCCATAATTGGTGCGAAGAGGTTCCGAAGGTGTTATGGTCATACAGAACCACCAGACGGGAAGCTACCGGAATGTACCCTTTTTTTGGCATATGGAGTAGAGGGTGTTCTTCCTACCAAGATCATGTTTCCAACCACAAAACGATAGGCCTGGAAAATAGTCCTAAACTCGGATCTGATCTTAACAAAGTTCTATGACTTGGAAGAGAACAAGGAGATTGCTCTACAGCACATGACGAACTATCACCGAAGACTATCTCGTGAGTACAACAAGAAGGTGAAGGAAAGAGGTTTCGTTCCGGGGGAGCTAGTTCTGCGAGAGATACCCCCGTATCAAAAGGGACCAGGAGGAAAGATGGAGCCTACGTGGGAAGGACCTTTCATCGTGAAAAGAAAAGTGGGGAACGGAGCTTATGAGCTCGCGGACTGTGAAGGGAAAGATACAGATATCAACGGAGATGTGATATATGGAGAAGCAGAAAATTAGGGTCGCAGACTAGACCATCCATGGAATCCAATTTACATCAAGAAATATTATCCCTGAGAAGCCGGGATTCGTAAAGAATTGTTCTCTAAAAAAATATATATATATTATGAATAAAACGTTTGTTTTTCGTAATAAAAAAAGAAACAGAAGCAAAGCAGAAAGAAAAATGCAAATTCAAATATATATGAATGCAAGGGCCAAAAACGAGACCTCATTAGGAGGCTATGTAAGACCCACAGAAGATACGTACAGAAGAATAGGCGATCGTAAGCCCTAAAAAAAAAAAGCTCTACATAGAGAGGCTGAGACCTCGTGGCGTGCAACCTAGTTCGCACAAAGTGCAAGAGGCAAATGAAAGACCTAACGCGCGTCACGAGATAATCTCGGGATATGGCTAATAGCCATCAGCTAGTGGCAAGAAGTAAGACCCATCCGTTAGGGGCCCCAATTGGGTAACCACTCGGTAAGGGGTGTAAGAACGAGCCAGTGGAGAAGAAGATGGCCTGGTGTAGTTCTTCCTCTCGGTCCCAAAACCACCTCAACTAGGGTGTGACTTCGTAACCAAGAGCCATATCGGAAAAAGGGCATGAGGTCACGAAATAACTGATGCCTAAGCCCAAAATGCACTTAGGTACTCAGAGGGGAAGGGACGACACCCTCCTTAGGGAGATGAGTGACCACAAAAGTCGGAAATATTACGGGGCTGGTACTCACGAGGTAGGCCTGCGATATTGTTGCATAATAAGACCTCAATAAGAGAGATAAGGCGAGGTTGATGGATCTTTACTTCGCAAGGGTAAAGAGCGCCTGAGACTTCGTCGAAAATCCCTGACCAATGGGGTGGGGCATAATAAGACCTTAACTAGGAGGCAAGATAAGACCCCAAACTGATGAGAGAGATGTGAGGAAAGACGTAAGACCTGAGGCAAAACAAAATGAAAGATACAAATCAAAGCAAGAGGCAAGTGCATCACAAGACTTGATCACGCAAATCTTTGCAAGCCAAAGATTAATCTATCAAAAGGCTCTATCTCGTGATGATAAGTCACACCAATCCTAAGAAACACTTCTCAAATTGCATAAGCAATACTCGCAACAGAAATATTGCACATAATAATGTATACATTAACTTAATTATGTTATGAATTGCAGCGAGGTAATAAAATGCGAAGTAGATCCCGGATGGACGGTTAAGGCAATGAAAGAAAGGACGCTGAGAGCTGAAAGCGCAAAGTATGCTACATAAATGCATGATAGAATAAGAGGAAAGTATATACTTTAAATACGGTTTTATTCTCTCGAGCATTTATTTCTCAATGAGGCAAAGGAATTATTACTTCGGAAACAACCAAAGAACAAGAGACAAGTATATACTTTAAGTAAATTTATTATTATTTGATTATTTCCTTCGTGAAGTATATACTTGGTATAACAGATTGATTCCGAGATACCAGGATGAGGCAGTTATTAACAGACATGCAGGGCAAAGTAAGAAAATGAAACCAATTAAAAATCTGATATACTAAAGCAAAGCAAAATAAGAACAGAAATTGTCATTCCCCCCCAAGCTTGGGAGCGCCCAGATAAAATGTTAAAAAGATGAAGAGTTAAAGTATCGAGCGAACATCAAAAAGAGTAATCAAGGGTTTTTAGCTTCTTCTTCATCAAGACCATCACCGGATCCTCCTCTAACACCGGCACCAGTCCCAGCATCATTGGTACCTCCTATGTTTTTGGGAACCTCGTGGTGAGGTCCCCCAATGTCTTCATCGGTCTCGGTATCTTCGCTCTCAGCTTCGACGTTGACAACAGGCTCATCATCGGAGAAGACCTCGAGATTCATGTCAGGAACATCGATGCCATAGGAATTACAAAGCTCGGAGATGAACTTCACTTTTTCCTCTTGGGCGTTTATGCGAGTAAACTTCACAACCCTCTTGGTGTCCTTCTCCATCTGGTCACAATCCTCGTGCAAAAATGAAAGGATTTCTCTCAGTCCGGACACCTCTTTGACCAAACCATCCCTCTGACGAGACAGGTGCAGAATCTGATTTTTCAAACTCTCCTCGGATTCTGCAAAGACAACAGCGAAATAAGAAACATGAACGACAGAGAAAAGTGTGAAGCACAATAATAGCACCTAGAGCTACCTTCTTTCTGCGAAATAACAGAATTTAAAGTTTTCTGAACGTCGAGGTTAAAGTGATCAAGTCTTGATATTTATGACTCAAGAAAACTGTGAAATTCAAGAGACAATTTGTCCGTGACTTCACCGTGACCAGACACGGGTTTATCATCATCAGGAGACCCTATAACAAGTTTACCACTTCTCGGAGGAGCAACAAGTTTCTTTTTCGCGGGGGGAATATGAGCTGTCTTCTTGCCCTGAAATTTATCCAAACGAGCCAGGACAGAGGACATGTCTTTATTTAACTCGCTATTTTCATCCCTTAGCCCAGTGTTCTCAGCCTTCAACTTTTCATGTTTGAGTTTTAACTCGGAAAGCCCGTTCCTGAGCTTACGAAGTTCAACTTCATATTTATCCTTCCCCTTAATTATCCTATCTTTTTCCTCCTCAAGACGCCTAATCTGATCCATAGATGAGGAGTGTAGGTTACAGGAAGTAGTAAGGGAATTACTGACTCATTGAAGTTCAACCTTAAAATGTTTGTTCTCTTTGGGGAGATGGAAATTCAACTCTTCATTGTTAGAGGACTCATTAGCTAAACGATCATCCAGGGAATATGACGTCGTTAGCTTTTCGTTCAAAATCTCATTTTCAGATAGATAATAGTTGATCTGGGATAAGAGGTTTGCTTGTTCGTCTTGGTAGTCATCCACGGTCGACTTGGATTCTTCGAAACTCATATAATACTTCGCGAAACGGGCTTGAAGAAAATAACAGAATAGTAAAGACGGGAGCGAGATAGAAGCAAAAACCGAGAAAGGGTTAAACTTACTGCTGAGCTCCGAAATCCTCTGATATTTTTTGGCGGAGCGCTCTTTTTCATCAGCGAGATCATTCTTAAGATCCTGGATACGTTCATGGGAATTCCTCAGATTTTCACGAGAAAACTTCATCTCCACAAGCTGAGCTATGTGACGGTTGAATTCATGCAAAATATTCGAAGTAAGATAGGGATCTATATATAAATTGACGAAGAGATCGAAATCACTATCCAGGGCCATAATAGCAGCGTGCTGATTGGTGGAGAGATTCAATGAAGCATTCTGCATGAAGGACTGATCTTGACCCAAGAAGGTGTCAGTCCTGAACGAGATCACTGACTCCATGGCTGCAGACCTCGTGAAAGGCGCATTCCGAGTCAAGATAAAAGCATTCCTCAAGAATTCCATATCGGGGGTGTAGGCCGGATCCTCCACCTCGACGACTTTCCGAGGTTTAGCGCCAGAAGGACCAGCAGATGATTTAGCCGGGGAGTCATCCACAGTAATGTGAGGAGTTGGCATCGGGATTTTTGGAGGAGGAATGGATTCTCGAGGCACTTCAGAATCTTTCTTGGTAGAAGGAGAAGGATACTTTGCAGGTTTCTTGGATGGAGGTATGCGAGTGAGTTCCCCCATGTCTAAAACTCTGCGCCATTTGGGAGGCTCATTGGCAGGAACGAATTGAGGGGGAACCTGAAAATGAGAAGTTAGTGCTTTGAATCGTATGAAGACTAAGGAAGCGAGGAGAGGAGTGTTGTTACGAAATAAATATAATAGCAAAGTACCTTAGCAGCATCAGCAGCGGAAGAGCTTTCCCGATGATCTCGCTTCCTAGAAATACGAGGAGAAGAAATGGGAGGCTCTACGAACTCCTCTTCCTAAAAGGAGTTAAAAGTTAGATCCTGAAAGTAAAATGAAAACCCCAAAAACGAAGTAGGAAACAAGATACCTGATCAGGAACAGGAGATCCAGCAGTGGATTTCTTACCAGAGGATGATCTGTCCTTGAGCAAGCCAGGAGCGGGCCATGTATACTAAAATAATAATAATAATAATAATAATAAATAACATAAACAAGAAGTTCGGACAGAGAAAATCTAGCGAGCTTACATCGGAGGAAATGAAAAATAAAACAGAGAAAGTCTAGCAAGCTTACATTGGAGGGTCTCTCGGACCAGCAGAATTCCCAAGTTTCGTAGGCGGCGATATGAGCATGACCTGGGAGAGGACCGTCCCGAGATTTCCCAGACTCGTCAAAACCCCAGACAAGGGGACCCTCAACAACGAATGGGAACATCATCCAGTCTTCATCATTAGTCAAGCGAAGGGAGGGACCTTTAGGAGCTTCCTTGGAAGAGCTGACGGGCTCGACATCCAGGAGAAGAACTTTGGAAGGATCCTTCAGGGACTTCCGATGTAAAGCGATACCCCATTCTTGATACTTCCTTCTTCGGCCTTGGGTCTTGCCGATATAGTTTTCCGAGAAAGAGGAAATCACTATGGGAAAAACATACTTTGACAACCACCCACAAGTGTCGTAGTAGGACAACGACGACACTTCTTGATAGGTTTCGGAAGGGGGGGGGGTTGTAGAAGATCCCCGACTTTCTACGACCATTAGATAAGAGTCGTAACCACAGTTGTGGTTCAAGTTTGGACTACACCTGGGTTTAGTTGTGATTATCTTTTGATTTTTTTTTTGAAAGGCTAACACAACCTCTACAATGGTTGTAACTCATTCTTTCACAATTTATACAAGGATTGTATAATTATCTTCCACGACCAACTCTATGAATAGTATAAAGGTTTATCACCCCCCCCCCCCCCCACCATGTGTTGGGAGTTTTATTTTCACTACACCTGTTATGGTTGTCAAAGTCCAACATTATTTTCTGGAGTTTCTTTCACAACCCTTATATAGATTGTGAATCGTCCTGTCACTACACCTATTAACATTGTAAAACTTGAGTTCACAACCTTAAATATGTGTAGTAAATTTGTATAACACAACCCACTTAGGAATTGTGACTAGCCCTATGACTACTCCTGTTTTGGTTGTTCAAAAATATAGCACATCTCTTATATGTGTTGTAATTATCTATAAAACAACTCCTATAATGGTTGTGAATATTACATTTACTAGTACTCCAAACCTTTGTCTAGTGTAGTCATAATATCTAACACAACATCCTTAAAGATTGTAATATTTGAAGTAACAACTTCTGTTTTCAGTAGATGAATTGGTACATACAACCTTTGTTTGGTGTTGTGTGCATATAATTATCTAAAAAAAAACAATTTAGGTATGAAACCAAATTAAAGTAATTCAAATTCACCAGAACAAAGGAACACATTCACCTGAACAAAGAAACACATTCACCATAACAAAGGAACACATTCACCTGAACTATTTTTAGGTCACCTGCCAGTTTAACACATTCACATTCTTCAAGTTAAACACACACATTCAAAGATGTTTGTTACCAAAAGTAGTTTCCTTAACACTCCAAAAAGATTAAGAAGGTAAGATGTCTATGAGAACACTATTCGATCCTTGGGCCATGAGATAATACATCCAACATCATCACCAACATACTTGAACTTTGAAGTCGGCTTGTAGACATGAGCTGTGATCACATGAGCAGTCAAGACACACACACTATAGGCTCCGAAACCTATTGGCATTCCGTGTATCTGCTGCGCTGGATCAGTTTCACAAATTTCAGCATCAACCACCACCTCGCCATCCTTGTACCAACTTAGTAACTTGCAAGTTGTAAATTTCTCTAGCACTTGCACCTCATTTTTTCTGCTAACAGGAGTGGTAGTGGGAGTAGTTGACTCTTTCTCATTGCATGGGACAACTCTGCTAGTGCTAGCCTGGTTGTTGCTTCCAACTGGAGTGTCCCTGTGAGTGTGGGAGACTTCATCGCAGACACATTTCGAGCTCCTTTCCTATAGAATAAACATACCAGTAGTCAGTGGGGCACAATCATGCTTTATATAAAAAGAAAACTAAAAACCAAACTGTTAACAAAAAAAATTCTCACCTCCAGCATCACAAGCCGATCATTCATTGCTCTACATGTTTCCTGACACTCTTTAATGACCAACTTGTAGTGGGCATTGGCTAGCATCTTTTTACGTGTCACTCCATACCCCATGACTTTAAGTCTTACACCTTTATCTTCACCAAGAGCCTTCGAAAGAATATCGTCTGTCAAGGATGATCCACTACAATCAGAACTATGATTTGCTTGGGCTTCTTCAATTTTTTTCTGTACAAGCCGTGTGAAACATATAATATATTTTTGCATTATTGAAACTCACATAAATTCAGAAAAGGAAGAGAAGATTACTCACAAAAGCCTGTAGAACAGCCGGATTTGGCTCCTTTCCATGATGTGGTTGGTGGCCCGTTTTCCATAAAACAGCTTTATCGACAGGTTCAGTTGTGTTCCTCTCTTTTTGCTGCACAGAAATTGTGAATCCTATTTAGTTAACACCTTCCAAAAGAGATATTAAAAAAATTACAAGTTTTCATTTTATGCATGAAAAACTTGACATCTAATACACAAAGCTAAGCACTGCTCATCATCTTCATTATTAACTTAGGCATTGTTCACAAGAATAAGAAATAAAGATCAAACTAGCAAACAAATGAAGTATATAGAATTAAAAATAGTAGAATATACCATCTTCGCCTCTAATCGGGCATATCCTTCACGACTAATCGTGTGAGGGCAAGCACAGGTCGAACCACAGAGACTTGGAGAGTGTAGAAGTTTATTCTAAATCCTTACTTAGAACTGATTCAGAGAGTAACCAAAAGGGGTTTGATTTTGTCGATACGACGATATATTGGCAAAGACTTAAACAGAAAGTAATTTGAATTAAAATACGCAATTAAATCAAGGTGTAAACACTGAGAATATGGATACTAGGGTATTCAAATCCACCACTAACTTATGATATGCATTCAACTTGTAATATTATTCTTGTCCTTACAGCAGATTCAAGTCTACCGTATATCTTAGGTGTTTCTCCAATGGATAATTTAATCACAACTAAAGTATTTCTCCAAAGCATTAACTGTCTAATTAAAGCACAACTAATCTGAGGATTAATATTTGGTTAAGCATGAGTTGTAGCATAATCAACATAGAGATATTCTAACTACAATGGATACATGGCATACATTGTGAGAGCAAGATGTTGACAAACTTGGATTAAATTATATCTTTAAACAATTCTAAACTTTCAAGAACAAGATACAAGATATGAATACATACCAATGAGTTACGGCTTCATTTAAACCCTAGCAAATGAAATTAGAACATGAAGAACATTACAACAAAATTGAAATTTGATAAACTAACATGAACAAGATATTCTTGGATGAGTTTTCAACACAACAACCCTCTCTATTTATACACAAAAACTCTCTCACACTTTGGATTCGAATTTTACTGTATCAACCACTCAACAATTAAACAAAACATGTTTTCTTAATTGATGGATAGAATGGAATACAATGGGGGTGAGGTGGATGTTTTGGAAAGAATCCAATGGGGGTGATGTGGAAATGGATTTGGGTCTTGGGTTTTGGATCATGGGTTTTTTAATCCCATGAATTTGTAAACAGGTTGCCACTGATGCACGAGCGGGTTGCAACGCTTCCAACTTTCTTCTCTTTTGTCTTCTCAATTCTTCCAAGCTTTATTTAGTACTTAAAAACACAAAATTAATTAATACAAATATTTATTCTTGAAGATGGTAAGAATGCAGAATTTGGGATAATATATGACTTTGAAGCGCGAAAGATGAGTTAAGTGCCAATGAAAAGGTGTATGAATATGCAATATTTGGCACTCATCACCAACTTAGTAACTTGCAAGCTGTAAATTTCTCTGGCACTTGCACCTCATTTGTTCTACTAACAGGAGTGGTAGTGGGAGTAGTTGACTCTTTCTCATTACATGGGACAACTCTGCTAGTGCTAGCCTGGTTGTTGCTTCCAACTGGAGTGGCCATGTGAGTGTGGGAGACTTCATCGCAGACACATTTCGAGCTCCTTTCCTATAGAATAAACATACCAGCAGTCAGTGGGGCACAATCATGCTTTATATAAAAAGAAAACTAAAAACCAAACTGTTAACAAAACAAATTCTCACCTCCAGCATCACAAGCCGATCATTCATTGCTCTACATGTTTCCTGACACTCTTTAATGACCAACTTGTAGTGGGCATTGGCTAGCATCTTTTTACGTGTCACTCCATACCCCATGCCTTTAAGTATTACACCTTTATCTTCACCAAGAGCCTTCGAAAGAATATCGTCTGTCAAGGACGATCCACTACAATCAGAACTATGATTTGCTTGGGCTTCTTCAAATTTTTTTCTGTACAAGCCGTGTGAAACATATAAGATATTTTTGCATTATTGAAACTCACATAAATTCAGAAAAGGAAGAGAAGATTACTCACAAAAGCCTGTAGAACATCCGGATTTGGCTCTTTTCCATGATGTGGTTGGTGGCCCATTTTCCATAAAACAACTCTATCGACAGGTTCAGTTGTTTTCCTCTCTTTTTGCTGCACAGAAATTGTGAATCCTAGTTAGTTAACACCTTCCAAAAGAGATATTAAAAAAATTACAAGTTTTCATTTTATGCATGAAAAACTTGACATCTAATACACAAAGCTAAGCACTGCTCATCATCTTCATTATTAACTTGGGCATTGTTCACAAGAATAAGAAATAAATCTCAAACTAGCAAACAAATGAAGTATATAAAATAAAAAATAGTAGAATATACCATCTTCGCCTCTAATCGGGCATAACCTTCACGACTAATCGTGTGAGGGGTGGTATGCCTGGCACGAATTTCTTGCATTTTGAGTCTTTTCACCTACAAAGGGAAATATAGCAATCATTAGACACATTCTAATTTTTTTGAAGCTTCAAATAGTCATTCATTATATTAGAAACGGTACTTACTCTGAATTCAGCCGAGTTCACACGTTTCACAAACTCTCCCCACTCACTGACAGTCATGCTTGTGGGCATTAGCTTTGCAACCTTTTTCTCTCTCTCTCTTCCCCTTGTAGCTGATCAAAAGCATCTAACACCAAACCGACTCTCCTGGATCGAGCTTTTTTGATATATGTTCCCATTTTTCCAAAATAGTAGTCTTTGTAATGTTCAGGAACAATGAACCGTTGCTGCGAATAAACATAAATCATTTTAATTAGATCTGCTATGAGTTAAAGAGTTGTCGACAAATGAAAATAGTCGATTAAATATTTAAGACTCAGTTTAATTACCTCAACAATCTTCCATATGTTTGCCTTTGCCTGAGAAGGAACGAGTCTCCAGTCCTGGTGCGTTAAGGAAATATTTCTCCGGACTAACACCCCTAGACAACTGGCCAGCTGCACGGAAGGTTCACCAATTGGATCTTATTTAAAGTTGAAGGGAACTTCAGTTTTTGTAGTTGTGCTCTCCAGCCTCAATGCATGCATCTGTGTTGGTCCACGTGGAACAAACTTTCTTTTCTTCGTTGGTACCGAAACCTCCACTTCATCACCTTCTGGCTTATCAGTAGCACCCTCATCATCATTCTCTAATTCCTTTCCCACATCAGTCTCGGCATCATCACAATTATTTTTTTCTTCATCTTCCGCCTCTTCCTCTGCTATGTCTTTGTTGGCTGTAAAATATCATCTTCCTCTTCCTCTTCAAAATCTGAAAAAGTGTCGTTTGGATTCCTGAGTTGAACATTTGGACATGGGCCAGTGCTTATATCCAACTTCCGCTTTACTTTCTTTCTCCCCTCTTTGGACTTTCCAACAACTTCTTTAAATTTTGTAGTTGTCGACACATTCTTGTTCTTAGAGACTACTTTCTTTCGAGACGGTGTAGGTAGTTTGGAAATAGTTGGTTGTGCAGACTCTTTGAACCTTGGATATGATCGCGTCTGAGAATCATTTATTTCAGCTGGAGGTGGTATGGTGGTTTCAGGTTGTGTACACTTTGTAGTTTGTGTAGTGCTTCTTGGACCAGTTTGTTCTGCGGGCTCTTTGAACCTTGGTGATGATCGCCTCTGACATGTAGGTTCAGCTGATTCTACGGACTTGGTTCTTGGTGTTCGGGACTTTGAAGTAACTATATCAGTTTCAGGTGGAGATTCATTATTATGTTGGGACTGGATCTTCAGTTGCTTCTTCATCTGCAACAACCATATATATATAACTTAGTTATATTGAGAAGGTAAAGTAATGTTTGTGTTAATACAATGAAATTGAGATGAAAATAGTTTACCTTGATTGGAAACTGCTTGAGCTGGTTTTTCTTTACTGGTTCCTTGGTCTGCAACATAAAATACATAAGATCAGTATACGTTGTCGACTTAAAAGGGTCATTTACATGAATATGAGAAACTGAATCATAATCTAAGTCTTTACCTTATTCTTTCCCATTGCTGTGAGATTTTTTTTTCATCAATGCAGTTATATGAGCTAAAAATAAAGAATTCAAAAGTGATCAGTATATATATATAGTACTAGGCATAAAGATTTGGCAAGAAGGAAGGCCAAACAAGTTTGTTGAATTCTGAGAGGGGCTCAGAAGTGTACAAACGCCAAAGAATGAGTATATTGGGTATACTTGGTTGCGTTCAACGAGGGCGTTAAACGGATTAGGTGGGGGAGGTCTATTACGGTACTGCAAGTGTCGCATAATGATGACGCATTACAGAGTTGCAGGCCAAGTCAGAGTTCCGCCGTAATGGCGCATTGCGAAGCCATAATAGCGGTATACTGTATAGACTGTTAAGTGTCGAGAATGACATGACCCTGCAGGGCCAGTGAAGCAAAAAGGTAGTGCTACACTGTAAAGACATTTGACTAAGGAATGAAGCTTATTGACCGACACAATAAGGCTTCATTGAGGAGAAGGCAAGACGAATCCAAAGTGACAGAAGCAACATGCGATGTTGGCATTAAGGCATATCAGTGGAATTGAGTTGGCCCAAACTCAAGGATGATGCGAGAGTGTAAAATATATCAAGATTAGGTCTATGGCGTTAGTTCAAGGTTGGCCAAATCTTGAACGATGCAAACAAGTTAGTAATGCAAGAGTTGCATTGCTGTTGTCAAGATAATTGGCGAAGTGAAGTATACATGACACATGAGTAACTAGAGTGAGCTTAAGGAGTTGGACTCGACAAGTAAAGCCTAAAGAGTGTACGTGCATTAGCTTAGAGTAATAAAAATGCAGGGCCAAGAGGGATGTACGTTGGCGCAAGGCAGAATCCAGTAGGCCAAGACAAGTGGCGCAATAAGGCTCAAGTGACGGTTACAAGTTGGTTACGGGCTTCACAAGCATGCCAATGACGCGTGACGAAGGATAACGGTTATAAAGGAGTTTATAAATGTAGGAACAAGAGTTCTAACTGCTATAGAATAGGTGTTGGATGATTGGCGCGAGTTAGAAGAGAACCGGACAGTTGGCACGGTTATTGGCGGTTAACATAACTGCTTCATTGGACAGATGGCTGTCCCATACGTGTGTAACGGTTATGCACGGTTTGGCCAAGCAAAGTTGCTATATAAATAGCCCTAAGACATGGGAAATTCGGTAGCCTAGCCTATGTGAGGGTAAGCTAACGTATGTGAGAGTGAAGGTTGCATATGTGAGCAAATAGGAAAGTTTTTGTAAGACTTGTACTTGGTTCAAGGAGTGAACAAGTCTGTGTAAGTCCCCAAGTGGGCAAGTTTTGTATTTCTTCCCTTTGATGCAACAAAAGAGTTGATTGTGTCATGTTCTAAGTGTTATTGGTTGGCTGATTGTTGTTGGTAAAGTATGGCATGAATTGGATGCATTATGGGGTATATTTGATGAGTTTAGAGAAGTGAAAGAAGGTTGTAAAGACTTTCGCTGTTAACCTGAAGTGTTGGCTGTTTGCAAAGGTGCAAACTTATAATTATGAAGTACAAGTGGGTGGGGCTTTATTCACAGAACCATTGTGTTGCCGGGTTACACTTTCGCAGAAAATTCCTAGGGCGTTTGAAGGTGTGCACTTGGCGCGGTAAGTGTGGATGGCATGGTATTCCATTGGCACAGGGGTGTGGCTAGCATGGTTGGCATGCCTTGGCGCGGTAGGTGTGGCTGGCATGGTTTTCCATTAGCACAAGGGTGCGGTTAGCATGGTTGGCATGCCTTGGAGTGGTAGTTGTGGCTGACATGGTTTGCCATTGGAACAGAGGTGAGGCTAGCATGGGTGGCATGTCTTGGCGCGGTAAGTATGTCTGGCATGGTTTTCCATTGTCACATGGGTGCGGATAGCATGGTTGGCATGCCTTGGCACGGTAAGTGTGGCTGACATGGTTTTCCATTGGCACCGGGGTGCGGATAGCATTGTTGGCATGCCTTGGCGCGGTAGGTGTGGATGGCATGGTTTTCCATTGGCACAGAGGTGCGGCTAGCATGGTTGGCATGCCTTGGCACGATAAGTGTGGATGGCATGGTTTTCCATTGGCACAGGGGTGCGGCTAGCATGGTCGGCATGCCTTGGCGTGGTAAGTGTGTCTGGAATGGTTTTCCATTGGCACAGGGGTGCGTCTATAGCATAGTAGGCATGCATTGGTGCGGTAAGTGTGGCTTACATGGTTTTCCATTGGCACAGGGGTGCATCTAGCATGGTTGGCATTCCTTGGCGTGGTAAGTGTGGCTAGCATGGTTTTCCATTGGCACAGGGGTGCGGCTAGCATGGTTGGCATGCCTTGGCTCGGTAAGTGTGGCTGGCATGGTTTTACATTGGCATAGGGGTGCGGATAGCATGGTTGGAATTCCTTGGAGCGGTAGGTGTGGTTGGCATGGTTTGCCATTGGCACATGTGGTAATTAGGGTTCGGCTTGTCGTAACCCTAATTAGAATTGAAAAAAGATACCCGGTAATTTTTTCACAGACATATTAAAGGTTTCAATAAATGCTCCTAGTAAAAGATTATTACTTAAATGACGTGACGTCACTGTATGACTAGGGTTTAGGGTTTTACAATTTTAACCTTAGGTTAAAAACCACCATCAACATTAAGTCCCCTGCTTAGCTCGGAATAGGTGCCTTGTTGCGAGGTAAGCATATGATGGTGACAGATAAGTACGGAACCGAGACGTAAATCATTGCAAAAATGGTTAGGAAAATCCGACTAACCTTTTTGAGGGGTGAACAAAGTTTTGGCTTCCCGAGTTGGCGACCCTGCGTAAGTTGTACTTTGGATGCATACCGTGGAGTGGTGAGAGTGAGACGAAAGTTTTCGACTTGGTCTGGTCGTACATCTCCGAGAAAAAGGGGGCGCGGTCTTGGAAGGCAAAGAAAGCGGACGGCTTAGCCCGTGGGGCCAAGGGGTGGTGCGGTCTTGGAAAGGCAAGCACGCGTGGATGACTTGGCATGATGGGGCCGAAATAATGGAGCGGGATGCCTGGAATGGTGCAGCCTTGGCAAGGCGAGTCGTACACGGAAGACTAGGCGTGGTGGGGCCGCGACGATGGAGCGGATGGTTTGGCCTGGTGCAGACATGGTAAGGCGTGACTCGATGAGGTGAGGCGTCCACGGACAACTAGGAGTGGCGAGGCCAAGACATGGCGCGGATGGCTTGGTGATATGTATTCAAGGGTCCAGTCGCCTCTTTTCCTTACTTGGCTGAAATATGAAGTTCTTTTTCTCTTCAAAACCCCAAGAGTGTTATGCCCAAAAAAGGGGGCGTTGCTCCTTCTGCTTAGGTTATGTTTCTAGTTTTTGCCTCCGAATCTCAGTGCTTAACTCATGGCTAGTATACAAACTTTCCTTTTTTGGGACTGCGTCATTCCGCTGAACATAAAAGATGATCTTGAACCTTCCACTCGCATAGTTCATCCGCGCCCATCCTCTTTACGTCTCGTGTTTTCTTCTGATTCTTATTTTATCCTATTTTTTATGTATGTCGTTGGTATAGATAGGGTGGGAATTTGATCATTTTCTCTGTTCTTTGTAGTGTATGATGGGATCCTTCATAGACAACCATGCCTCCAATTCTTCGGAGAAATTTTTTAGAATTGGCGAAAACCAGTTTTATTCTCATGATGAGGCATTAGATAGAATTGAATCTCTGTTCCATGAAACTAGTGGAATTATCAAGGGCCTTCCTTCTATCTATCTCAATGAAGTGCGAGCGCGTGTTTGGGCGTTTTTGGGTTCGGTGGACATGGAGGAGGAACGAGGAGGTTATGAAGAACCTTGGTGTGTTGAGAAGCTCCAGTGCAGCAAAACAATTTCTCGGTCCATTGCTAGGGCGGATCAGATTGTTTCTAGGTTGAAACAACAAAAAACTGAGCTTGTGGAACTTTTAGAGGAAGGACAACGTAACTTCTTCGTTCAGGACGGCTCCATAATTTTTTATTCTGATGCAGATGAAGACTGAAGCATCCTTCGGGGTTAACGCCGGAGATATCGTCGGTGACATTGGAGGGGTCATAGTGGCATATGTTGTACTAGTCATTGAAGCGGGTACCGGGAAAGAGACGAACACTGTTGCTGCTGGGGTTGCTTCAGGATTTGATGTTAAGGTTGATGCTGCTAACACCGTCGAGTGGAATCTTTGCTTCCAGAGAGATTATTGGGGAAAGTGCTTGAAAATAGCCTTGACCAAGGGGACTCGTGTTCCATCTTTCGATGGCTAGTTTATCCCTTTTATCATTCCTATTTATTGCTTAGTCATCTTGATGTTTTTTGTAGGCTCATCTTTACCTTCTTCTTCACTAATTAACGTTCCGCTTATTAGCTTCTTTTTTTTTTGAATAATTGAATGAGGTAATTCTGGTTGTGATATGATGGTCAATGGCTTTTCAATAGTTTTTGGGTTAGTTTGATGTATTTCTCTGTGATTGGGAAAACCCATTCGGAAAGAGATGTATGTTTTTTTTAAATGAAAATGAAATTCCCAAGAAGAATACAAACGGCGTATTCATCTTAGGGAAATACATATATCAAGAGAAATTGTCGAAGGAAATACTAAAGGGAGAGTGGCTGGAAAAATACAACATTTTAGGGATGGGAAAACTTGAGCCATCGCGAGTGGACTATCATGCCTTCCGACTTCTCTGTGTTGATTAGCTTGCAGTATCCTCCTAAAACAACATTTGCTACCAGATACGACTCTTCTTCTATTTCATCAGGAGAACCAATTCAGACAGCTATTTTTACCGTCATCTCCCAACTTGAAACGAGTTTACCTTAACCACTATATCTCCGATTAAAAACGGGCTCAGGCGTTGTGTAACCGTTGTAATCTTGGCTTCTCCGGTTTTAGTGGATGCTTCTAAGTTTCTTGTAAAGTGTTTGAATGGCCTAGCACCCCATTCACATCTCTTGACGGTAATTGCGCCGAGTCCCCATGACGGAATAGGGGAAGAAATGACTAGTCGTAGAGAAGATCGTTCTGCCAGACTTACTTGCTTTTGGAATCCATGAGTTAGCTCCAACATGTATTCTCCCGGCGTCCGGGTTCCGTCGGTAACTCGTTGATGCAGTAGAAAGTGGGACGGTTTGTTGGATATTCTTTTGGGCTTTGTCATTGGTAGAGGGGATGTACCCAATTTTTCCTTGTTGTCGAGTACCCATAAGTGCCCCAATATCATGTCGTAAGTCAACTCTTTGAAAATGTTGAATTTGATATGTGTTATAGTGTCTCCTATCTTGACCTCGAGGTTGATGTATCCATGCGCGTTCAAGGCTCCTCCTCCCGGGTTCTTAATCACAGATGGGGAATGGGTAGCGTCTTGTTTCGTAAATCCCGCAGCTTTCAGTGTCTTGAAAGTAATAACGTTAAAGTGAGAGTCCACATCGATGAGCGTGTTTTTGAATTCAATACCTCTTAAATGGGACGTGGTCAGTAGTCCCCAGTTGTCCGATTTGATTCCGCCCGTTTGGAAAGCTTGGGCCCTTGGCGTGGTTTCTATGGAGGGAAAAAGCCGCTTGCCTGATACAACACGATTGAGAGCCGCGAAAATATCTTGGCGCTGCATCTTGGAAAGGTAGAAAATTTCACATACATGCTGCATCATGGATTATACAGTCTCGTGCACGGAGTCCCCAGGGACCCCACAGTTCCTTACTGGAAGTGGGTCTCGATGTACTCCCTCGTTTCCTAGTTGGAGCTCCCATGCTTCTATCTTTTATTTGAAGATATGCTTTAGTCTGTTGCAATCAGTGGTTGGGTGGTGAAAATATCTTTGGTAGTGGCAGTATTTGGGGTCGCCATCTCGGCCTTAGTCGGTGGGCGTCTAGGAGGTGGCAGTCTGATAACATCATCTTGAATCCATTCTTCTGGGAGATCAATCACCTCCTCGATGGGAAACGGGAAATATAGGGCATTCCCTTCAGTTTCGTGATGACGCATGGGAGATTTAGCGGCGGTCTTCCATGGTAGGGTTTCCCGTTGTGCTGATGCTTCACGTTTTAGGTTGATGGACTGTAGTTGGGGCCTTCCTTTTCCCCCTCTCGTGCACTATGTTTACGGAGGAGGGGCGAGCGTTAAATTGATTGCTGATGAGGCATCTATTCCCGAGAGTTTTTCCCATGTCTTCGGTTCGAGTCGGTCTAGTTCTTTCCAATAACGCTGGTGCTATCGTTGCGGATCGTCTAGCAGCTTCATGGAGTTCGGAGAATGTCTAGAAACGCAGGTTTCCTAGCAAGGCACGGTAAATAGGATCCATACCATTGATGCATACGTTCACCAGCTGTTGCTCGGTCACGTTTTGGTCATGACAGTCCAGTGCTTGAACCCTGAATCTCTTTACAAAATCATTCGGATGTTAGTTGTCCCACTGGTACATTCTTCTGAGGTCTTAGAAAGTAACTTGTTCAGACACGAAGAAGTACTTCTTGTAAAACGCGGTAACCATGCTACTGCTGCCAATCCAGCACCTCTTTTTGCAGTTGTATCTGCAGCAAAATTAATCTCCCTGAAGTTATGCCAAAATTTGATTGGATGGATATTATTTATTACCTTCTTCCATCTCATTTTAACAAACCATGGCATCTTGTTTGCTGCAAATTCAGATATAACTGTTTTGGAATCTGAGTTAAGAATTAGATCATGTATCTTCTGTTCTACTGCCAACTCTATTGCACTAATGATTGCATATACTTCTGCAATGTAATTAGTAGCAATACGAATTCCCCCAGAGATAACTCCCAACACATGACTCAATTGATCTCTTATTACTACACCAAAACTAGCATTTCCTGGATTTCCAATGGATGCTCCATCACAACAAAAAATAACAAAGCCAATACTTGGTGGTATCCAGAAGCAAGGTTTAATGCATTGAAATTTAGTTGTTCTTGGACCCAAATTAAAAAAGAGAATTATCTGGTTATCATTATCATAATTCCATTTGTGACTTTTGATTCTGAACCCTCCTTCATATACTGTCTTTTTGATTCTTCCCTTAAAGTTTTGAATGTTAGGCTCAACTTGCTCAAACAACATCCCATTTTTCTGAAACGATAACTCTTTTAAAATTGCACATGCATCAATAATCCAGCATTCTCTCAAAAATGGACTTTTACTTTTGCATTGCTCCACATTTCTTCAAAATAATTTGGAATTTGGAATTTAAATATAGAACATATCCAATTCCAAATCTCTTTACTAAATTTGCACTCCCACATTAAATGATGCATATTATATTGGTCTTCTTCACAAATGCATTACCTTGAAGCCATTTCATACCCTCTTTCAACCATTACTAAGTTATCAACATATATTCCTTGAATAAATTTCCAAATATTGCTTGCTATAGCAGGATGTAAGTATGAATTCCATATATATTTATAGCAATCCAGAGGCTTTTCTTTATTTCTCACTAAATTGATTGTAGAGGAATTTGTGAAATTACCTTTTGTTTCTCCTTTCCATATTAACCTATCACCTCCAATACCAATTTCAGGTAAAGTGTAAGTTGAAAGCATTTGTTTGATCTTCTCAGGTACATTTCATTCCCCCTCAAGGATTAAATCTGACACCTTCATGTTTATGTGAGCTTTAACATAGTCAGTGTAACCAACTCTTCTATAAGGGGTGAATTACTAATCCAGGAGTCAAACCAAATAGATATTTTCTGTCCATTTCCAATACACCATCTTATATTCTCCTTCAATTAATTCCATTCCCATTTAAGACCTGGCCAAATGGATGAAATTTTCCAGTTATTCTTCCATTGATTCTGTTTGTCTTGAAATTTAGACTTGATAAATAGAGCTTATTCTGCTTCAGAGTTTATTATTCTCCATATAATCTGCATCAGTAATGCTTTACTGAGAACTTCCAACGTTTGTATTCCAAGACCTCCTTCACTATAAGGGGAGCGGACCTTCTTCCATGCAAGAGTTTTGTATTTTATAGTTTCACCATCACCAGACCATAAAAAAATTCTAATTATCCTCTCACAGGTTTTGATTATTGATTTTGGCCACTTATATACTGACATACTATAAATTGGTACACTGCAAAGTACTGATTTTATTAGTACCAATCTATCATTAAATGATAGCAATTTTCCTTTCCAAGTAGCCAATTTCTTTTGCATTAGCTCTACCATTGCTTAAACTATTGAAATTTTTACTCCGCCAGATTATAAAATTACTCCCAAGTATTTATCAGGTAGAGTACTTACTTCCATTTGTACCATTTCCTTAATTTGCATTGTCCTTGCTGCAGTTGTTCCATCCACAAATAACTTGCTTTTACTTTTATTTATTACTTGACCTGAGCTTTTCTGGTATTTTTCTAAAAGTTTCATTAGATTTTGAATGCTTTTCTTTGCTCCATTGCAAAATATAAACACAATCATCAACAAATAACATATGAGAAGGATGAATTCCATTCCTTATTACCATTGGACTTATCTTGCCTTCAACTACCATTTTAGATATGTTTCTATTAAGGACATATTGCATAAGCACAAAGAGTATTGGAGATAGAGGATCTCCTTCTAATAACCCTCTACCTACTGAGAATAAGCTATTAGGTACACCATTTATCATAATTGAGACTTTTGCAGATTTAAATAATGTGCATAGCCATTTACACCATGTATCTGAAAAACCATATTTGATTAATACCTGAAATAAGAACTTCTAGCTTACAGAATCATAATCCTTGGATATGTTTAATTTGAGTCCAATGTCACCACCTCTTATTTTCTTCTTCATTTCATTAATCATCTAAGAAGAAAGAACTATTTGGTCATGTATATTTCTCCCTTTAATGTAAGCTGCTTGCTGAGGAGAAATGAGTTTATTCATTAGACTTGACATTCTTGCTGTGATGATTTTGGTGAAAATTTTAAAGCTTACATTACTGAGACCAAATGGTCTATATTGATGTGGAGATATTGTACCTTCAGCCTTTGGCAGAAGCACTAGAAAATTAGAATTTAAGCCTCTTGGAATAAACCTCCTTCTCCAACAAAATTGAATTGTCTTTACTATATCATTTTGAATTACTTGCCAACATGCTATGTAGAAACTACCAGAGAAACCATATGGCCCTGGAGAACTATCTAGGTCCATTTCAAATAAAATTTTCTTAATTTCTTCAGTAGATGGAACTGTATCCAACATAGATTGATCATCTGCTGTTATTGCATTTGGAATTACTTCAAGCAATGAGTATGAAATATCCATTTCCCTAAACTTGAAATTTTCCTCAAAATAATTAATGAGAATTTCTACAATTTTCACTTGATCTGTGATAATTTCATTGTTATTATTTTCCAATTCAGTAATAAAATTTCTAGCTTTCCTTACCTTCAAATTGGTGTGAAAGAAGCTTGTGTTGGCAGACCCTTCTTTGACCCATTTGGTTCTAGCTTTCAGTTTCAACATTGTACTTAACTCCACTTCTTTTGAATTTAAATTATTTTCTTCTTTATCTAAGTTGTCCAAAATCTCGTTATTAAGGGGATTAGCATCAGATATCTTCATCGCAACTTGAACATCTTTTGCAGGTTCTTTGATTGGCTCATTTACATTGCCAAATTTTTTCCAATTCCATTCTACTAACACCCTCTTTAGATTTTTTTTTTTAATTTGCTTTGAAATACAAAAGATGGATCACCTTCTATATTCTCAGACCAACTTTTAGTGACTACATCCATAAAACTAGGATGATCAATCCAAATTTTTTTGGAACATTTTTTGGTTTAGGACAGCTAGCACACCTACCCAAAAGTGGAGAATGATCAGATGCTATTCTCATTCTAACTTTATATCCCCACTCTTCATGTTTTTGAAGCCATGGATTATTAAATACTGCTATGCCCATATTGCACAAAATCCTACTAGCTGCATGCTGACAATTTGACCAAGTATATTCACATCCAGATTTCGGAGCTTGCTGCAGTTCACGTTTGTCTAGGAAAGTATTGAACTCAAGCATATTTATTGTATTAGCAGGTCTTCTTCCAACTTTTTCTCCTACTGTTGTGATGACATTAAAGTCATTAATGGTAAGCCAAGGTAGATTTAAATCACTTATCACTTCTATCTCAGACCATAAAAACCTTCTTTGCACTGCACTAACATGGGAATGAACTCCACAAACCAGATTGCCTCCAATGTTGACTATTATCATATGACTTGACATGGATACCACAGTTGGTGTAGGAAAGTGTTTATTCCAAAACAACCAAATGTTCCATTTTTAATTTAGAATTGAATTATGAGTCACCATATTTTGCATCCCTGGTAAATTCAACTTATTGCGAAATGTTGCATGACAAATTACTTTCGTTTCTACTATAAAAACTAAAGAAGGTTGAAATTGATTTATTAAAGACCTTAATTTCTCCTGAGCCCTAGGTCTTCTCAGGCCCCTGAGGTTCCAAAATAAGACTTTAATTGTAAGGAATTGAGGTTCTAGTACCTCCCTTTCCTTGATTCTTCCTAAAGTTGTATTTATTGTTAACTTGCTAAGATTTTACCTTAGGTGTTACCTTCTTTTGTTGGTCTGCTGGAATGGATGTTGTATTTGATGATGATGGTTTTTGAATTATCTTAGACCAAGAAGTTGTTGGAACTCTTTCCTCTGACACTGAACCATCTTTGCCATTGATAAAATTGATGACACTTTTCTCCAATCTCTCTTACAGCTCTCATGTGCTCTTGGAACATACCCTCACACACACAATTCACATGTACCAGAACTCTAGCACTATATGTTATTACCCTCCCGCAATCTAAAGTGGTCTGCAAGAGAACTTCAGATTGCACACACAATTAACACATTGACCAATCTCTAGCAGCTAGTTGATGCATGAGAAAGAACCAAAGGTACATATGGTGCGGTAATAGGCATAGCATGCTAGCAGTTGATGTTGAAAAAGAAAATACCAGATTAATGTAGTAGGTACAGTGAGTGTATAAGAATATAGAAGTACACAAGCAGTTGTGGATGATGTAACAAATATCCAGGTGGAAACTCTTTTCTGAAGTACCAGCATATGACATGTGAATAACGCAGTAGTTGTTGTAGATAAAAGACAAGAGGTACATCAGGATTAGAAGGACAACAACAAAAGTAGTTGTTGATATAGTTGTTGCAGTAATTGATGTACTCACAATTGGTGCAGTAATATAAATAAAGCAATACAGCAAAAGTAGGAGCATGAAAAGAAACCTGAAGTGACGTAGGAGCAATATGAGCAACCAACCGAATAGCAACACTTTAGCATCCAATAACAAAACTAGGAAAGATTGAAAACATTGTCGCAATCCTAAGATTTCCACCGAATAACCTTTGCTGAAGAACACACACATATTCCAGAAGATGTATACCAGATTGCAGGCAAGTTAAGGAATATCGTTGAAAAATAGTCACCTGCGCACATTGTATCAGCATCACTGTATTGGCACATCTAGGACTCAAAAATTGACATTCTCCATTGAATTAGATATCTTGCACTTTCACTAACTCACCAGCAACCAACACTATTTGAACCATCAAGTAAGAAGTAGTGTAAACAACCAAAACATATAAGTAAGTGGATAGCAGAATGCTTATTCATAACAAAGTTGTAGCAGAATAAAAAAATAATGAACCAGCAAGAAGTATAAGGTGGTTAGGATAACACCATCAGGTGACAAAAAATTCGGCTATCTCATTCCAATAAACCTCTCTCAACTCCGTTTACCAACATTAACAAGAAGTTGCAGGCAAAAGAGCAGCACCATACACACTCCATTCTCTCAGATTTGATATAATGCATAAGAACCAACATGAAGAAGTATGTAAGATAAAACTGATACTGCCAATACATACACTTATAACCTGATAGCTGACTTTGATCCCCATCATAAATTAGATGCAACAACTTACTATTCTATGCAGCCGCGATCTTCTTGAAACAACATTATTCGCAAGCAAATAAATATTGAAAATAACAAACCAAAGCTGAAGAAATTTTATTGAAAGCGCTTATTAAAGTACCCATATTATTCACCAACAGAAAAGGAAAAATAGTTGAAAAGATAATTAAACCAGTCTATATTCAAAATTGGATGTAGACTCATCAAAGAGAACATCAATTTGTACTTAATGTAACTCACCAACTCCAGATGTATAAGGCAGTTGAAGATGAAACTAGATGTAGTTGAGCAAGTGATGTAGAAATTGAATACATGAGGTTAAATCTAAAGTAATATAAACATGAAATTGGAGATTACCAGCAGAGATTTCAATCCAAACCCCAAACAGGAAATTGAAATAACCAAGTGCTCAAACCCTAAAACTGAATTTAGATCCAAAGTACATGCTTAATCTTAATGACGACATTGCAGTAAGAATCAGGATCAAATCCAAACCTCACACCAAGAAATCACCAGTAGAAACTTTCCCTACGAACTCCTTGAATCTTCACCTGAATTGAAGATGATGAAGAACATCAGTAGCAGAAGAAACTGATAAAGAGTTTAAGATTTAATCAGCGGAAGATAGGATTGATACCCCTGAGAATTTCAATTCTCAGAACTGATACCATGATAACATTAAATGAATGAATGTCTACATGTTTACTGAATATGGTTTGAATCAATATTTGATTAAGAGAAAGATTAATTCTGGATTACAGGGACAACGAGTTTATATACTCGACTTCTCTCAATCTCTTACAGCTCTCACGTGCTCTTGGCACATTCCCACACACACAATTCACATGTACCAGAACTCTAGCACTCTATGTTATTAACGTTTTGCTCCCTCTCTCGAGAATACTTATTAACGCTGGAACAAGAGTCTTTTTTATTTTTGTTAATTCGTGGCTATAATTAGAACATGGCTCCATGTTACTTGCACATGTATGTGCGATAATTAAATTTGTGGAGGCGTTTACTTTGAACTCCAAGTCTTCCATCGATCTAGCTATACAGTTAATGTAGATGTACATCCAACAATAATTATATATTGGTTTCACCATTTCAAGTCATTTACATTAATATCTTTAACAGTTACGTACAGGTATATTGTTCCTAGTTGAAACATGTACATATTAAAATCCAAGAGCACAAGTCAATGCACTTGAATAATTCTCATACCAGTATGTTGTTCAAGCAGCGAGGTAATTAACATTGTCTTGATAGGGAGGTCATGCTTGATGCTAGTCTTCCTGTCAGCTTTATCATAGGCTGATATAGCATCCAGGAGTCGGAGGGAAATTGGACATTTACCTCTAACCCAATAGATAATCATCCAGTTTTTTTTTTTTTTTTGAGTTGAAAGGATATATATTGAGAAAAAAAAGGTGGTATTTACAGAGAAAAGGAGAATAAAAGGCAGACAAAAATGAAAACCTCAATTACATATGGATGATTTCCTTCCAATTATGCACAACCTGGCTCGTTGAAACGTTTTTGAAAACGTCTGTTGAGGAGCTCCAAAGCAAAATATGCAGCTTGATAGCGTGCATCAGTTCCTCTATGTCTCTAGTCCTCCCGCCGTGCCTTCGTCTGTTTCTTTCCAACCATAATTCCCAACCAATAGCAAAAGGAAGTAAGTTCCATATTAGCTTCCTTCTTTTTCCCAGACCAACCACCCTCCAGCTGAGAATCAGATTCTGAAAATAAGTCGGAAGAACCCAAGGTACTTTTAGAGTAGCAAAGAACTTCACCCATATCTCTCTTGCTGTCTCACAGTGAATGAAGAGATGGTCTTGAGTCTCTTACATATTATTGTAGAGAAGACAACAGTTCGACTGAATATCCACTCCACGCGTCTGTAGCATAATTCTGGTTGGAATAGAATTGTGCATTGCAACCCACATCAAGAACTTAACTTTTGGTGGCGATAGCTTGCTGTTAACTGCCTGGAAGAACTCCCAATCCGGGTCAGAATCTGCAAGGTTGGCGTACATTGCTTTTGCAGAGCAGTCTCCAACCATTTCATCCTCCTCCCCATGAACCAGAGAGACGTTTCTCAAATCATGTTTTATTTCCAGCAAGTCAATACGTTCTGCAGGGTCTAAAATCCTTGTGAATTCAAAATTCCAATACTCGCCTTTCATATCCGCAACCAAATTGGTCTTTTGTTTACTGATTTTAAAAAGTCTTGGGTATTTGTCCTTTAGAGTCCTCATTTCCAGCCAGCTATCGTGCCAGAAGCGAAGGCCTCTACCATTCTTCAGATTAATATGAACCATCTTAGAAAAATCCTCATTAGCCTTGAGAATATCGTACCACATACTTCTTCCGATAGGCTCTTTAGTCTGTAAAGGAATCAGGGCCATCTCATTCGACCTAGACTTTTCTCACATAATCTGCCTCCACCAAGAGTTTTTCTCCTTAACATATCTTCCATGCCACTTTGATAACAAAGCCCTGTTGATAAATCTTAGCTTCCTTATACCTAAGCCACCTTTGTGTCTTGGTTTCGAAATCTTCTCCAAAGACACCCAGCTCATCTTCTTATTGTCTTCGTCTTCACCCCAAAAAAACTTTCTTATAATACTATTCAACTTTTTTTCCACAGTAACCGGCATATAGTAAACTGACAAGAAGTAGACCGCGATGCTCTCCAACGTACTCTTGATCAAGGTGACTCTACCAGCTTTGTTTAAGAACTTTCTTTTCCAAGGGGCGAGCTTCTTTTTCATCCTTTCGATAACCACGTCCCAAATTGCAAGACTCCTTTTACATGCACCAATTGGCATTCCCAGGTAATTAATTGGAAGCTTATCAATTTTGCATCCCAGTTCTAAAGCCAAATCTTGGATACACTCGTCGGCACCTATACTTTTCATTGGACTCTTGCCTAAGTTCAATTTCAATCCAGTTAATACTTCAAACATCAGCAAGATAATTAGTAATCTTCTTACCTCTTCCTTTGAAGCATCCAGAAAAACGATCGTATCGTCAGCGAACTGCAGATGCGACACCACGGAGCCACCTTCCTGTACTTGAAATCCAGTAAGTCTACCAACGACCACCGCTTCATTAATTAGGATAGAGAGAACTTCCGCCATTAGCATAAATAGAAAGGGTGACAGCGGGTCACCCTGTCTAATTCCTTTAGAGGGCTTAATTTTGTTTGTTGCTACTCCATTAACCAAAATTGAAGACTGAGCTCCTGTGAAACACCAGTTAATCCATTGAATCCATTTGTCTCCAAAACCATTTCTCTTCATAATGTTGAATAAAGAATTCCAATTAACCTTGTCGAAGGCCTTTTCCATGTCAATCTTGCATAAAATCCCCGGTTTCTTCATTCTCAATCTGCTGTCAATACATTCATTAGCAATTAAAATACCATCTAGGATTTGTTTATGCTTAATAAAGGCCCCTTGAGCATTTGAAATTATAGAAGGCATGACAAGCTTGAGTCTTTCTGCAAGAAGTTTAGAAACAAATTTGTAGAAGCTACTAATTAGGCTAAGCGTCCTGAAGTCCTTAACTGTCACCGAGTCTTCCTTCTTAGGGATTAGCTTAATGAAGCACATATTCAGTCTCCAATCGAGCTTACCCTTGCTATGGAATTCATTAACTGCCGCCATCACCTCCACCTTCAGGAAACTCCAACAAGCCTTAAAGAACTCAATATTGTAACCATCCGGCCCCGGCGCTTTGTTAGCTCCACAACAATTAATAGCCTTCACAACCTCTTCCTCTTCAAAATTCCTTTCAAGCCAACCTTTCTGATCAGCATCAATGGTTTTAAACCTCATATTTTCAAAAGAAGGAGAAACTGTTGATGAATCTGTGAAAAGAGCAGTATAATATTCCTGAATCTCCCTTTTTATTACTTCTTGATTAAACACATCCACACCTGAAATTTCTAGTTTTGAAATTCGGTTTCTTCTCCTCTTTGCATTTGCGATCTTGTGAAAATAATTGGTATTCTTATCCCCATATCTGAAACCTCTCACCTTCTCCCTTTGAAAAGCCATCCTAGATCTAGTCGTTTTAACATTTTTTAGATCAACTAGAAGCTTAGCCCTGTCTTCTCTTTGGGCTTCCGTTAAAGCTGTCCCTTCTTCTTCCAAATTCAAGGCCTTAATTTTCTGAGATATCTCCTCCTCTTTCTTCATGACATTGCCGAAAGTATTCCTGCTCCAGTTCCTTATAAAAAACTTTAGATTCTGAAGTTTTCTGAACAAAATGTAATCAGGAGTTCCCACAAACTCCATAGCCTTCCACCAAGTCTCCACCAACTTCACAAATTCAGGGTGTTGCAGCCAGTGATTTTCAATTTTGAAGCTGGAATTAACTCTAAGACTAGGGGATAACTCAAACAATAAAGCATTATGGTCAGAAATTGTTCTTACCAAAACCGTTTGTGTTGCGTTACTAAACTTAGCGTCGAAAGAGGTGCAAACCAGGAATCTGTCCAGTCTACACAAAAGTGGTTCATCCTGCTTATTGGACCAGGTAAAATCTCCTCCAATCAAAGGTAAGTCGATCAATTCTTGACCAAGAATAAAATTTTTTATGAAGTTCATGTTTCTTATCTCTCCACCACTTCTATTTCTCTCATCGTCGCTTCGCACCGCGTTAAAATCACCCACCACACACCACGCCTCTGAACTCCAGCTTCTAATGTTGTTCATGTCTCCCCAGAAATTTTCTCTCAAAGTGTAATCACATGGCGAATAAGCGTTAGTTAAAATAAACTTGAAACCATTGCTTCTTAACTTAAATAAACAAGTGATCGAATTCAAACCCAATCTTTTGTCTAGTAATTCCAGCTCCGAATCATCCCACATGGTTAATAACCCTCCGCTGTTGCCAGTGCTTCCCTGAGAAGGGATGAATTCCCAACCAAACTCCGAATCAAACCAAAGTTGACGCAGAAAAAATCTGGAGAAATTGCTCATTTTCGTTTCTTGGATAGTACAAACGAGGCATTTATGAGCATTGATCAGATCCCTGACTGCGATTTGCTTGTCATAAGCATTTAAACCTCTTAAGTTCCAATTTAAGAACTTAGAACCCATCTGAGACCATTGTTTCCCTTGGAGTTACCTCTTCTATTTCGTCTTCCATTTCCTCATTGTCGCCAGCGTTAGACGTGTCACAGCTGTCCTTTACTCTTCTCCCATCAGCGATAGCCTTATATCTATCTCTGTACCTAAAAAGAATTTCTTCAATCACCCCCTTTGCCTGCTTTTCATCCTTCTCTGAAATACCTCCCAGGCGACTGCACAGCTCGAAGACCAGTTTTGAGGTTGATAATATAATCTCCGTTGAGTCTATATTAACTCCCTGAATATCACCCAGGTTTATCACCACTTGGTCCTCAATCAGAGATACAAAGTTATTTGAGCGAATCTCATGTAACGGGGCTGAGTTTTCGATCAACAAAACTGACGAATTGGGAATCAGTTCCGTATCCTCGAATAAAGCTAACTGGAGTTTTTCAGTGGCCCCTGAGGACTGACAGCCTCTTTCAACGTGCTCAATATTATGATTTTCTAACCCCACCGTAGTCAAATCCCCTACATTTGATCTATGCGCCATAAAATCAGTATCCTGTGACTCCCGATGAACATTTAAAACAGTGTAGTCGCTTCGAACCGTATTCCTTGCATATCTCACCTCATCTTCCATCACTTTATCAATAATATCCAACCTTGTCGATGTATGGATGACTTGTTCCTCTTCGCCAGCAACCATAGGATTGAAAGAGTTCTGAGTTTGCGTAGAGACTCGCATCTGAGAAGGCCAGACTTCCAACTTCTCGTTTGAGTAATCTTTTAAACCCCCTTCCTGTAAAGCTCCCCCTTCTGCTAAACTTTTCAATCTTCGCGTTTCAGATGTACTGTTGGTTTTTCCTTGCTTAAAAGCCAAGGCTTCTCGATGTTTTATACCCAATGCGATATAGTCCGTGTCTGTTACTTGTGACACTTTTGCACTAGCAAAAGAGCTATTGTTTACCTTCGAAAATTTGTTATTCTCAAATGCATCCAGTAATCTGTTAAACTCCTCCATCGAAGCCTTGTTTTTATGCTGAAACTTATGGTCCCATTCAATAGTGGTAACCCATTTTCTGTCACCTTCTTCTACCACCTGAACTGCAGGGATCGATGAGAAATCCCCTTTTACTGAGATTCGAAAAAAAATTAGATTTTCCTTTCTCAGAGTACTGTCAGCGATCTCCATGAAACCCCCCAATGATTCCCCGATAGATTTGAACAAATTGAAACTCCAGAATTTATGTGGAATGCCCCTTATCTTCAACCACTTTTGTAATCTTGACATTGCCTGGACTGGGATAATGGCCTTGTTTTGATCTTCCGTTTCTTTCACGATCTCCTCCGTATTTTTGTCTGGAGTTTGTTTCATCGTCCCGTCATCGCTAGAACGATATTGAGATAATGACACAATTGTGTCATCTATAATGATTTTCGTTGGCTTCCATAGGTCGAGCCAGCAATCCTTTGTCAGAGCAATGATGGCTTACTGCTCATCAACTATTTCCAGGTCCAAGAATGAATCCCACTGCAATTGGTTCAATATCTCTCTTGCCACTCTTTGCCATCTTACAAACCCATTAATTTTTATCATCCCTCTGAAATTTGTCTCCTTAACCAATTTTCTTGGTAGAAAGTTCTCAAAGTCAGAGGTAGAAGGCAGCTTCTGGTTCACTTTCCTTACCATATTATTTTATTTTAACACCTTTGTTATCTCCTTAAAAAGAACTGACCAGTAATAGCAACCTTCCCCACATGGAATGCATATAGCATAAGATCTTTCTGCGTCACCCCGTCTTACTATAGAAATTCTGAAGTATCTGCCCGCGTCATTTTCTTTGACCTCACACAGATAAGAAGCTTCACCCTCTCTTCTTGGCCATTTTGTTCTTTCACAGTGAAAATCCATCGCTTCCTTCATTACATCGACCATCCAGAAAGTTGTATCCATCGAAAAGTGGATCCAAGAGCTGAATCCCCTTCTTTTCTTTTCCTCCAACCTAATACCTCTGGTATTTCCAATTGTTTCCTCGGAAACCATAAAAAAAATTCTATCCAGATGTAACATAATTTGAGATTTTTCTTTCCAAAGCAAGAAGCCGATTTCAACAGGAATATTCTTATTTTTTCAAAAATTAGTAACAGTAAATCTCATCTAATTAAACCATTACCGAATCAAAGAAGACCAAAGAACCATGACTAAAAGAAAATTGAAGTAAACCAGAGTCTAATTTACCTTACCTGCAACAAATTATATCCCTGAATTTGAAGATTGAAACAATCTAATCTCAAACTCTGGATCTGAGGTAACCCTATGAAGATCAAAAACTATGTTTCTCACCCCATCGAATGTAAGCAAACTATGTTTCTCAAACTCTGATAATCATCCAGTTGATCATGATAAGTTGTATGCGTTCTACGAAGTCAAATTAGTCTAGTTGAATTTAACTAAATTATCTGCTTAAACAATTTTATATTTCCCTTAATTATGATTGATTTAATATTGTGACAAAATCGTGATGAATAATATCATGATGTGATTTGTTTTTTAATGTATTGGTGAATTTTCATATGTGACTTAATTAGAATATCCTAATTTCTAATATATTATTTTGGTAATTTTATATGACTAGTGTCATGCACGGGCTCATATTTGTTTATTACGAAACTTAATCATAGGGCTCTTGTTATAACTAGGGGTGCACATGGACCCGTCCAAACCGCCCGAACCGTCCAAAAATTCACCGAAACAACCCGAACCCGATAAAGCTAACAGCCATGTACGGTTATTGTTTTATAAACCCGACTGGTTAACGGTGCTTCTCGGTTGCAAGAAAATATCGACCGACCTTATTAACCACCGACCGATCAGATATCCTATGGCTTAGAAAAATTTATTAATATAAATACTTTACCTAAATACTAAGCAGCCTTTCTATCTTCTAGTGTTTTACCTAAAAGTCACAGAGAGGCAACTCTATTATCATCTCATCGTTTACCTTCATCCATCTAATTTACTAACTTATTATCATCTCATCTTCAATCTCCATCAATCTAATTTTTCACTAACTGAAATCTTAGTGTTTGCTGATTTGGTTGATAATCAAATGGATTCTACAGGGAAGGGAAAATTTTCGTAATTGATTGATTTTTTTTTTTAATTAAGGTACTGCTATTAATGGGATTTAATTTGATTTAGATGTTCTGATTGATTTCTTAATTAATTGAGGTATTCTTATTAATGGGTTTTAGTTTGATTTGGATTTTTTTTTGATTGATTTTAATCAACTGAGCTACTCTCTTATTTGGTAGTTTACTTACTGTTGGTGGTGATATACGGAAAAGAGAATTGATTATTTGGTTGGATACATGAATGTCACTGAAATTCAAATGGTGTGATGATTTTGCTTATATGAATGATGACCTCTGTTTCTTCTTTCTTTGTTTTCATGGGTTGAACTATAGGCATGATTTAGGTAAAGCAATTATAAGTTTATACAGGAGTACAAATCTAGAATTAAGTATAAAATTTTCGGAAGTTTTATTGAATTTGAGAGAGGAATGATGAAATTCTTTGTTCCTGAACTAATTCTGATTCTAATGACTAGTTATCGACCATCGTCGGTATACCGCGAACCGATTCATACCGATCCGACATTGAATCGGCCGGTTTATAACCGACCCGAACAAAAACATTACTCCTAGTTGGTGTTACTAAGAAAATAACCGAATTGTACGGTTCTCTGTTCGGTAGTGTTGAACACCGATCCGAACCGACCGTTGTGCACCCCTAGTTATAACTTATAAGTTTTCTAAAATAAATTTAGGTTTTGGGCACCTACATGCTCTTTGGAGTGATATATATTGTTAGGGCGTTTTTTTCCATGAAAAGTTAAAATGTTTGAAAATATCGTTTGTCATATAGGTGGTAGTACTCCTTGATAGAGTTGTGTAGGCTGTAGCACTGTTTCAACTAATGGTCATAAAAGAAACTCGATTGGTTCGACCTATGGCAAATGAATTTTTAAAATTTATTATTCTGTTTGGGAAAAACAGTAGCTTGTCTTAGAGATTTCCCAGATATGTTCACAACAATATTTGCTCTTAAGATATAGTATTGATGCATGAACTTGATAAGTCTCATGAGTCGGCGACTTGAGATAGAGCTAGCTTAGGATTACACATTTGGGTATCATATCCAGCTTCTCTCACCAAGACGAAAGTGAGACCTCTCACCTGTTCATTAAGTTAAGTTCATTATAATATTATTTACTTAAAGCATGAGATCATTCCAAAGCATAGTAAAATACCAAAGCCAAAACAATAATGAATTGATTAGGTAAGATTTATGGGATGTTCATCCACGACATCAAATATTGTTGGCCAAAATTCTAGGTATCTCTAATTTACACCGGGAGAGAAATACCTAGGCGCACCAGTTCACTTCCTTAGATCTAAAACCCAGACTCACCTATCTCTTCTTACTTCTATTGAGAAAATGGCAAGCAGCTGGTTAGCACACTTTCTCTCTCAAGCGGGAAGAACAACTTTGGTTCAACATGTAGGACAAGCTATGTTAACATACCAGATGGCAAACTTTCTAATCCCTAAGAATATCTGCCAAAAAATAGATACTCACCTGAATAGATTCTGGTGGGGACAGGATCCAAAGTCAAAAAAGAGGAAGCTACACTTATTGGCCATTGAGAATATCTGCAAAACAAAGAAAGAAGGAGGGTTGGGATTTAGAAACAGTGAAATAAATAACCTTGCTATGATGGAAAGAAGTGTTTGGAGACTTATGGAGAACCCTAATTCTCTATGGGCAACTGCCCTAAAGGCGAAGTACTACCCTAGACCTGATATCTTACATGCTAAGTGACCAAAAACTTCATCATGGGCATGGAAATGTATGTATAAAACTATGGAAAAATTAAACCATTCATCACATGGGTGGTAGGGGAAGGACAATTCATAGATCCTTGGTGTGACAACTGGATTCCAAATAAAGGAGTTGCAACACCAAAAGATAATACGGTACCTGATACTAATCTCACAGTAGCAGATCTTATCAATCATGAGAATAGAACATGGGATTCAACTAAACTAAGTGTTATCTTTGATCAATCTTCTATAGAGAAGATTGAAGACATTCCTTTGACTCTTATCCCTTCAAGAGATAGAAGGATATGGGAAAATGCTAGAGATGGGAAATTCACTACCAAAATTGCTTATCACAACCTCTCCTCAAGAGGTGACATTGACAATTCTGAATTATGGAGCAAGTTGTGGGTCCAAAAACTTCCTGCAAGAATAAAATTATTTATGTGGAAGGCTCTTAAAGGAGCCTTACCCGTAAACCTAATTCTACATCACATAATACACACATCAGACCTAATTTTCCCAAGGTGTAATTTGAAACAAGAAAGTATAATGCATGCATTAGTCTCATGTTCACATCTTAGCACTATATGGTCTCAAATAAACATCATAAATCACCGGTTTCATCATCTTACCTTTGATGAATGGATCAGATATTGGTTGCAGTTGAACCCTTATAATGATGCTTCTAATAGAATTGATACATATCCAATGATATCCTGTTTGTGTTGGTCAATTTGGACCAGTAGAAACGAAATTATTCATACTGGAATAGTCGAAGAACCACCCTCAATTTTGGCTAGAGCAAAATCGATGCTACTTGTGAAAATCAATCAACCACACCTCTAACAAATTGCGGAAATTACACCGATCTCGGATATCTCAATTTGGGTTTCTCCACTTCTTAATTGGATTAAAATTAACTGTGATGGGGCTTGGAATCTCTACTCAGAAAAAGGGGGGATTGGCTTTGTATTTCGAAACTCAGATCACCAATTCATTCTTGCAGAAGCTTTATATGTTGGTTGTTGCTCGGCGGAAGAAGCAGAAATCAAAGCAATCGGAGACGCCATGAGAACTGCCTGGGAAAGAAAAAAATAAACAAATCATAATTGAGAGCGACGCTGAAAGAGTAATTGAGAAGATAAAGAGGAAAGATTTTTGTGGTGACCAGAGAACCCAAGCAATTTGGTCGGATATCGAATACCTAATTGAAAAGTTTAAAGGAATCTCTTTCACTTATGTTAACCGCACTAGTAATAGGGTTGCTCGTAATGTAGCCCAGTGGGAAAAAAATAATAAAAATAGTATGGCTTGGGCTTCACCACCGGTTTGGCTTATGCCATATTTAAGTGTTGATCATATATCGGCACGCCATTTTGTGGCTATGTAATCTTGTTTGTCTTTGACTTTGCTTATAAAAAAAAAAAAAAAAAAGTAAGATTTATGGGTTTACCTTCGACATCTTCCTTTCTACGCATGGGTTTGTAAACACGGTAATTTTACCTCTTCACCTTTTAACCTCTGATGTTGCATCTTAAACATCTAATTCTTTGGAAGTTTTTTTTTCCACATCCTGTCCTTTGGCATGCGATTATTCCTTGATGGGTGACTTCTGAAGCTGTGCAGTATCATGAATGATGCGTAAGAAAGAACAAAAGCCTAACTTGATAAAAAAACAACAAATTTTCTGAATACATGTCGAATGGTACACAAAACTTACAAAGCCTAACTTGATTAAAAATAAACATAAGTACCAACTTTTATATCTATAAGACTTATTCAGAGTATTATTCCCCTGAGTATTCAGGGGAATATGCTCCTAGATGTTTTGTGTAGACTTTGGTGCTAGTAAGTATTCAGTGATTGAAAAATTGAAATATGAAACAAAAAATAGGGGATAAAAAAATCCAATTACTAAAACTGATAATATTAAAAATAATAAATAATAAATTAATTAAATATCAGGTGCACGGGCGCCACACAAATTTGAAAGTATCAGGATAGTTTTTGTAATTTCTAACCATGCCTGGTAGTCTACCACCTTCCCTCACGCAGTTGAAGTTTAGGGTCTTTAGAGTCGACCATGTTTATTAGGTAGTCGTCGGAAAACAAAAGTAAACGCTTCATAGTCATCGGAAAACAAAAGTAAACACCGAAAGAAATCAGGTTAGCCATATTTTTCCATGTTCGAAGTAAAAAATACTACAGCCAATCGATCATAGATAAAGTTATGCACCTTATTTTAAGATCAATGAAAAGGGTTAGTAAGCTAACAGTGATGTCGAGAATCTCCGAAATGGGCAGTGACTTCTCGGCGTGAACAACACTTGGACCTAGACCTCATATTGTGCCTCTCATGACTCATTTTACCTGAACATCTCTTATTTTAATTGTGCCAAAAGCATTCCCATGTTTTCTCCCAAGAAACAACCTAGTTTTATTTAGGCATTTTAGTTTCATAGTTTTTGTAAACATCTTCGCAAACTCGCCGCAATGTAATAGTAGTCTACATGCCAGCCCACTGCAAAGCACCCAGAAAACATGGGAAATCATAGGTTTATAAGAAACTGCATATACTCTTCACAATCAATCCAAAAGTACTGGTTCAAACCTTAATCAATGTATACTCTTACAGAGTATCTTTACCTTGTTCGGTATATGTCCATTCTCTATCTCTCGGGTAAATTTATGTCCTCTTTAATGTATGGAATTTTGGTTTGTACCTGCAGAGATGGCTTATGTATTAAATCACACACGAACCTAACCTATGTTTGCTTCGAGTTAAAAACCCTAACCTAACAAAAACGGTGAAATAGATTGAAAAATATATCAAAAAATTAAAAAACAAAAAGAGAAGCAAACCTTAATTCTCATTGGGACCGAACCGGTGGGTTATCAAAAAACCTTAACTTGATCGTTTGTTATTATTATTTGTTTTTACCCAGGATTAATATGTTTTTGAAACATAAATCTCAATTATAACGGGATTGATCTCTTGATATACAGATGGCTTAGGTTTGACAACTGCACCACCTTCGACCATTGTGATTCCTGGTTATTAGAATAATGCAGATTAGGGTTTAAAGTAAACTATTGTTATCAGTCGCAGTAAAAGAAACTGGGTCTCGGTTGGGTTGTTTTTGTTTATGAAACCAAAATATATTGATACCCGCAGAATAAAACAAACCAAAACATTAAATTATGGTGCAACATTCTAAAGCAAATAAACTGAGAGATTGGAGTAGAAGAAATAGCGAGGAACAGAGAGGAGGCGAAAGAGAAAATAGGATTTGGAAAGAAGGTTGGGTCAATATATCCCTTCCCCTCCTCAACCAAAATTCTCTCTCCTAAAAAAGAAAAAAAAAAGTTTGGGTTAACAGGTTTTGATGTTATTTTCCATCTAAGGGATTTATGCTTAATCGTTGCATAGTTTTGGAATAGGGATTCTGTTCAAAGGTTATTTTCAAAGTGATTCTGTTCAAAGTGATTCGGTTCTTAGTGATTCTGTTCTACAGATTTTGCTCTTCGTGATTCTGTTCTTTTTGACTCTGTTTAAGTGATTCTAGTCCTCGTCATTCTGTTCCGGTCGCTCTGTTAATTATCGCCTTTTTCCTTGTGTGTCTAGTGGAGGTTTCTTGTTAGGAGGTATTGCTTAGCTGATTTCTGACCTTTTATGACCGTTTTTTGTCCGTTATTTGTCCGTTACTATACTTTAACGGCACCTTGTTACCGGAGCGTTGTCTGAGTTCGTTGGAATCTTTCATGATTTGATCCCATTCTAGTTTCTGGAACTCCTTTGCTTCGTAGGCTCCAGCATGTCTTCCTTAGAAGGTGTCGCTTTGTATTCAGAAGGTCGGTGTCTCATCTGAGCTAAACCATCCCGATGCATCCAAGTGGACACGTGTTGCATTATACGACCATCAGATTGCATCTTTACCACCAGTGGAAATACTCTCCTAGGATTGAGATACAGGAAAATTCCCAATCTAAACATTACCAATCCCTTTTAAGGGAATTCAAAAAAAGTTACGAACCCCTAAATTTTTTGGGAGAAGTCTTTCTCCCTGTTGATCATAATCACGCCGTCCAAACTATCATTCCAATTCAAGTCTTCCCAGCGGTGTTTATTCATAAGATTTCAATTAAGAAGGAAAGTTCAGATTGCAATAATTCGAAGAAGGGTGAGAAAAACAATTCAATAGCACAAGAAATCAATGACTATGCTGAAGCAAGACAAATCGGGGTAAGAGGAAACACATCAGTAGATCAGTCAGGGGAGAATTCTCAAGCGCCAGTGGAAGCAAAAGAAGGGGTAGCATCAGTGAAGATGGAAACAAACTCATTTGAGTTGGTCGAGATAGATCTGGTAAAAATTCAAGCAAATCCGGATGACACCATGGGCCAAATGGACTACATCGCCAAAAAAAAGTTGGATGAATCATTTAACAGGGGAAGATACACAGACTGTAAAGGAAATTTTTGGAAAGGGTTCTGCTATTAATGATAAAAATCAGGTAAAATTTTCAATTTCGGAGGACTTGGCTACAGATCTTAATTCAATTTCCCTTATTGGCGAATTGGCTCTTCATCAATCTAAGACAGGCTTGTCTCGTTACGTTGAGGTAACACTAATCTCCCAACTATCTTTTAAATTTATTTTGATCTCTAATCTCTCTGAATTTGAAAAGGAAAATGCAACTGAGGTAAGCCTAAACCAAAATACTTATAATTTTATCTAAGCTACATGATAAATAGGAACATGGTCAAACATTCAAACCAGGATAGAGTACAAATTTCCATTGCTATTCTGAATTGCAAATTTTTATATGTGCAAAATTATCAAACCAGAATGATGCCCGCTTTTGTTAATGTTTTAACTTACAGTATTATGTGTCTTTTGGTTTACTTATTTCACATATACTCATCTTTAATGTTATCTAGTATTTATGCTCCAAGTTATGTTAACAATGATAGCTGGATTGCGCCAAACCAGGCTTTTCTTCTTCTTTCCCTTTCTTATCTGGACTGTGATGATTTATTAATTTTCATCTACCCTATTTACTTGCATTGGATTGACCTATACATCATGAACATCAATTTCATTGTCTTCCAATATCCTGAGGTTTCATACTTTTGGCAATTTGTTAAAATTATTTCTTGGAATTGCCAAGGCCTAGGACCTAGAGACACAAGACAACAACTAGGTAAACTTATCCACAATAATAATCCTAACATCATTTTCCTGTCTGAAACTAAACAACATAACTTGTTTGTGCAGAAATTCCTGCATAAATCTTTGTTCTATAACCATGTTTGTCAGAACCCGGTGGGAATTGCGGGAGGTCTCGCCGTTGCCTGGGACAATTTTGTGAAACTTAAGGTGCTCTACCAAGATGATAACCAGATCAATTGTGAAATTTGGAATGAAAAAACTAAGTCAGTTTGGATCCTCACTTGTATGTATGGAAGCCCTTATAAAGATAGTAGGAAAGATAAATCTTGGGAAGTATAGTTAATCATATGGGTCACAATATGCTCACGCCTTGGATAGTCTTTGGAGACCTTAATGTTATCCTCCACCCTAAGGAGAAAAGAGGGGGTAACCCGGCTAATCACATTGACATTTCGAAGTTTAACTCCATGTTCAATAATATAGGGCTTAAAGATGTAGGATGTATAGGTTTTCCTTTTACTTGGTCTAATCATCACACCGACAACTCTCTCATTGAAGAGAGATTGGACAGAGGCTTAGCTAATGGGGATTGGATCACCCTTTTCCCAAACTGTAGCATCAGACATCTCAGCCATGTCGGATCTGACCACTCTCCAATATTTTTGAATACGGAGGTTCCATCGTTTTATGGAAATAAACCCTTCAAGTACTTCAGCATGTTTCAGGAAGAAAAAATCTGTAGAGACATAATCCACTCTTCTTGGAATGGTAACTTCCAGGGTTCCCATGCTTTATTCTTGTTAATAAACTATCTACTGTTAAATATGAGGTTAGTCGCTGGAAAAACTTGACTTTGGAAATATACATCATAATCTTGTTGCTCTTACGCATAAACTTGATTCTATCTTGAATACCCCTAACATAAGATTGGATGATCCTAGCATTCGAAATACTAAATTGGAAATCCAGAAAATGCTTGATTATGAGGAAGAACTGTTGAAAATAAAAGGTAGAGAAAGCACGATCCTCCTAGGTGATAGAAACAATCATTACTTTCACCAAAATGTAGTTATTAGACAAAGAAGGAATCAAATAAATGGGTTGTATGACTGCAATAATTTGTGGATGGAAGGTAGGAATAATATTGCTAATTTCTTGAATATTCATTTTGAAAATTTACTTACTACTTCTTCTCATGTTATTAATCATGATATAGTTAATCTTGTTCCCTCTCATATCACTGAAGTTGATAATATCTTGTTAATGTCTAGGCCTACTGATATTGAAATTCATGATGCTCTCTTTAACATGCCACCTAATGCTAGTCCGAGACCTGATGGTTTCCCGGCATGTTTCTTCCAAAAGAATTGGGAGCTTGTCAGTAGTGATATCATCAAAACTGTTCAGCCTTTTTTCAGTAGTGGGCACATGCTCACTCAGATATACCAAACTTGTGTATCCCTAATACCCAAGGTCATGCACCCTACAACACCAGGAGACTATAGACCTATAAGTTTATGTAACATTGCTTATAAAATAATCTCTAAAGTTCTAGCTAATAGGTTGAAACCTCTCTTAGACAAGCTGATTTCTCCATATCAATCGGCTTTTGTTAAAAATAGGCTAATCTCTGACAACATCCTTGTGGCTCATGAGATAATTCATGCCATGAGGGAAAAAAAATAAGAAATCTAAAACTGACTACCTTGGCCTGAAAATTGATATGTCTAAAGCATTTGACCAGGTTGAGTGGGATTTTTTGATTGCTATTCTAAAAAAAATGGGATTCTGCGATGCTTGATGTAACCTTATACACCAATGCATTAGCACTAGCTCTTCGGCCATCCTCATAAATGGAGTCCCTAGTAAACCTTTCAAACCGACTAGAGTTCTGAGGCAGGGAGATCCTCTATCTCCCTACCTATTCATATTTTGCATGGAATCCTTTTAGAGGACTCTTACCAACGCTGAAAGTCAGGGGCTAATCATGGGATTTAGAATAAACAAACATTGTCCGATTATAACTCATTTGCTCTTCGCAGATGACTGCTTAATCTTCACCAAGGCAACAACCACTCAGAGCTCAAACCTTCTAACCATTCTTGAGGACTATGGTAATACTTCAGGTCAAATGATAATTTTTTTTTAAATCTGGAATTTTCTTCACACCTCACATTAGTAATAGCTTTGGTAAGTCCATAATTGACATCCTTAAGGTTAAGAAAATTCATCTTGATGATAAATATCTAGGAGTACCCTTGTTTACCAATAAATCAAAAATGGCTTGCTTTGATAATTTGTTGGATAAAATGGGTAGTCGTCTCACAGGTTGGAAAGGAAAATCTGTCACCCCTGCTGGTAGGGAAATCTTAGCTAAAACTGTCCTTGAAACCATTCCTGTTTATAACATGTCTACTTTCATTCTGCCTAAACAAATCACTAAGAAAGCTTCAGGTCTTATTAGAGACTTTTGGTGGGGAAAATATGGTGACCCTAGTGTCTCCAAAGGTGTTTATATGAAGAAATGGTCTAAACTAAATGTTAGTAAGGAAAAAGGTGGGAATGGCCTAAAAGACCTAAATAAAATGAATCTTGCTCTGATTGCTAAGAATGCTTGGAGATTGTTTAAACAACCTAACTCGATTTACTCGAAGACTATGAAGGGTAGGTACTTTCCTCATACCAACCCTTTCCACGCTAGTTATAATGATGGTGCCTCTTGGGATTGGAAAGGGATACACTCGGGTCTTATGCTTGTGAAAGATTATAGCATTTGGGAAATAGGTAGAGGTAACAGTGTTCATATCTTTAAAGATAACTGGATACCGGATATGGTTGACCGTCCTCTGAGAGTAAACCCTGACTACACGAAAAACCATACTTTAGTTGAACACTTAGTCACTGAAAATGGTTGGGATACCCATGCTTTACAGCAAATTTTCGACTGGCACACTATTGCGAAAATTTTAACTATCACCCCTGATAGAAACAAAGATGACATTATTAGATGGATTGATAATCCTCAAGGGGGGTTCACTAGTAAATCTTTATATGATCTTCTTGACAATAAACATGAACAAGTTACGGATAGTCTTGCGATGAAAATCTGGGATCTAAATGTTCTTCCAAAAATCAAGTTCTTTATTTGGAAAGTGAAAACCGATATCGTGCCTTATAGTGGTTCAATTTATGTTCATATTAACCATATTGACCCAATTTGTTCTTTGTGCATGAATGATATTGAGACAAGGGAACACTCTCTTATGCACTGTCCTTTTACTAAAGATGTTTGGTCCTTTTGTTCTTTAAATATGGAAAATGTTGTGCGTGGCTTTACCACTTTTAATGATTGGTGCTCGAGCTGGTTCCAAACCACTCACCCTCAAACACATTTTGGCCCTTGTAAGGATTTATGCGCCACCATATGCTGGTTCATATGGACGGCAAGATGTGATGTAGTCTTTCAAAAGACTAACCCCTGCCCTACAAGGACAGGAAAACTCATTATAGACCATTTGAGCTTGATATTGGCTCTGCAAGATAGAAACATAACTGGATCACCAGCTAGAACACCTGTCATACAACCTCCTGGAATCAGACTAAATATCTCCTTTACATATTTTACTTATTATGATCATGTAACATGCCTAATTGGTATTGGTGTTTCGATTACATGGCATAATAGAGAAACAATTAGCAGAAGGACAAGAAGAGCTAGAGTCCATGGAAAAGAAGAGGGAGACTGCCTAGCTGTCCAAGATGCGCTGGAGTGGGCTAGGGAACTAAACTGCAAAGCTTTCTATCTAAAAGGAAACAACACCAAGATCAACAAGACTTTACAAGGAGCCTTAAGACGAACCTGTTGGAAAAACAACTCTAGGATGGATCAGCTGCTCCTTCTTTTATCCTCTTTTGATACTGTTATATGTAAAGACATTAAGTCCAAAAACTACCCGGAACTCCGGAAATTAGCTCAAACTAGGGTGAGAAACATAAGACCTCAAATGTGGGAGGCAACAGCTCTTTTCACTGATTGTCGGTAACCTCTTTTTAATCTATAAAAAAAAAAAAAAAAAAAACTCCAAAGAGTGGTGTGAAAAAACTAAAAATTTCTATTGGTCTAAATACTTTCAGTGGGGCCAGAAACTCTAGAATTTGAGCTTGATACGGCTTTTAACCACAACGGAGTATTTTCTCCTGAAACTATATATAATAATAATAATAATTTAACTGTTTTATGTAATAATTTACCTGTTCAATTAATGTAGTATTATGTCGTTGGAGCTTAGCTTGTTAGGCTTCCAACTAGTTTCATGTAATAATATTAAATTATAAACTTGCATTTATCTTAAATAATATTAATAATATTATTACATGAAACTAGTTGGAAGCCTAACAAGCTAGGCTCCAACGACATACTACTACATTAATTGAACATGTTGCTGTGCTAGCCTAAACTAGTTGAGCCTCGTCAGGTAACCTTGCCAAGGGGAGCCGTAGCGGGAGGGGGGCGAGATTGTGTCACAAGGGGGGCAAACTAACACTACCTTCCATGTTAATTCCTGCAATATTATGCCATTGGGGACTTGAACCTGAGACCTCCTGGAACGCATGAAACTTCGGGAAACGGGGATGACCAGCTGAGCTAGAGCCCGTTCTTAATAATAATTATAAACTATTATCATTATTTTTAGGTAATATTTCTTTGCCAAATTTTAATGGCGAAATTTTAAATTATGGGCAGCGCTCGGAAAAAAAACTCGTTTTAAGATCAATCTAGTTGAGTTTTAATATCATCTCTGGTAACTACTGCTATTAATAATTACTTATTACTAGCTACTGGCATCAAAAAGTCATGGTCGCGATGGGACAACTAGCACCGGGCTATGATATTTTAATTGTTATTAGCTTCATGATAAGATCGACTTTAAATTTAGGCTCTGTTACCCTCTGCTCTCGATCTCTGCTCTCGATCCCTGTGTAAATGGGAGGTTGCAAAAACTGAGATAACATAAAAGCCTTTTCTTTTTATTTTATAGTTTAAGAAAACAACAAAAAATATCAATTATTTGCTGAAAATGAATCAGATTTTCAAAATTTCTCTGTTGATTTCCCTGTTGATTTTTTTAAGTTATATCTTATTAAATGAATTTCCATGGCTTATCTCAGATGAGCTAGAAGATATTGAACTTGATGGCGGAAAAAGGGAGGCCAAATTTTGTAACAAGCAGGATGCACCATTCGAACAGACCCCATATAAGGTGTTGCTGGATCTCGTGGGTGTAGGATCCGGAGAGTGCAGATTAGCAGAAGAAACGTGCAATAGATTTGCATTAATTTTGATTAAAGAGGCCAGAATATTGGCTGACACCAGAGAGCTAGAGAAGGCTAGGAAAAAGTTGGAAGAAGCCAATGGATCACTTTCAAAGATTGATGCCTTAGTAATTAAGGCGCAAGTGGAGCACCCTCCACCTACTCATGGAACATCCCCTCCTAATTTGTAATCTCCTTTTTGATCTTCACCCAATTTCTCGTTCATTCTTCATTTCTCATATGGTCGCGTCTAACATTTCTTCGCATCGACATCGTATCGTCCTCTCGTAATGTCTTTCATCCTCTTTTCTTCCAGCTAGCCTTTTTTCTACGCTTAGCCACTAAGTGGGTGTTCATAGATCTCGGCCTTCACTCGGCTGGCCTTTACGCGGCCTTCTCTTAGCCTTCACTCGGCTTTCCCTATTTCACTATACTTCGTCACGAGTAGAGGATTAGCATCTCGTGACAACATGGCTTTCCTCATGCCATGTACGAAAGTGCACTCTTTTCCACATGCACTCCTTCTCTTTTCTCTTAACTCACTTTAATTTCATGGAGACTCTTTTACATATCAAAACTATTTAACTTAAACTGGACCTTCACACGAGCAATATCTTCTTCCTTAACATTTTTTTTTTATTTTATTTTCATATTCTCAAAATTCATTTTACATAGACATGGGTGATAACTTTCATACGGGATCCAAAACAAACAATGAAAACTCAACACTTTGTATAGTTGAGAATCATACCTTCACTATCGCGTTTGCTTTAAACTCACCCTCATATGGATCGAACCGATACCATGTTGGAATTTAGGATGGATTGATGATCATGGAGATATATGAGCATAGAGATTAGTTGCTCGTCTCAAGAATAAAAAAAACTTATGACAACCAAGGGCAAGCTTATGCCCTTGCTCTTGAGTCTACTATGGAATCACAAAGTTTCACAGCTCTCTCAGGTGGTATTCCGTTTATCCATGATGTTCCCCTTACGGAAGATTTCAAGAAACAATCTGAGGATCATATCGAGGAACTTGAGATGATGTATCCCCCACCTCCTCCGTTACGACCGCCACCACCTGTGCTGGATTTGATGGATATGCCACCTCTTCAAGATATGGATTTTACGGGTAAGAAATTTGGATAGATTTTAAAATAAGTTTGCCTTCTGAAACATCAGATGTGGATCGAATAGGCCGCGAAGAGGCATCTGGTGGCACATTCGAGGTGTTGTATCTCGGTGGACATCACTTTTTTAGCCGTTGCTCTCAATAAGATGTCTTTGATTTACTGATTCTACTACTTACTGAATCACTGATTATGTGCTTCATAATTGTCTTCATGTGTGCTTGTTTCCGTTGAATTGCTTCCATGTATCATTTTTTTTTTCCGAGTGTGAAGGTTGTGTAAATTCAGTTTTTATTTTTCTATATTTTCTTCAGCTTTTATTTTTTGTTTGCTTTTCAGAATCTGCTACTTCCAAAAATATCACTACTCACTCTTTGTGGAAATTTTGGCTTCTCTTATATATAGTTCACATTTTTATTAAGTTAAAATAAAATTCAAACAAGTTCATATTTTTATTAACCATCTTTTAAAAAGTTGATGTTAAAATAAAAATACAAACAATCTACTTATTTGCCACCCACCTTTATTAATTGCCTCCACCAACTATCCTATTTACCACCAATGTATTTTGTACTATATCATAAATACATTTTCATTGATTTTTTATTTACACTCAACAATAATACCATCTCACTATAAAAAAAAAAAAAAACCTTCAGTTCTAAAATAAAAAAAATTCACCATCTCCATCACCGATCCTCGAAGTTCTTAACCTTTGAGAAGAACTAATCAGCCAACCAAAGGTGGGCTAGACCTGGCTCTAGCCCCCCTAAAATTTTAAAATCGCTAATTAGTCCTTTATTTTATGTACATTTTATACTGAATCCTTTTAGTTTTAGTGTTTGGCCCCCTATTTCCAAAACATTCATAATTTAGTCCACCCAAATTTAAGAAAATAATTTTTTAGCCCCCTCAATATTAAAACTTGGCTCTGCCACTGCTAATAGGTGTCTTAGTTGATTGTCACTGATCCACAGTTTGCATATGTAATCATCCAAAACAGAAAGATTAAATTGTCATATTTTTATTCTTTTTGGTTGTACTATTCACGCAACAAAGCTATGCAAGCTTTAATCTCTAGGTGATAGCTAAAGAAGACAACAAATGAATGGGATCAATGAAAAATTATTTGTTAAAAAGACTGGCATTTTTAGGGGCGACATCAAAAGAATTAGGAGCGAAACAAAAAGACAAAATATGTTGAAAATACTTATATGTCCCTTCATAATCGGTAGTTCCGAAAAAAAATTATCTACCGATTGTGACTATGTTCTTTTCTTCCTAGATTTGTTTTGAAATAATTAAATTTTGGGCTACTACCATAATCGGTAGGCAATAAACATCATCAAACTACCAATTGTGAAAACAAAGAAATCCAAAATTCCATTGGTTTTTGAAAAATTCGAATTTGGGGCTACTACCATAATCGGGAGGCAATAAACATCATGACACTACCGATTGTATAATCGATAGGCAATAAACATCATGAAACTACCGATTGTGAAAACAAAGAAATCCAAAATTCCATTGGTTTTTGAAAAATTCGAATTTGGGCTACTACCATAATCGGGAGGCAATAAATATCATGAAACTACCGATTGTACAATCGGTAGGCAATAAACATCATGAAACTACTGATTGTGAAAACAAAGAAATCGAAAATTCCATTGGTTTTTGAAAAATTCGAATTTGGGGATACTACCATAATCGGGAGGCAATAAACATCATGAAACTACCGATTGTGAAATCAAAGAGATCCAAAATTTCATTGGTTTTTGAAAAATTAGAATTTGGGGCTACTACCATAATATGGAGGCAATAAACATCATGAAACTACCGATTGTACAATCGGTAGGAAATAAACATCAGTGAAACTGTTGATTATGAAAAAAAAAGAAATATAAAATTTCTATTGGTTTTTGAAAATTACTACCATAATCGGGAGGCAATAAACATCATGAAACTACCGATTGTACAATCGGTAGGCAATAAACATCATGAAACTACCGATTCTGGTTGTTCTCAATCATGTAAAAATGGAATCTCCTCTATATAACAAATTTCTCCCGATCGTAGACTTAAATACCGATTACGGAGGGCATATTTGCCATTTCGAAAAATTTGAGATAAGGGGTGCCTTTATTTTAGGTTTGGGTGACATTTTTTATCTTTTTATGTCGCCCCTAATTCTTTTGGGGTCGTTCCTAAAGATGCGAGAATAAAAAGGTTAGAACTATAAGTTAGGTATAATAACCATTTTTACGAAATGTCCATGGGAGCTTTCACTCTCCATGTACTCCACGAACATTTTTTGATCGTCTTATTCATTCCGTCTTTGATCGGAGGAGTAAACGTAATCATGTATTAATTAAAAAATAAACTTATAAAAAGCCTTTGAAGGTCAGATTACAAAGAGTTGGTGGGTAGCCTGGCAACAAGCTGGGCACCAACACCCTTTTGAATTGCTAAACCTATTCTATTAAAAAGAGTACCTCCTATCTTATGATTAACATCATGATTGGTGATACAATTCTTCAACCTCTTCAAGAGAATGATAGTATCTTCGCCCAACTCCCCTAAAGTCGTAAAGGCTAAAACAGCAAACACGTACCCGTTAGTGGAACACTTATCCAGGTATTTGATTCATTTACGCGTTGTAGCTATCGAAATTGCCTGACCGGGTATAAAAGTGCGCGCTCCCCCGCCAGTGAACGGTGAAACAACCGTAACATCAAAACAAACATCCTGGCCATTCTCCAAACCGTGAACAAGTATATCAGCCGGTCTCAAGGGAGTATTGTTGTCTGATAATAATCCAAGATCTACCTCTTTCCTCACATGTACGCCAGCCTTGTAACAAATATCAGCGAAAACATCCCTTGCGAGGTCATGGAGGAATTTGTTTCCAACGTCATTAGCGCAATGCACAGCATGATCTCCGAAAATATCCATATTTTTGTTGCAACTTGAGCATGTACTATCTTCCCCGAAAAGAGGTATTCCCAATCTATAACTTAACACCGACCTAAATTTCCTCGGTCCTATACTTTGATTTAAACCAGAAATGGGAATCGCCTTAAGGAAATCCAACGCATGTGGCATCCTGTTGCTTTGCCATAAAACTGAATCTCGACTGGACATATAGTACTGCGACGGAATCCGCTTCTTCACAACATCAAAATATAACACTGCCAACGAACGCATTGGATGTGGGGAAATATTATTAATGTTGAAGGTAGAAGAAGGCAATCCACATACCTCTAGGAAATTTGTCAAGGCTTGCTTGAAGCACTCGCTAGTCACCTCCTCAGGGGAAACATTTAGCATGGTCCGTTGTAAGCCCCTAGTCTGGAAACAAGAAGCGATGTAACAATACTGGCTAGTATCTTCCATTGTGTATACACCTGAGACCCCATCTTTCATTGGCAAGGTGGAGAGACGTTGTTGCAGTGGTCCGAATCCAGCGCCATCCCCCGTGACAATGTGTCTCAAAAAAAGCATCAAACGTTGATCAAACAAGGATTTAGCTTGAAGAAGTACCAAGGGGCTGGCAGTCCTCATAGCAAAATATAATCTTGACACCTTCAAAGTCGCAACTGCGTAACAGAAGAAGCTCACTTTGAGGATCTTGCAGTTTCTTCACACTTTCCATTAGATAAATTGTTTTGTCAACTCTAGCTTGTATTATGTCGCTGCTAAAGTTAAGATCTAGGCTAACCGAGCCGCCCAGCAGTTTCACCCCTCTAGAAGGTCTACCGATGCCCGTTGGAAAAACGTTATCGGCTAAACTCCTAGGGTCAACAACAGGCCAGAAAATATCAGTCTTCTTGATATTAAGATGAAGACCTCTGTTGTCGCCTTCTGACTGAATAATGCTTAAAGCCTTTGACACCTCCAGCGTATCCCCTACCAAAGTGCCATCATCCAAGTACCACGCTTGTAGGTCAAGCTTGCATTGAGAAGTAATCATACAGACCATCGGATGTAAAGCTAGAGCAAATAATAAGGGTCCCAAAGGATCACCTTGCTGAACCCCCTTTGCCGAAGATAAATTGAAATCGTTATAATAAAGCCTTGCGGGCTTAGCATAACAAAACTCTACCCACCTCGCGATACCTGGGCATTTTCTCCGCACCTCCTTGATGAGAGTGCACCTGTCAACTAAATTAAAGGCGTTTGTGAAATCAACTAACAACATGGTCATATTCCCCGCCTCCTTTCGACTCGAGTAACCTATTGGCCGAGTGCAGAATTGCTTCTCCTCCGCCGGGGATACCCACTCCGAATTGATGATTACCCAAGTAGACCGCCATTTCCTTTCCCACCGCCGACGCTGCCAACTTTGAACACATCCTCCTCCAAACCGTGCCTCATCGCTATTGGCCTAAGTCCACCTCCCGGCTTGAGCAACGGAGTTAAAGGAGCGCTGGCCACAAACTCACCTAGAACAGATGGACATCTACCTGCCAACCATAAGTTAACTACCCCAGCCATAGATGCTAGAAGATCGTCACCACCGCCGTAGCATCCCCACTAAGAGCATCCGCAAGTGATGGGCTCGAGACCGTCCCTCCCACAAGAAGTCCCCCTAGGGAAACTCCTAATAGTGACTAATACTTCCTTAGCATCCACATAAACTTCCGCCTCGTTAATTTGTTCACTACAAAAAAATTGACCAAAGGCTACTTGACCAATGGTAGTGGCCTATTCAAATCTTTAGTTGCCAATCACTTTATGCAATTAATGTTAGTTGCCCGGCCTTAGTGGCGGAAGAGGGTATTGCCTTATGTTTAAAGCAACAAGTGTGCAATGGTTAGTTGCTCGCCATATCTAAAGCTACTGGTTTGGCTAGTTGACCAACAGTAGTCACCTAATAGGTAAAGCCACTAATTTGTGTAGTCTTCAGGTTATTAGCGAAAACATTAAGGCAACAACAATTTTTTAATTGATTAATAGATTTTGCATTTAGAGACTTATCTAGTGGCCAACAACATAAAACGACTGGCTTTTGTAGTAGTTATTTTATATGCCTAATCATTTAAGACACTAATTTTTGTATAGTTGTTCGATAGGTTACAGATATATTAATTACATGCATTTGCAAAAATACATATGCAACTAAGTTATAGTGGCCAAACCTTTTGGCTACCAGTATTTCTAATAACCTCTAGTAGCCAAATGGTTAAAAGCTACCAACATCTCAGCAGTAGTAGCCAAATCATACATGTGAAACCAACTTGGGAGTGCCTAAACTTAAAGAGACTAATTTTCTAGTATTTAAGTAGGTAGTGCTACTAACATCTCAAACGGACCGATGAGAGGGCTGATTTGGGTTTAACCAGTGCTACGGATCAGGGCCTAGAAAAAAGTCAATCCATAAAAAACTTTCCAAATTAAATGTTAACAACGAGTTAATTAAATTTTCATAAATAATAAATACTAAAAATATATATATACCAAATATAAATTTTTATTCAATAGCATTCATTAAAACAAAAAAGTTTCCAAACCAAAAAATCAAGAATCCCACCCGAGATATCTGGACCACAAGACCAAAAAATAGAAAAAGTTCCAAAAAGAGATTATAAATAACAGAAATATTAAATGCATCTAAACCTCAATCTATTGTTCTTCGTCATCCTCTTCAAGTTCCTTGTATCGATTCTCCTCATCACCTTCTTCTTGATCATCTCTAAAAGCCTCATCCTCCTCTTCAGCTTCTCTATCACTACCTTCAAAGGCATCTCGATGTTCATGAATTTGACTATCGTGCATATCGGCATCTTCTTCTTCATCATCATCATCATCATCATCTTCCGCATCATCTTCAGATGATAATTCCATAGCTGGCATGCCAACTTTAACAAGATATTCATTCAACAACTTCTTTGTCGCTTTCGGACCTGTTTCTTTCTTAAGCCTTTTGTTTTCCTGTTCCAAGGATGCCATTCTTACTTTCAATTCGGCCATTTCTTCTTCTTTCTTCTGGTATAAACTGTAGTTAGTTGGATGAGCCTTGCGACGCCGTTTACCCGATCCAGCATTACGAACTTTGTTAAATATCTCTTCTGGAGTGTCATTGGTTTCTCCTCGATCTGCGGCTTCCTTCATGGCCTTCATTTTTTCCTGCACATTAAATCAAAACACAAATTAATCACAAAGACAGCAAAAGGTTTCGAATGAGTTTGGGAAGGCAATAACAAGTTTAAGGAAAAAAAGAATACTGACTACAGAAAGTAAAATTCCAGAATAAAGAACCTACTTAATGTGGACACTATTCACAAAATTCCCAGAATAAAGAACTGTACTTATTCACTAAAATTCTATCAGGAGCAGTTTTCACTTAGATGATATAAAATGCTGCATAAATCATAATTTCTTAAGTCTAACTATAATTAGATACATATCAAATATGTTTCATCAATATTATTTCTTACACTCATTTCTTTGCATTTAGCGTTGATTTTCTTCTCAGGGTCATGGGTTCGTCGGAAGAAAGTCACTGGATCACAAGGCTGTCCGGCTTGCAGCTTTGAAATGGAAAACATCATCATATAAAACTAGTAAGATATCATGTAATAAACTATATAAACAATTGAAGCAGGCATAATACATACCAAATCGTATTGGGTACTAGCAAAACTTTTGTTGCCATTGCTGTGGTTGATACCGTTCTGTTGCTTCGCAGCCGCAGCACGACGTCCTCTTTCAGAATTTGTCTATCGCATCAGATAAAATGCAAGTTAATATGCAGTGAAGTATAAGAGTGCGGAAATATATAATACTACATGTTAATAAAAAATAACACACCCCAAATCTTCAAGTTCAATCTATATAACTTGTGTAGTGTTTTTCAGTTCCACATCATACCTAAATGTCGACTTCCATGACTTCAAAAAAAGAAAAAAAAAACATCATAGTAAACAATAAGCAAATATATATACCTTGAACTGATCGGTGGTGAAGTGATTACACATGTGAGCCCAATCATGTTTGTTGGGGCAATTTTCGGGAGGGTGTGCCAAAGCCTTCAGGTGGCCAACAGATGCAGCAAACCCATCACCCCCTGCTGCTTTGTATTTTAGATGAAGTTTGTGCCTGTATGCCTTATAGGCATCCCTCATCACATCTTTGATCGCTTTCACAGCTATGTCATCATCAGGAACGAGGATAAAGTGGTCCTATATGGCCGAAAACAACTTATTAGAGACAACAATTAAAGGAACGGAAATTCCAAACAAAGAAGAAGTAACAACATTGAATTATATATATACCCGGACATTCTGGATAACTCGGGCAATCTTCTGCTCAGGCATATCATCAAATGTATCATATGTTAGTGGGCAATTGTCCCTTTGCCTTACCCACGTCCCAATAGAGTTTATAAGCTCATGTTTAAAATAACCACAAAATTTTTCTTCAAAAACTGGCACGCTTACTTTCTCCTTCCCCCTCTTGGCAACCGCAAGATTAGTCGTTTTCTTTCTTGTGGTACGTTTTGGTTGACCTATTTAAGAAAACAAATATAGCATAGAGGAAATTATTAGCTAGCCAGAAGAATAACAACATTAAAAAACAAAATACCTCTCACATAAATATACCTTCTTGCAGTGAATTGTTAACTTCTTCATTATTTGCTATAGGAGAATTAGACGCTGATCGCGATGGGTTGGGTTGCGAAGAATTATGGTTTTCAGCTGGAGAATCACGTAGACTGTTCCGTTGCCGTGATCCGTGAGATTGCTGCGAAGCTGAACTTCGAAGAGCATTATGCTGTGATTGATGAGATGCTGAACTTTGAATAGCTTTGTGTGTTGATCGATGAGATGGCTGAAGAGATACTTGTGTTCGATTATTATACAATTGATTTGAACGTTGCTGTATTTCATTCTCTGTGGGAGGTGGTGCAGAACGGCGACCTTGAGTTCTCATAGGGCTATGTAGACCATTATATTCCTTCTCCAAATTTCTGTGTACTCCTGTGCGGTTTCCTCTAGGGGATCTCCTAGGAGTTACCAGAAAATCATTGTTCAGAGGTGATTCGATTGGCTGCAACCCACATGATATTCCACCTTCCCTTTCCTCATGCACATGTGACTCAATTGGTGAAAGACTTGGCAGCACAGGACGTGTTCTTCCACCTCCCCTTCCCCCATGCACCGGTAACTCAATTGGTGCATGGCTTGGCAGCACCTGACCTGTTCTTCCAACTCCACTTCTGTCATGCACTGTTGACTGAGCTGCTTGCAAGCGACTGCTAAGGTCATTCATTTGGTGTTCTTGTCTTTCCCTGATTTGGTCTCCTGTAATATGACATTTAAGTAAGGCATACATATCAATTTCTAAGGAAGAATTCAAGAGACATTTGAAAAATTCCCAACACTCTATCGGGCATCAATCAGCAAACAACTACACTGTACTATTACCAGTGGCGGAGCCAGGTTTTTCGAACGAGGGGGGCTAATTTTTTTTTTTTCTATCCCACCTCAAGTCGATGTCCATCACATACCCGGCCTACATAAGATCGTGGTCAAAACTTGTAAAGTTGTTATAACATTTGAATGAACATGCACATGAGAGAATATGAAAACAGTCACGGCCGTGGGTGCAAAGATGAATCTCTAGCTAGTTGTATCCATATCCATTTACAATAAGCATTAGTTAATAGAAACGGAAGAACGAAAAACGATCGAAGAAACAACATTAACAATGGATACATAATTCAACAGCAAAGCAACATGTGTCCGTTCAAAATTGAAAATGTTATTACGAAAAGGAGATTTAGATCCCCAAAAAAAAAAAGGTTAATTGTTTACCAATAAATTGAGACTGCTGAGCACTGCTTGGATTTCCTCCCTGTCGTGTGTACATTGGATTCACAATGGCAGCTGAGAGAGCTTTCACTCCTTTCTTCCGTGCCTTAGCTCCTTGCTTCTGTACTTTTTGTTTTTTCGAAGTGGATTCTGGAAAACAGCCATGCATATTAATCAACACACGGCACAAAAAGAAAGTTAATACCTCCATTAAATCATAAAGTTTATTCTTAATTTACCGTATTTTCGACGTAAAGCGGCATCCCCATAGAATAGGCGGGCGTCTGGAGCCATATCTGATGAAATCAAAACACCGAAGATTATTGAGTTCGATATGAATTCTTCAGTGAATAAACATATAAACAACTCAATGTCTCTTGCAACCTAAAATTAATTTGTAGCACAAAAAATCCACAGATATATACATGTAACAAAAACTAAGCCTAATTAAACTGAACATGAAGCACACAATTCAACAACCATTCGATCAGTTAGATAGCTTTTTTCATCATACATCCTTCCTTAGCAAATACTGCCTAAAAGATTTAAAGAAAAAATTGTACAGTCCCATGTCACACGAACACGACATTGCTGCAGCTGTAATGATAAATGGTTTCATACTACAGTAACGAATTTAGTAGTCCCGAACCCTGAATCTGGGTATCCCTCAATTTATAAGCTGCATATACATGAGAGACTGGTTTTCACACAATTCATAAAAATCTATATATTCCTTGTAAACCAGCTGCATAATTGAGAAGTATTCAACAAAAAAAAAGATTGACACCACTGACGACGTCTTATAGTAAGACACCTGCTTCGTTTATGAACATATCTGGTGACTAGTGAGCTCGAAGTTATAGTCAGCAAAAGCTGAAGAGAATTTCTTATGGAGCATTAAGCTTGTGACCAGATGAATACAGTAAAGCAAGACCACAACTTTCAAAGTAATAACAGTGAGATTGCAAAACTAAAGCATTCATATGAATTTCGAAATAACTAATAGAGAAGGAACAAAAATTACTTGCAGATGCTTCTGCTAAGCAAAAGCCTCAAAATGTCTCAAAAAATCAATTTAACCACTAAAATACATGATATTGAAATCGATTATACCAGATATTTTTTAATAACCAACCTTTCACAAAACTCAATTCATGAAAGGAACAAGTTACAACACTGAAGCGCAACACCAACAGTATCAAAACAAGAAAAAATTCATAACCTAGAACTATTTACCCAAAACATGAAGAAAAAAAAAACACCTTGAATATATTCCTTAGAAGATTAATATTCAGAAGAAATATACCAGTAAAACACCACAATCCAAATTAGAGAAGTTCCCTGTCGAAAAAATAAACAGAAAAAATTAATTAGGGTTTGTATCATAAAAATCAAGCTTAGGGTTGAAGAGAAAATTGAAAAGAAAATATACCTTGGTAAGATGTAGATGAAATTGGATGCAACTCTTCATGATGTTAGGGATCTTTATATAGGAGAACAAATTAACACCAAGCGGGAACAATCCCGCCCAAATGATTTCCAATTTTATTTTCATCCCGCTCAAAGTATTTAGGGTTAGCTGAAAAAAATGTTTGGAGTTTTGTTCTTCGGTATCTTCTTTCAGAAAATTTCTCCTAACAATCTAACTAATTCACCTTTTCCGCTAACGAACTTTCCCTAATTTGCATCCAAAATATCTCACGAAATTGATTCCCATTATCTCCGGTTCTCTCTCTGCTGTTCTGTAACTTTGTTCGGGGAAGAAGGCAAAGAAAGAGGATTATGTCACTCGTGTGATAGGTTGGGTGTTAGTACGTGTCTTATTTTTCACTCTACTTTTTCTCTTTTTTTTTTCTTTAAGCACATTTCAATTTCTTTATTAAAAAAAAAACACATTTCAATTTCACGAGATGGGTGGACACGTTCACTTTGTTAGTACGTGCCTTATTTTTATTAGTGCACGTAGGATTTAATGCAGATTTCGCTTTCACATATTGCCCCATCGCGATTCGCGTCAAAAAATTGGAAATCGATTCACATCGTCACTTTGAATCGAATCTCAACAAAATCGTGTTTATTCCTATTTAATATGCGATTTTGACCATTTTTTCCTGAGTTGACCTCATTATACTTCTGTCTGTCAGTGTCCCAACGACCCCATCAACTCTTTTTTGTTTTTTTGGAAACGTGGACCAGTACCACATCAACACCTATGAGAAATATAGGTTAAACAATTTTTGCAGCTGCACTTATGGACCCCATAAAACATTAATATGTAATAAAAATTCAAAGTCTAAGGTTCCATGCACGGCTGCACCTTTTATATAGCACACATTAGTTGAGAAGTGAGGCACTATACCACAGATTTCTTTTATTTGTTTATAAATGCCTATATATTATCCTCATTTTTGTTGAAATTAACATTATTTACCAACATCAAATTATATTGTTAATTTTCATGATGTATATAAAAATGACTATGAATCTACGTTTCACTACGTTAAACGATTCGATTCGTAAAATATGAAAAACGATTTACGTTACGATTTACGATTTCACAAACTTGCCCCCATACATTTCCCATGATAACATCTATCCTAATATATAAAGGGAAGCCCCTTTACTGTTCATTTAACAGTTAATGAAGCTGCAATTTCTGATATCCCCAAACTGCCCCTATATTATGTGCACCTAAAAAATATATTATGAATAAAAATGAGGGTACAGTGGTAATTTAAGTATTTAAAATAAATAAAGGGGGCATAATGGTATTTTAAGCATATTTAAATTAAATAGATAAAAACAATAGGTCCTATGACCCGTCCCCATGACATGTGAAGCCGCAATTTTCATTTTCCATTTTCGCCCTATCTTTATTTCATTTTAAAGACATAAGATAAATATATATATGTAGTATTAATGTAAAACTGAATCTTTGAGGTGTTTTTTTTTTTTTTTTTTTTTTTTTTTTAAAATAGGTCCCATGACCCGTCCGCATGACTTGTGAAGTTGCAATTTCCATTTTCCGTATTTGCCCTAGCTTTATATCATTTTAAAGACATAAAATAAATATATATAAGGGGTATCAATGTAATTCGATATTTAAATAATATTTTTCCCAACTGAATCTTTGAGTTTTTTTTTTTAACACATTAAAAAAAATAAAAAAAATTAATCTTTGAGTTGTTCCACGCCTAAAGATGGGCTCTATAGCACGTGCAAAGCACGTGCGGGTGATCTTGTGTTTTATAAATAGAACCGAGGATATATCAGTAATTCTTCACTATCTATTATTATATTTTAAATAGAAAGAAAAACTATATACAAAACCTGGCTAAATTGGGGTCTGCCGCTATAGGACAAAAAAAAAATTGACAAATAAAATTACCAATTTACTTTCTATCTTTTTTTTTTGAAGCATGATATTTATTAATCAACTAATAGTCCATTATAAGAGGGTTCTCAGTACCCGAAGATTCAAATACAGAAATTATAGTAGCATGACAGAGTAACATGATATTTACTTTCTATCTAATAAATACTATAAATGTATTCTTATTAAATCTTAATAATTAACAAAACTAAAATTAAAATCATAAAACTAGAAATTTAAATTTAAATTTAAATCATAAAACTGAAAACTAAAATCAAAATCAAAATCAAATTCATTTTCATTTTCATCTCCATCTCCATCTTCAACCGATTTTTCTTCTCTTCTTTTCCCCTGATATGAATCAAGTATTTTTCTAGCAAATCAATCCCTTAAATTATGTTTTAGCAACATGCAATCACTGAAAAATTCGATTTTTTTGAAATCAAAGTGTTCTGGGTTTATTAGAATCGGTTTACGTCAATGTACTTATGAACCGAATTTTTTTCGAAACAGATTTTGTTCATGTCCACAAAGACCGATTGTACTGAATGTTTATTCTGGTTGGAAAAGATTGAACCAGAATCGGTCTATGTTAATGTCCTGATTCTAGTATGGAAGAGAATCGTTTCTTGTCCTGTACTAGCAGGCCCCAAAAAATTTGGATAGGCCCCAATTTAACCATGACACAAAAGTCGTAGACCCTGATCCCTTCCCCACCAGGCTACCACTTACATATCCATATTGTACTCTTACTTAATTTTACTTTAGTACCTGTCTAATGCACATACGTAAAGTATTAAATTAATTTGGAATATATGTTGGGTAATTAGCATAATAGTATCTCATCCACTTGTGTAAAGAGGAAATTAGGAGTTCAATATCCATAAAAAAAATTGAAAAATATATAGTTGTATAGAGGGGTTTGGTAGGCCAGTCCTTCTGGCTGGATTTAAATAGGAAAACATTGTTACAATGGAAAACAGGGTAAGATAACATTTTGAAATTGCTTCTATTCGTCTGAAAAAAAAATTCCGAGAAGAAAAACGATATATATAAAAGGAAAAAGTATGTACAAGGGTTTGAGTCCCGAGACTCCAAAAGAAGGAAGAAAGACATAATTACATACTAACTACATCTTCCCAATGATTAATAATCTGGTTCATATAGTATTCTTTCACCATGCACTCTTTTATTTCTTTCCAGCCATACTTCACACATGATAGCAAAAGGGATCAACTGCCAAATAGTTATCAGCGCTGCTAGACACACCGAAACAATTTTTCGATGATATCACTGACACTCACAAATTCATGGGACCCGCGGCAACTGTAGCTGAGCAGAGGGGGTCGGTTTATGTGGTGGGACCCGCAGAACTGTGAGACACCACCGAGTCCGCGGGATTTTCAGCTCGGTGGGTTAATCATTTTCCAATAGTTATTTTCCTTTGGTGTACAGTCACCTTGAAGCATCAGATAACTTTAAAAGTCTTTTATGAAATTTTAAACCTCGACTATGCTTTCCAATCATTACCAATATCAAATGTTGGATTACGTTGCAACTGATGATCATTTAGATAATCCGTTTCCAAGTAATAGGCTGGTTTGTGTGCAAATTAGAAACGGAGGTAGTAAAAATTAAATAACATGATTATACGAGGATAGTCAATCCTACTTTGATACAAGTGCTCCGAACTTGAAGTCACTAGGTAACTTTAGAAGTCCTTTATGAGATTTTAAAGCTCGACTATGTTTTCCAATCATTATCAATATTAAATGTTGAATTACGTTGCAATTGATGATCATTTAGGTGATTTTGGTCTTGGAAATACACCTTGTTCAACAAATAAGTAATAACTGAAAACCTGATTATCACGATCTGCAATAAAAGAAGTGAAATGAAATGGTCCCCATTACACTTGTCAGCCAAAGAAATAAGTGAAATGGTCCACATAACACTTGTCATCAAAAGAAGTTAAATGAAAAGTGGTACCAGAAAATTAAATTAACATTTAACTTTCCCAATTAGAAAACTGACATATTTTTTTGAAACATTTATTTATAGAGACTGGCCTATTAAAAAGTAACGGGTGTATTATTATTCATCAAAAACCATAATCGAAACTTAAAATCACACACCAACTTTTTGAAGTTTTTGGTGGTCTCAATTCAAACACCTGTACCAAAAATAACAAAAAATAAAAAAAGTATTTAGTTACACAGTATGGGCTCCAACCAGTAACCCGATATCTATTGCCTCATAAACTAATTTGTTATTGGGACTCATCTAGACCTGAAGTTATACATTTATCAAAAAGGTGTGTACTTGTTATTTTGATTTTAACAAAAATCGTCACATGGTTGGGGCCTAACGATGTGAAGAAACAGTGGAAGGATGTTATCAGTCACACGTGTTTTCATCTCCATGTTTTATTTTATTTAGTATTAATTGCTTTTCAAGAGACTTTCCTTTTTTTCCTTCTCCAGATCCATTGCTGAAAAGATATCAAGAAAATTTCAACACAGAATCTCAAAAAAATCATCTCTAAAATCTTACTCAAATTATCCCGCAGAATTAACCCGCCAATTTTCGATTTCCCCTATAATCTCTCTGAAAATCTCCTAAAGAAATGCTGCATAAATCTCTTCACTTTTCTCTGAATCCATCGCATACCCTCACTCTCCCAAGAACACACCTTTTCTGGTTATTCATTTACACCGCCCTTCATAGCAAGGTTAGGTTACTTTTTATGAATTTGTTTTGGTTTTATTGATTCAATTTCTGTGAGTTAGGATTTTTGGTTTAATTGTTGCTGGAAAAACATGCTAGATCTAATTGTTAAACTATTGTTTGCGAAAAGAAAATCAATCTCAGAATCCTTTTCATTCAAAAAAAAAAAAAAAAAAGGAAAAAGGAAAAAGAAAAGAACATTCAATTCTCAATTGGATTTTCAATTTTCTCTATTAAAAACAGCGAATTTAGCTGATTAAAGGATGTACTAGTTCGATTTATTTCTAAATAAACGATTTATGGTTTGCAATTATTTGATTAAAGCTTTTATTCATGTCTATTTGGAGCGATTTTTTTTTTTTATGTTAGATTTCATAATAGTAGAATTGTTCATGGGTTGGTTATCAATTAGATTTGTTCCTTCAAAATTCGATTATTTCACCTGCACCGAAAGTGTGATGCGATTGCTGATGCTAGAGAGGTGTTTGACAAAAGGGCTAGACGAATTTTATATTAGGGCTTCTGATTTTATTACTGTGTTTGGAATTGTTTATGTAAAGAAGAAAAGGGAACTTGGATTGGTTGGTTGCATAACCAAGTATTAGATTCTTAACTGTAAATTTTGTCATCATGGCATTATAAGAATTTAGCACATATAGAGCACGAATTTGTTTGCTATGCTAGGTAGATTTATGTAATTGCAAGTGGTTTTGTAGAGTTTGGTTGGTACAAGTTATCTGGAGCATATTTTTGATCTGTGCATTTTTATTTTGGTTATGATCTGTTTTTCCATTGTTAATCCCTACACTACTGAACTAGCTAGGTGACAGTTTTGATGAATTATTGTTTCTTAAAAAAAATTATGTACTCACCTGCAATGGTTTAGATAAGTCTCGTTCCTTTTGTGTTTAACCAGATTTCTTATCAATGTTTCATGATTTGTTTGTCTTAGGTTAAAGAGATAACCTAAGGTGTCACTATGGATTTCCAAGAATTTGCATCTAATTCTTTTGGAAACGACATTGATGTATATTTGCAACCTATTATGGAAGAATTGAAAGAATTATTGGGCGTTGGTGGAAAGACTTATGATCCTGCACTAGCTATGCTCTCTAGGCAGAGCACCAAGAGGCAGTTGGAACTGCCAAGAAAGAAGTATGTTTTATTTCTCAGTATTTTATTTCATTGTTTATATATTTTTTTTTTGTAGAATATTTCAGTATAATTTTATTTAAATTGCAGACTTTCCTAATCTCAGTTATGCTTTTAGGTATCTGCGGATCAAACGACATCCTGAAGGCTGCTTGATGGACCGAATAATTGAAGAGGACTTGCTCCACTTGACTTCGAGATACTTGAATTATGCTGAGACACAACCTGCTAAAGCAATGGAGGAGAGTTGTATGACTGCACTCGATTAGGCCAAGAATTCTATGTCTTTTTGTTAAAAGTTTCAAACTAGTCATGGTTCAGGTGGTCTCAAGTAACTCATCAGAAACAATGTCGCCTTAAGTTGATTGATTGTACGGATACTAAATTTTCTGGCAGTCATTAATAATAATAAATACATAAGATCACTTGTTAAGTTATTTTACTTAATCATTCTTAATCCTTCTTGTTAAGGTGATTTTGGATTGAAATGTATGGTTAGAATAGCATTTTTGGTATGTGCAGCTATATTACAGTGGCCCTTTCGTGTCTGTCAGTCATTGTTTATCTCTTGGCACTTAAGTATGTTTAGAATTGCACTACTGGAACTGGGAATTCAATTCTGCAGGTTTCCTGGTATTGGTTATACAGTCACTTCCGGGTTGGTGATTTACAGTCCAGGTGATACTTATCTTGGCGCCTGCATAATGATTTGAAACATCTACAATGAGTTTTGAATCTATGCAGCGTTTTCCAGATTGATGTAGGCATATTCTCCCAATGCAAACTCCTGCAGTTTACATGTATTTGGTAAATAATGGCGGTCCCAAGCCCGGGTTTAAGGAGGGAAGAGGAGGATTCTGTATGTCTCCAAGGACTGGAGGTTTCTATACTACCAATAAAGTTGAGCAGTTGGAGCAAAACTTGAGTACTTACACAAAGTGTATCTATACAAAGTTGTTACAACGTTGAATTATGGATTGTAACATACTTTTATCAATCCTACGCAATGGAGATATTCTTTCCCCAAAAGAAAGATGCTTAAGGGAAGTTAGGATCGTACTTCATATTGCCCTGCTCGTGTGATTCCACAGTATCCTTTGTTTTTGAAGTCTAACTTGTCTATTTTCAAACCAGCAAGAGCAACAACACCCATGGTCTTGAAGCCCACTTGGAAATGTCGGAAACACATTCAAGCATTCTAGACCTGTTTCAAGCACTAAGTTTCCAGACCTGTTTTGGAATCTGAATCCGTCCAATAGACCAAAAGAATGTCTGCAGGAAAGGTTAAACAAATTTTGAGTAAATGACATCACTAGCACTAGTTTTCGGTAGCTGATTCCTTGTAGAGGTGCCAACATTACTGGCACTATCAAATATATATATATAGGAGACGGACAACAGCTGGAGTGTCTCGCCTTATATTTTACCAAATACGGACAACATCGTTTTACAAATCCTCCCCTCGGAAAATACTCCAAGGAAAGAAAGGAAACCTAAAATGGAAAGATTTGATACGATCCAAAATTCTCCCGCCTTGTTTCCCTCCACTATTGTTTCCTTCCTTCTTTAGCATCTTCATTCGCCCCAACTCATTATTTTGCTGAGTATTGAGACTTGAGAACAAACACCAAAACGCAGAGGAGGAAATTGAGCAGGTATGTTTTTTTTTTCGGTAGAAGTTGAATGATTAAACTTCAATTTATGTGATAATAAAGCATGGGATACGTGTTGTATGTCAATTTTATGTTTATCAACTCGAATCGTGTTAGGCAGTCAGTTTGAATGGTTAGTAATATTGGGTTTTGTTTGGATTAAAGCTTCTTGTGTATCAGTGGAGAATTTATTTATGCATATAACATGTTTGTAATATCACCTCTATAATGATACAAAAAATAGAAATTTACAATCCATAGAAAGGCATACATTATGACTGGATCATGATTCGTGGAAAGATGTATCATCATTATCTTGTAGTATCATATTTTACCACAATCCACCATTAGAATAAAGGGGTGATGAGATGGGGCCTTAATAATATTATTGAGGCTCATATTCGTCCCCTCACACATCCCATCAGATATATATCCAGAGCATGCGGGTTCTAAAGAAACACTCAATCGCATAATGTCAATCTCAATCGATGTCTTGGAAATTTGTACATTACTTTTTATCATCACTACTAAAAGAAAATGTTTATAATGTTAAGGCCTATATGTGTAGGCATGTTCAACAAAAACAATCGTGCTTAGTTCACCATCTTCTGAACCCCATACATCAGGATTCATTGCTCCAGCAATATTGGTTTCTCTTTATTTCTCCATTATTAATTTGAAAATGAAAATGAAACATCTGTATGGGAATCTGTTTTCTCAGGTTTGCGTAGCTTGCTTCTATAATATATTTCTGAACTTTCTCATTGGCGATGGCAATGCTAATCTCACTTTACTGTTTCCCAGGGATCCCTCCTAAAGTGCATCTGTAAGCTGTTGCCCAGATTAGTTGGATTTAAAGAGATTACCCTGGCGTTCAGTATGGATTTTGAAGAAGATGAAACTATCGACAAGAGTTGGTTGGAACTGCCAAGAAACCATCCTGACTATGAAGCGGGTGTCAAAATTTTCATGAAATTTGCGTGTCGCGACTTAGAGCCAGGGGAGGAAATATGGTGTCCATGTAAAAAGTGCAATAACAAAAACTTACTCAAACCAAGTGAGGTGGAGGCACATATAATGTGGAAAGGGTTTCTGCAAGGATATGTCCATTGGATATACCATGGAGAGGGTGAGGAGGAGGACTATATGTCCACTGGTACTGTGATTGGGGATGAAGATGACCGAATGAAGGAACTGATAAATGAGATGGTGCCTGATTATGATGAAGATGCTCCAAACGACGAAGCTTCAAATTTTTATCAGGTACTGGAAGATGCAAAGGTGCCACTATATCCTGGTTGCAAAAAGTACTCACGGCTGTCCTTCACTATACACTTGCTTCACATTAAGTGCCAAGGTGGTCTGAGCATCAAGTGGTTTAACGTGCTACTAAATCTCTTGATCAAGGCATTTCCAGATGCCAAACTTCCAAGGAACTTTTATGAAGCTAGGAAAACAATCAGTAACTTGGGTCATAGCTACACTAAGATCGATGCTTGTCCTAACGATTGCATGTTATATTGGAAAGATGACGCGGATCGAAATGACTGCCGGGTATGTGGTGTTTCTAGATGGAAAACCGTTTCATCTAATACTAATGACGGGTCAGAAAATAGAAGGACACCGAAAGGGAAGAAGATTCCTGAAAAACAACTAAGGTACTTCAACTTGAAGCCAAGACTTCAAAAGTTATTTATGTCTCCACAGCCTGCTACTGATATGCGATATCATGCTGAAGAACGTATCGATGATGGACTTTTGAGACATCCTGCTGATGCGAAGACATGGAAAACCTTTGATGAGAAGCATCCAACGTTTGCAGCTGACCCTAGGAATGTGAGACTTGCATTAGCAAGTGATGGCATGAATCCTTACGGAAATATGATGAATCCGCATAGTACATGGCCAGTGGTTCTAATCATCTACAACTTACCACCATGGGAGGTTATGCAAGAGCAAAACTTCATTTTGTCTATGATAATTCCGGGACCCAAGTCACCGGGAAATGATATCGATGTTTATTTACAACCCCTTATAGAAGAATTGAAGGAATTATGGTACGTTGGCGTTACCACTTACGATGCTTTGAAGAAAGAGTATTTTCAGTTGCGCGCAGCATTGCTTAGCACTATTAATGATTTTCCTGCACTAGCTATGCTCTCCGGGTGGAGTACCAAGGGGTCCTTAGCATGTCCGTGTTGTGGGTCCGATCCATGTTCAACTCGACTGCGGTATGGAGGTAAGTTTTGTTACATGCAACATCGCCGGTTCTTGCCTGCTGATCATAAGTGGCGACACCAGAAAACACCCTTCAACGGGGAAAAAGAGCTTAGAGAAAAACCACATATAATGAACGGGGATGAGATAAATCATCAGTTGGCATATTTTGAGCAAGTAGAATTTGGTAAGAATGCCAAACAGAACGGTCTGACACCAACAGTACCTGTCGATTTTGACCACAATTGGAAAAAGAAGTGTATTTTTCGGGAAGAGTTGCCATATGTGAGCACAATTTTGTGTTTCCATAATCTTGACGTGATGCACATTGAGAAAAATATCTTGGAAATTTTGTTGGGAACGGTAATGAAAGTAGAAGGGAAGACAAAAGACAATATCAAGGCCCGTTTTGATCTCAAGGATATGGGAATAAGACCGGAGTTACATCCGGAAAAAAAAGGAGACAAATTTGTGATGCCACCAGCTAGGTATGTGATGTCCCCGAAGGAGATGGATACTTTTTGTAGGACTTTGAAGGATATCAAGGTTCCCGATGGATATTCATCAAATATTTCTCGTTGTGTTAATGTTAAAGATCGAAAGATTATGGGTCTAAAAAGTCATGACTGCCATGTGCTGATGGAATGTTTACTGCCAATCACGTTACGAGGATTACTTCCTGAGGATGTGTATGATGCAGTGAGTGAGCTTTGTATGTTTTTTAAAGCGTTGTGTACACAGGTTCTCAACATAGCGGATCTGGACAAACTAGAAGACAGAATTGCAATTACTTTGTGCAAGTTGGAAAAGATATTCCCCCCGGGTTTTTTTGTCGTGATGATGCATTTGCCAATTCATCTACCACAGCAAGCAAAGGATGCTGGTCCAGTTCAATATCGTTGGATGTACCCGATTGAGAGGTATGGTTTAACCACTTTCTGTATATTCTGAATTTTAAATATTAATGTTGATCGATAGTTTCTTACACCAGTTCAAGAAAACAAATATGCGACTCTTAAATACTTCACACATTTTTTTCTGTACTTTTTGCAATTTATATTTGTACATTTTTACTTAAATTACAACCAGTGAATTCTAATAACAATTACATTTTAGGTATCTGCGCAAGTTAAAGTCTTATGTGCGAAATAAAGCATGTCCAGAAGGCTCTATGGCTGAAGCATACCTAATAGAAGAGAGCCTCACTATGCTTACGCGTTACTTGAATAGTACTGAGACAAAATTCAATCGAGTCTCAAGGAATGAGGATTATGAACAACCACCCTCACGTGAGAAATTGGTCGTTTTCAGACAATCTGGTCGGCCCGTTGGAGCTGAAACTTTTGGAACGCTTGAGGATTCAGAGATGCAACAAATCCAACTTTATGCTCTGCAGAATACTGCAGAAGTGGAGCCATACGAGAAGTATATACGGTTTTTTTTCTTTTACAACCAATAATCTTTAAATTGCTTCAAGTTCAGTAGTTAACTATGTTAAGCATTCAACTTACAGTGAACATAGAGAAGAATTAAAAAGGCGTGGCATAAGGGATGCTGACGTTGAAAAAAGACATAACAAAGAATTTCCTTTTTGGTTTGCCAGCAAAGTAAGTACATTTATATATATTCAAACACAATACATGATTTTAGGATTTCACAACCTGAATTAATATATAAATATATATGTGCATGCATAGATATATCAACTGCACAAAAATGGTCTGGTAAGTGATGAACTCTATTCGCTGAGTCAAGGTCCTAATAAAGAGTGTTCGTCTTTCAACGGATACATCATCAACGGGTTCAGATTCCATACAAAAGCGTGGGAGATGCGACGGAAGACACAGAATAGTGGAGTATGTATAAAGGGAGGGGAAGGTGAAGATGATGATATGAATGATTATTATGGAGTGGTGTCTGAAATTATCGAGGCACGCTATTTGAACCAATTACGAATTCTTTTTTTCAAATGCGATTGGCGTCCGGTTGCAAATCAAGGTGGCTCCACAAGAGATAGCTATGGATTTACTTGTGTTAATCTCAACAGAACCTGTTATGCGAATGAACCATTTGCGTTAGCGCACCAAGCACAACAAGTATTTTATATGAAGGACATAAAGAATCGGCAATTGGAAGTGGTTATAAAAACACGACCTCGCTGCTCTTACAACATTCCTGAGAAAAATTCAGAGGAAATTATTGCACCAGAAAACTCGAGTTCTGATGAAGCATATCAAGAATGGTATTCAAGTTATTCAATAAACGATCTTAGACGAGTGCCCCAACAAGATCACAATGAAAATTTGGTTTGGGATAGGACTGATGTTCCACCAGAAACCATCAGCCATGAAGAAGTAATAGCTGCCATCCAAAGACAAGAGGAGGAGGAAGCTGATAGTGATGCAGTTTACACCACTGATGAAGACGATGACTTTGAACTTGGAGATATGGGATTCTGATAGCCTACAATTGGGGAAGGTGAAGTTTATGCGCTGAATTTCAATATAGTTTTGCTTAATTTGCAGACTTTAAATTCTAATATCAGTTATGCATATAATACTGATGTCATGAGTTGCAGTTCCCATGGGTGGTAGATGGTTGCAGTCGGAGTTGGTTGGTTCTGAAATGCAGTTCAAGTTAATGGAGGCGACTGTAATTGGAGGAAGGTGCTGAGACGGAGAAAAGGCATGTTGCTACCATGTTCCTGGATGAACAGTTGAGAGCCACGGAGAATGTAGACTAGTTGATGTTATGCTGTGGCTGAAATATAAATGAACCAAGTTTGGGTTTTGAACTTAGTCAGAATCTGGTGTTGGCTCGAGCTTTGAGTTTAGCCAAAGATTGAGATGCAAAGATAAAGTTCAAGCTCGAGGTGGTGTTGTGGTCGGCAGTAGTGGGTCTGAATTGAGAGCTCCATTAGCTGGTTGGGGCTATGATCAGTTTTGCTCGATAATGAAGCTACGGTGAAGGTTCTGTAAGTTGGACAAGAATGGAGATGGAAATCCTTGCAAGTGCTGACGTCTGCTGTGCTGGTACCTGCAATGGGGTCTGGCAGTAACGGTTGTGGTTGGATTTATGAAGCTCGTTCTGTAGCTGGATGGGTTTGGCAGTAACCAAATAACGTTGAGAAGATGGAGAAGTTGGTGTTGTTGCCATGTTTCGGAGACAGGTGATCATGAAGAGATTAGAAGACCAGGGAGAAAACACTCGAGTTTAGATGGACGGACAGGTAGGAGTTGGATTCGTTAATTGTGTACTGGGCCTAGGCAATTCTGCTGGGTCATAGTCGAACTTCTCCAGCAGCACCTATCTATTTAGGAATCGAGAAGAACAAAAAAGTTTGGGGGAGGTCGACGCCAGTTGGGAGGCGGCTGGATACAGAGCCGTGAAGGAGACACGAACAAGGGTTTGTGTTCTTTCGTTTTTTCCAATTCCATTTCGATTAGCTAGTGAAATTCTAAGATATTTGTTTATGGCTTTTAAGAAAGCCATGTCTTGCTAATTATTTTGTAACTAGGGTTTTTATGGATTGAAACCACTTTGGGTATAAGGCTAATTTAAATAGATTATATAGCATGAGACCATTATGATTTGGATTAATTAATTTTTGAATAATGTACTTGATGGATGACATCCTTTCTGGTGTCTACGGAAAAAATAACATCCTGGAGGCTGCTTGATGGATCGATTAATGGAAGAGGACTTGCTCCACTTGACTTCGAGATACTTGAAGATAGTTGTATGATTGCACTCGATTAGGCCTAGAGTTCTACTTTTCTGAGTTAAAAGACAATGTTGCCTTCAATTGTGGTCGATTATGCCAAAATACCTTCCAATTCTTATTTCTTGTAAGCTGATTGATTGTACGGGTACAAAAATTTCCGACAGTCATTAATTAATAATAAAACATGGGATACTTGTGTTGTATGTCAATTTTATGTTTATCAGCTTAGTCACTCCCTCATTCAATTAGTTACTCTTCTTAGGTTAAGCTACTAAGATGCTTAAGTCGGTTCCCAAAAGTAGCTCAATGTATATGCCTACTGTAGTTGGCATGTTTAGTTCCAAAAGGTTTAATCAACTAGGTTTACTGGTAGTTGCATTACTTCGGTGGCTAAATACATGATTAGGCAACTCAAGTCTTATTGTTGCTTTTCTCCGAGTGGTTGAATGTCTAAAGCTACTTGTGCATCTTTTTAGTTGGCGCACCTTTATTGCTAATGGGTTTTAGAATCTATAGTTGCTCACAGTTTAGTGGCTTAAATCAATAAAGAGCGACAGTTGCCTTTCCTAGTGGCTTAAACTGTTTAGGCAACTAAACTTTTCTTGCTGTTGCAATTTTTTAGTAGCCTTTGGTCAGTTTTTTTGTAGTGTCTAAGGTCAGAACATTCGCCTCCTCATCAAATGCTTCAATGCCCGCGTCCAGGGAACCTATGGAAGGTTTGATAATGCCATGAATCAAAAATGTTGCATTGTTTCCATCTAGGGGACCCATAATAGTATCACCGTGATCACGACAGGACGGCTCAGTGCACGAAGGTGCATACACTCACCGCACAACCACATCTTCAGGTGTCTTAAACCCACCTCCCAAGCATCATAGATGTCTGCATCATTACCAATACGTGCTCTGCATACACCCCGCTCTCAGCAGAACCAAAATGTCGATCGTGAATATGGCTAATTAGAGAACTTGAGTGAAGCCTCTACCCCTAACCCCATCCCTAATCATCAAAGATCCTAAAAGGACAATGGAAGGTTGAATCATCCAAGTGATTAATAACGGCCGAAGGAGAAGAAGAGTCTTGGAAGGGAGAAGATGGTTGTCCTTCCCTTGTCATGACCAAAGGAGCCTAAACGCATGACTCACCACAACCTCTCCGTTGTTGCTCATCCGATTCAAAGCTTTTTATCAAACACTTTCCGTATGTTAAACAACTCCACAGAAACTTAAACATATATAATCACAAACGGATAAAATCACAAACGTGTTGAAACACAAACATATAGAGTCACCAACGGAACGAATCACCAACGGATCGAATCACCGAATCACAAAGCAAAAATCATGTTTCATGAATATCAAAATTCCAAATTTTTTCGACCAAAAAAAAGTTCCCTGAATGGTTGCTACAGTAAAAAAATCTCAAAATCTCAAAAACGCTAACCAAAAAAATCTCAAAAACTTATCTCCCCTTTTAATGCAAACAACAAAATCTCAAAAACGCTAACCAAATTTGGTATACCGCCGTACTTTTTGTGTACCGCCGTACCTTTCGTACGCCAAACGTATTTTTCGTACAAAACGTTTCTTTGATCAACCGTCGGATTATTTTCAGTTCTATCCACAACCGTTCTTTTTTTTCTTTTCTTTCTCTAATTTTCTCAGCCTTCGTTCTCTTCTCCGCTCTATTTCTCTTCCAAGTTCTAAACAAAGAAAATTCTGCAACTGAAGTGAAAAGTAGCCTACGTTTTAAGCGATTTGTAGACAGTCAATGATGGAGATAAAGGATTGAGTTGGTTTCTTTTCACTTCCCCCATTAGGCATGCAAGATTTCCCATCTCTTTCTATTCTAATCCATCCCTGCAACTGAATTAATCAATAGAAATTTATAAAATCCATCCCTGCAACTGAATCAGTCACGGATATGAAGAATTGAGTTGGTTGTTTTCAACTTCCTCGATTAGGTATGTAAAATTTCTCAAATTGATTTTGTTGTAATCTGAAATTTTAGGGTTTTTGTAAATTTTAAGGATTTTACAACACATGCGCTTATCAATGATTTTGAAGGGTTTGTGTTTAATATTACTATCTATTTGCGTACCTCTATATATGTATCGGAAAATTTCGTACTGAATTCTATTGTTTTCATTATTGGGGGAAATCAAAATAGGGTTTCGTAATTATTATGTATGATGCAGATTTTACAAATGAAACATTGTAGGTATCCAGAAGAGGAAGCTGGTGAAGTGCCCATTTGCATAAGCTTCATGGTAACAGGGGATTTCACATACCACTAATATTGAGCTTAATTAACTGCTCTTTTATCTCCTTTTGTTTCTAGCTTACCACTTGCATCTTTAAGATACCCAATTATGTAGTATGAAGCTTAAATTTAGTGCAATAATCTTTTTAGTTGACTTCACCCAGAAATGATTCATATGTATGTGATATTTCATTTGCAACTTCAGTGGATATGAGAGATTTTTCATTTTTTTAATTTTCATCCAAATGGTATAAATATTTCCCCAAACAGCTGACTCAATATGCAAACTGATAGATACAAATACCATGAGAACACATACTTAACAGTGTATTGTATTGTCTGATGCGCGTTTAAGGAAATGTTTGCCTGATTATAGCGGGAATTATTTGGGGAATTGTAGAATTGTTTTGGTTTTTTGAAATTCGTGGTGATTATTTTGATTGGTGAATTGTTTTTCAGAAGATAATTATTATGAAGTAAAGCTTCCAGCGATAGAACATTTGCGAAATCTATCTGAAGCAAAATCTGTAAAGCATATCATGATTTCGTTGATGTGCGCAAGTCTGTGTGCACCATGTCAAACTTAGGTTTGATGTTCATCTGTTAACGAAATCATGATATGATTTATTTGTATTTGCAATGGAAGACCAACAAGATGCCAATAGAGAAAGGGGTCGTGTTCTTATTAGACATCAGCGGCAAATGACGAAATGAGCGTAGGAGAAACCAGTATAGAGCGAGGCATTAGAATGTTGACAGCTGAGGAGAGGATTTGGCAAGGTAATACTTGAATGCCTAACGTTTTTTTTACCTTTTAGTTTTTTGCATTCTTTCTCAATTTTTCTAACATTTTGTTAGAAGTCTTCTATTGTCTGAGCATATGTAGTGTTTACTTATAGCTTATTAAGTCATTTTTTGTATAATGAAAGTATTATGTTAGTTAATAGGAGAAAGGTCAAAATTATCATTACCATCACGTAAACCTAGGTAAATACATCAAAAGTGTAGCTGCATATGCTGAAATATATTAATTCAATAGGTTAATAATATGAGGGGAATTATTAATACTTGGGAGATAGTTTAAAACAGGGAAGAATATAGTGTAGTCAGTAGGCATCTAAATGGAATGGCATGGTGCAATGGAACGGGATATCTTATGAATGTGGTAAAAGGGGACATGCTGAAAGCACCATTCACTGTATTGCAACTACTAGAGCTGAGGTGTACGGATAACTTAGAAATCCTACATGACCCAACGCTGGAGTGGCGACCTTAAAATGTGTTCGACGTTTCTATTGCCCCAATTTAGTTGGTGTATTTTCTCTTCATGCGTAGTTAACCTTTAGCATCTTATTCATGCTTATTGAAAGGCCTTGCATTCCATCCAATTGAGCATCTTTCGTAACCAACTGGAGGGTTTTCTTTGACGGCATCATATGTTTAACAAAAAATTGTGTGCTTGAATAGAAAAATGGCCGAAATTTACTGTTTTATTTTAGAGAGCACAATAGTTGTTTAGTTTGTTGTATGAAATACACAGTTACTTTAACGGTCAATTCTAGATGTGTATGATTAGTTTGTACTATGTTTCTTATTTTTGGCATAAGAACATATAAAAATTAAACTGTATGAAAGTTTTTCTTTGAATTTTGGTTCAATTTGTAAGCATCTTATAATCAGGGTCATTAATAGCAACATTGTCATTTGAAATGCTTGAACTTTTATTCAGGAAATCTTGGCTCATAGCTTTACAAGTATATATTGGATTTCAACTACCTTGCTTGCCTGAAAAAGGATGGTACTACCTGAAATATTTTATACTGTTCGGAGGAACATGGTGACCTGTGATCGACGAGCTAATGAAAGAGAAGTTAACTTGATTTTCCCACCTGATTTGCAACATATTGCGTAGTGCCAAAAATGGAAGGTAGGAGAGGAAAAAACTGGCGTTTGCCGACGTGCAACGCACGTGCATTCTACTTGTCTAGGATTAATACCTTTTTAATGATTTTATGGTGGGTGATTAATGGAGAAGACAAATAAAAATGGTGATAGTTATGGTCAAAATTAATTTGACTTTTATAGGTGACAAATATGAAAAAGTAAAATTGAAAAGTATATTTATTTTAGAGATTTTAATAAGGGTCGTGGGTGGCAAAAGGTGAAAATTAATTTTTTGGTAACAATTAAACCTATATCTTCTTACTCAAAATCAAAATAAACCTTAACTTTGTAGCTTAGCATTCTCACAAATTAAACAATCTCCCTTATAAAGCATAGTTTGGACAACTTATGCAAGATAAAGAGAGGTCCAGATTTCTCCTAGGGAAAGCTAAATCCATGGTTTTATTAGTTTACATCATTAGTGTATCATTAATTTCTTATAATAAATACTTTATTAATCTCTTATTATAATGTCTTATAATTATTTTAATATAAATATATTTTCATTAAATAAATAATAAGTTTGTTAATAAAGAAATATAATAACATTTAAAATTCTTTTCAACCCATTACATTTTTATAAATATATTTTATTAAATAAATAATAAATGTATTAATAATCATATCAATAGAAATTAAGGATAACAGGGGTGGTGTTTGAGAGTAGTGATGAATGGAGCCGGTGACGATAGTGATGGTGGTGGAAAAGGTAGTGGTAACGAGTCTACCATTGGGATAATAAAGGTTTTCAGTAGGTCCCACTATACGTTTCACTCGGTGGTTTCTTCGAGACATATATTTCGGTCAACCTAGCAATTCTCCATAAGAAACATAATAATTAAAAAATATGAAAAACAATTAGCAGTTTATATAGAGCCAACACAAAAATGAAAAGGGTTAAAATTGAAGTAATCTTTTTTAACTTATTATGGATAATTGTCATTTTTATTCTTGAAATAGATAAATCTAAGTTTGTAATTATTTCTCATAACTAATGATTAAAAAATTATCTAACGGCTAAAATTTAATTAACATAATAATAACCATTCTATTAATTTTTCATAGTAAACATTGCATCAAAAACGATAATGATTAAACTATTATATTAACTAATATTTGTGTTAAATAATAATAAATATTTTTATTAACTAATATTTGAATTGGCCAACATTTATTAAGTGACCACAATGGTGGTCATGGTGTAAAGGAAAAAATGTTGTGGTGTGGTTGAAAATGGTGATGGAAGATGTTTCAGTAACAACTACAATGGTGGATGGTGTTTTTATAGTCATAAGTATTGGTGACTAAATTATGGCCAGAGAGTAATTTCGCATCGTCTCACGTATTTCTTATAAAATAGCTGAACATTATTTTTGTTCAATAATGATGGATAACAGAGTCTATTTTCATTAGGTCAAGTGGTTAACCATTTGACTACTAGCTATACTTATATGCACCGAATAACCTCACATTTGGAAGATCAATGTTGTAGATTCTCTGAGAGTTTTGAAGAATTAGAGATATATATTTTCTGAGTCGAATGAGTTGAAAATGGTGGATGGAAGATGTTTCAGTAACAACTACAATGGTGGATGGTGTTTTTCTAGTCATAAGTATTGGTGACTAAATTATGGCCAGTGAGTAATTTCGCATCGTCTCACGTATTTCTTATAAAATAGCTGAACATTATTTTTGTTCAATAATGATGGATAACATAGTCTATTTTCATTAGGTCAAGTGGTTAACCATTTGACTACTAGCTATACTTATATGCACCGAATAACCTCACATTTGGAAGATCAATGTCGTAGATTCTCTGAGAGTTTTGAAGAATTAGAGATATATATTTTCTGAGTCGAATGAGTTGTCATCTGAAATGTCTCAACATTTTATAATATAGCGACTTAGATAAGTGAATTAGTATTTATTTGTGTTATTCAGATGAGCATACGATGCAATATATACTATAGAGTCCATACTGAGTTTTAATCATTTGTGCCATTTTTAAAGGGAACAAAATCACCAAGGATCTGGACACTATTAATATGTACACAATTATTTATGGGACGAATAAGTTCGAATGATATAATTTTGTTTTAACCTACATAGTTCGATGATTTGGTTTTGCACGGTCACTAAAATAAGGGAGATGCAGAGGGAAATATCGTTTCAAATGATCAATAATATATTTTTGTCTTTGCAAACTATAAAACATATCAAATATCGTTGGTTTTTTTAAAGAGTATGTGAAAAATAATTCTAATAGGGTACAACTCGGGAAGAGGCATTATTTGTGAGAATGTCAAAATATAAAACATACTGGAAATGAATCATATATGAGTACATGATAATTAATTTATATTAAATTTAATATCCGGATAAAATTTATGCTCGTGCCGTTTTGGCACGGGTCAAGAGCTAGTGATATATAAACCCTAATACTTACTTTCCTCCAAAACAAAATAAATTCTAATTCTTATTTTCTCTATAATATTTTTTTTAATGATTAAATCAAAATTTATTGGATGTATATTCTAATTGTTCCCTTAAAACAATTCCACAACAACGTTAATCGAAATGGAATTAACTAAGAATTAAATTCTTTCCTAGGACCATTCTCTTAGAATTCCATAAACATAATCCATGAAAAGATAAATCTGGCATTTTTAGGGGCGACCTTAACAGAATTAGGGGCGACAAAAAAAGACAAAAAAGGTCACCCAAACATAAATCTAAGCTACCCCTTATCTCTGACTTTTTGAAATGTCAACTATGCCCTCACATAATCGGTAGCCAACACCATAATCGCTAGGTAAACATACAATCGGTAGGTTAAATTGAGTAATAAGCTACCGATTAATGTGTAGATATTTCGGCTAATATTCCCTTATATAATTGTTAGTTAATTGGACCTGTAAAACCACCGATTGTAAGTAGCCTCAGATTCCACCTTGACCAAATTCCATAGAACAATAACCACTTGGTTTGTGTTTTGGATGCACCCATAATAGGAATAAAAGTACGTTCCCAAACCATACGATTATAGGTTGCCCCAAAAACATATTTTCCATAAATCCTTCATCTGGTGAATTTTGAAATCTACTATATTCGGTAGATAATCCAACTTAAATACCTACCGATTATACGTAGCAAACCATAGGTTATGAGGGTCTAGAGCCAAGCATGACCACTTGGTTCAGGGTGCAGAGACAACCATAACCACTTGGATTGTGTTTTGGATGCACCCATAATCGGAGGAAAAGAGGTTATGAAACCTTACGATTATAGGTTGCAGAACACAAGTGATTTTCGAGTGTCATAATCGGAAGCCTAGGAATAATATTAGTTCCCGATTATAGTGTTGCTTGGATACAAGAGACAAAGTTTACTTCTCATAGAATAATCGGAGGAACAATATAAACTAACTCTCATAAGTTAACTTCATTACCGAACATGGTGTTGTTTGGTTACAAAACAAAAATTATTTCCTCACAAAGCATAATTGGCAGACAACGAAATTAACAATCTTTCAAATCTGATTTTTTTTTGCAAAATTTCCAGATTCGGTACATACATAATATAAATAGATCCCGATTCTGACCAATAAATTTCAAATTCCCCATAATCGAAAGCTACGTATAAAAACTAAACTTCCAGTTGTCTGTATAAAATTAAACAGTTTCATATCTGTGGATGTGATTCGCTTGCGAGTCATCGTTAAATGCATAAAGATAACAATAAAACCATTCATAATCCATAAAACGAACCATTCACAAACCATAAACATAACGTACCAAATTATAATCCGACACAAACTTTGAAAACGACATAATTCGACATAAACAAAGTTATCCATAAAGTTAACAAAACATCAAGAGTTTAGTCGTTCCTCTTTGCTTTGACTTTGCGACCTCCAAGACTTGGGCCCGAACAATCATTGGTTTCATCATTTGAGCCTTCAACTTTAGTTCTCGATGACGCCCGAGTTCTTTTGTTCACCTTCGTTGTAGGTTTCTTTCCTTTTACCCGAACTGAGATGCATACTCCTCATTGTCAACGTTATCAATTAACTCTTGGTTCTTTTTTATCTTATCAATTGACACAGGCTCTCCGGACTTTATGAAATTAGTGTACCATTTGGACAAACCTCTTAACCTGTTCAACTATTTTAAAACAAAGCATATCATCAAACGGTTACTATTCTGATTTTGACCCATAAAATTAAACTAAATTAAGAAACCAATACGTACCAATCTATCAAAACCCATAGGTTTCTCTTTGAGGATACTCTTATACGGAGTGGTATTTACTTTAAGATCATGGATTACACGAAAATGAGAAACATTCTGGAACCAATCCATATAGTTGGGAGCATTTTCAAAACCTTCGTTGACTTTCCTTCCACCATTGATCAAGTAAAGCATCCTTTTATACCAATGATATTTACAGGATGGTTTACCCTTGTAAAACACTGTGATAGAATCTTTATCAGACTTGCATTGTTCCCGATGGAAAAAAATATAGTTGTCCGACTTCAAAAGAGATAGTTGCACTTGAGACATCCACATTGAGGAAAAAAAAATCAGACTTCAACAATTCGCAGTGGACACATATGTTGAGGAGAAGAGGTAAAAGAACTAAATTACCTCTTTCATAATACTATATTTTAGGTTACAACAGAGGCATAATTGGGGAAACATTTTTGCGCGGATAGTCTAGAATTGCAAGATGACATGCGACAGAATGAGCGTAGCTCATTTCTTGAAAATTTTGGGTGAAATCATATTAGCTTTGGAGATTGGACTGTTGATATCATCCACATATTCCCTTTCCCTGAGGCCCCATGATACTACACATTTGGATAGATTACAATTTTATGCACTTCAAAATTTAGACACCCCAAAAAATCCCGGTGCATATGTTGTTGGGTGCAATAATCGAAACAAAGAAAAATCAAATAAGCAAAATTTATTGATACTTAGCTCCTTTGTAATGGAAGTGATGGATTTGACGAAACGAGCGAGCTTCCCATATCTCTGCAGCCCCCACATGACGGATATCTCCAGGATAAAACACCATAATACACCTACTACTAGCATACATAGTAGATGCTCAAACTTGAGCTTGGAAACTCCGAAAAAACCCTTAAGGAAAATCGCGAACGCATAAGAAAACATATCAAATATCTTCCCTTGGGGGTCCCTCTAAAATATAGAGCAACCCCTTTCCCATAGATTTTACACTATTAGTGAATTTGTTTATATAATGGAACAAAACAACTTAAAAAGAGGAATTCCCCGATGTGGGACTAAAAAACTTATATAGTCTCTTAAAATAATTAAAAAATAGAAACTCCACAATGTGGGACTAATAAGTTTTTCATTCACAAAAGAAAACAATAAATTATAATTTTATTAAAACCTTAAAAATCATTTTTTTATTAATCGTTTTCCAACAATCCCCCACATGAATGAAAACTCAATAAAACACGAAAACACGGATAGATCTTGGTAAATAAACAACCCAATCTCATGACCCGAACTGACTGAACAGGAAGACAAATCGTGCACGTTGAATTCATACTAGCCATTCCAACGTCATCTCCTTCACACAATAGTGTGTTGACCCCAGGGTCAAACTATGGAATGGAAAAATCATATAGTATAGAGAGCTTTCATCTTTAGTTCCTCACAAGTGATACTAAAGGTTCTTTCACCAAAGTGAAAAAGCATGAACTAGTGAGCCCTTAGTGACCCTTAGGTCCAACGTTCCAGTAATACCAAAACCATCAAAACGAAAATCACATAAAAAGCGCAGGAAATACCATTTTAGGAAGAGGTGTCCATGAGGTCTTGAACCTTTTCTTAATGAGATATTACCAGAATTACTTGCTAGATACAGTGAACTATGTCTTGAACTGCTAGCATTTGGTGTAATTCGCGATAACGACCACTGATGATATCTCCAAAGGTGCTGCCAAGCTCTGCCGTTTTGTCCAATTTGGCCCTGGACATATCCTATTTCTCAGAATGCTCTAGAGAATTAAATCTCATATTCTCATAGGAAGAGACCCCACTTCCTCATTCAGATAGGTTAGTTTCCATAAAGAGTGTTACTGCTACACCCCACTTCAATCTTAAAATGAAACTATATAACTCATTAAGACTTCTTAAAAGTCATCCTTCACATGCAGTTACACTATCACATATACACCATAGGGAAGGGACAGAGAATAAAATTCTCTGATAGTGTTTACCTTTATCCACCATAAATTAGTTGTCTCATTCGAAACCTTGATCTTGGGATATCCAGTCAGCAAGGTTGAGTATCCTTCATGGCAAGTTTAATTTGTGAGCTTAAGCCCCATCCCCCTCGATGGATTGCTAACTATCTCTTTGGATAAACCTTTCGTCAAAGGTTGCGCGATATTCTCCTTGGACTTTATCCAATCAATGGAAATAACGCCGATTGAGATTAGTTATTTTTATCTTGGATAACAAAATGTATAGATATAGCTGGCACAGGCCTATGCGAGAGAGGAATGTCTTCTAAAAAGCATCTTAGGCACTCGGTCCCCTCTCATGTTGTATCTAACGCAATACTCTCAGATTCCATAATTAATTGAGCAGTATATGTCTGTTTGGAAATCTTCCAAAAACAAACCCTCATGCTATAGTGAAAACATATCCACTCGTATACTTAGACTCCTTTGAGTCAACTAACCAGTTTTCATCACAAAGTCCCTCAAGGACAACAAGATACCTTTTTTAAATTAAACAAAAGGTAATAGAGTAGTTTAGGTACCATAATACTCTACTAAGTGCATCCCAATGCTATTTCCCTGGACTACAAGTATATCTTCTTAACTTACTCACAATATAGGAAATGTCTGGACTCTTACAGTTCATAAATTCATCAGACATCCTATAACTCTTGAGTATTCAAGTTAAGATACTCCACTACCCTTATTTTTCTTGAGTCTACAAGAATAATCGTACGAAGATAAGCAGGATTACAATCATAGTGATTGTATCTCTTAAGCATAATTAAACATAATGAGAATGACTAAGACTATAAATGTTTGATTATCTTATAATCCTCATCCCTAAGATTACATCAAAAGGGCCTAAGTCTTTCAAGTCAACGTTCTCATTCAGTGTATGTTTTAATGGAATTAATCACATCTATGTTTGTATCAAGTATAAGCATATCATCAAAATACAAGCATACAATCACACATGCATCCTTAACAATTTACTTGTAAATATACTTGTCAGATTCATTAACTTAAATCCACTACACATTATTACATGACCAAATTTTCCATGTCACTATTTAGTGCTTATTTGGAACCATACAAATATTGTTCAACTTATAAACTTTGTCTTCATAACCTTTCACTACAAAGTCATCAGGTTGGTCTATGTAATTTTTTTTATAAAATTAACAGTTTTAGAAAAGCTGTCTTAGCATCCATCTGATGTATCTCCAAGTTGTTTATGGAAGCAATATCAATTAGCATCTCAGGAGAAGTAATTCTCGTCATAAGTGAATAAGAATCAAAGAAATCTACACCTTTTTTTAGTTTATAGCCTTTAGCTACCACCTTAGCCTAATATTTTTATACAGTTCCATCTACCTAGAGTTTCCTCTTAAAGACTCATTTACATCCCATGGTCTTACTCCCTGGAGGTAAACTAACAAGCTCCCAAGTCTGGTTCCGACGGACTGAGTCCATTTCACTAAATGAAGCTTCTTAACAGAATGGGGTTTTAGTAGATGTCAAGGCTTCTTTATAAGTATGGTGCTCAGACTAATCTATACATGTTATGAAGTCGGCTTCATAAGAAGTATCAAGTCTAATTGTTTTACTTCTCTTAGGCTCAAACTTAACTTCATCTTCCTTTGAGATAAATTCCGACTATTTGAAAATAAATCAAGGGGATCAACAACACATCTCTAATGAGGTACATGTTTAAGAATAAACATGTTCAAAGAACTTAGCATCCCTAGATTTTGTAATAATATTCACAACAAAGTCAGAAAAATCATACCAAAGTCTAAAAAATCATAACACACAACCAAAAATCAATATGTAAAAGTATACTCAGCATACCCTATATGAAGACACAATCAACATTTTTTGGTATATATCGAACTCTTTTAGGTAGAGGAATGACAATCTTAGTCAAACACCCCCACATTTTGACGCATTCATAAGAAGGTCATCTACCTTTCCATAAATCATATGGAGTTTCATCTGACCCTTAAAAGGGTATTCTATTCAAGATATACTAGTTAAGAGGACTCCAAAAAAAAAAAAAAAAAAAAAAAAAAAGCCGCAGGTAATCCAGAACTAATCAATATCGTAATTATCATTTCCTTAAGGATACAGTTGTTATGTTCAAGGCTTCTAGTTGATTATCAACTTCAAGTTTATACATATTAAGGCTTCTAAGGCATCATCCTTATCCCTAAGCAAGTATACAAGATCGTACCTCGTACAATCATCTATAAAAGTTATAAACCATCTTTTACCATAATGGCTTTGGGTTGAACTCATGTCAACTAGGCCTAACTGAATTAATTCTAAGGGGTTAGAATTACTTTGAAAATTTGTGCTAAAAGGTTTAATAACATATTTTAATTCTACAAAGATTTAACTTTTGTGTTCAATATCCAAACTAAATTTGGGTACACAGCCTATGCTAGCCAGTTTATGCATTGACTTATAATTTTACGGTTCCAAGTCTACCATGCAAAACATTCAACGACACACAAAAGAAAGAACACGAATCAAATACGTTCACTTCATCATTTTTTCCGTTAAGCTAATATAGACCCAAAGTTCTATAACTCTTACCTAAAAAATCACTGCCTAGTTACAACAAGTCTTCCAGATTCAATTAAAAATTTAAATCTTTTACCATCTACAATGGAAAAAGATACAAGATTTTTGCATATGCTTGGAACATGAAAACTTCACTCAATGTGAGAATATTACAGATGAGCTTCTGCTCGACCTTTCCCTTTTATGCAACCTCTGTCGCAAATGAGTTACCCATACAGAGTTTCTCAACATCTTCTATCCTATAATAGAAGGTAAACAGGTCTCTGTTTCAAAAAACATGCTTGGTGGCTCCAGAGTCCACCCACCAATCTCTCACATTGGTTATTAGAATAACTTTCGACATCATGCCACTGCAATCATTCTAGTTTGTTTCAACTAAATTAGCATTAACTTTCTACTTATTAAGGTTTTTACGTTGTCTACAATTTACTGCCATAAGGAAAGGAATTTACAAACATAAAAAATCACCCTTAATTAAAGTAATGGTAGATTCAGGTTTACGAAACATACCTTACTTATTAAGACCATGCTTAGAAATGTGTTCGATGTTCTCACCTTTGCCATCTTTGGAAGATTTGTTTCCAAACACACACACCTATTATCCATGTCCCTTGGAGATGACACCGTTATTCACAAACCACAATTCCAAATCAAAAAGTAAAATATGAGTTTCGAAGATAACTTCTAGATTTACAAACTTCGTTTGAATCACTGTTTCAAAAAACTCACGGTTACCCCTTAAAAACTACTTTAGTTAACAACAAATTTCTGCTCGTCAGAATTTTTCAGGAACGTTTCTCTGTTTTGTAAAATATCAAAAAAATACTTTCACAACTCTAAAAATTCTGAAATTTATGTGGGTAACTATCAGAATGTCTACTACTTTGTGTACAAAGGGTTCATCGAGATTCCTTATATATGTTGAGAGATAAATTCGAAACTCTAACGCTGACCAAAAATTCGTTTTTATTTTTTCACTCCACAATTAACATCCATGATTATTACAAACTTATTATGTCTTAAGATTGTTGGGTGCAATAATCAAAAAAAAGAAAAATCAAATAAGCAAAAGTTATTGATACTTAGATCCTTTGTAATGGAAGTGATGGATTTGACGAAACGAGCGAGCTTCCCATATCTCCGCAACAACAACAAGGCAAAACTTTGAAAACAGAGTGAGTCACGTGTTCAACACGTTGCCCTTAAGACATTAGCGCCCGACTACACTCAAGAGTGATGCTATAGCCCTCACAGGACGGATATCTCTAGGATAAAACTCCCTAATACACCTACTACTAGCATACGTAGTAGATGCTCAAACTTGAGCTTGGCAACTCCGAAAAAACCCTTAACGAAAATATAGAGAAAATCAAAAGTAGTGAATTTGTTTATATAATGGAACAAAACATAAGAAAACATATCAAATATCTTCCCTTGGGGATCCCTCTAAAATATAGAGTCACCCCTTTCCCATAAATTTTACAAAAGTAGTGAATTTGTTTATATAATGGAACAAAACAACTTAAGAAGAGGAATTCCCCGATGTGGAACTAAAAAGCTTATATAGTCTCTTAAAACAATTAAAAAATAGAAACTCCACAATGTGGGACTAATAATTTTTTCATTCACAAAAGAAATAATAAATTATAATTTTATTAAAACCTTAAAAATTATTTTTTTATTAATCGTTTTCCAACATATGCACCGGGTAAGATGCTTGTAAATATTATAACACAAAATAAACCAAACCCGAATGCAGATGATGATATCAACTGGATGTTAATTTGATGTTCTTATTTGATAGATTAAATGGTTACCGATTGGTCATTTCACATGGCGGGTTAAGAGAGCCTTTCCCTTCGGTATAAAAATGGCGGACATGAGTAATGTGGATACAGAAATATCACATTTGTATAGTTGGGCGAATCCAGAATGTTTGATAAGCGCGAAATGAAGGATCGCGTGGAAGCGCGATGCCAAAATCCTAACGAGTCACTAATGAAATAAGCAATGACACCATAAAGAAGCTGCACGAAGAAAATGTTGACTTCCCTACATAGGCGCAAAGACATCGCATGAAGACTACCGAGATAATAGGCGAAAGCTAAGGCTTTATATGTTATACACTTTGTAGTATGAGTTTTCATCTACTATGTAAAGCCCTATATAAGGGGCATGAGAGGGCATTGTAACGGGTTGAGATTTTTCATAGTAAGTATTTCCTTGGAGAGAAAGTAGTGTGAGTTCTAAAACAAGAGTTTATATATAGCCTCCATTGTATCATCATCATCTTAATAATAAATACTTGAGTTCTCATCTTTCATGTGTTGAATCTTTACGTAATATCATAAGGGTGTAGTCATCGAATTCCCGGTAACTACGTTTTGGCGCATAGATACAACTTGGAGGAGTAAGAGAATTTCTCCTCAGGTATTGAGAAAATGGTACAGGGATATATCATCACGGCTGTTTAAAATCGAACCGTCTTTGTATTCTAAACTAAACCAGATCTTCTGCTCTGTCTTGGACTCACTCTAGCGTTTACTTTGCAATGTTTGCATTATTTCTTTAAGAAAAAGTGGATTCATTCCAAAGCCACTTCTACACATACGTTCACATTCGTCAGCATATATACATATATATATATATATATATATATATATATATATATATATATATATCCATAGTCTAATCTAGACTTTGGCGTTTACTTGCAACTTACAAGTTCGGTGCATGTTTCCAGTAGGATGCTGATTAATCAGACTTGGTTCTTTGCAGGCGTTAAGCGATCTACATCTGGCGCTCTTCAATTATTGTAGATCTAAAAATAATTAAAGAATATATTACTACCATTTTTTTCTTGGATATAGTTCGTTCCCATTTGTCAGCATGAACATAAGCCGATAGTGATGGGGCCAGTTCATTTCAGAAAAAAGTCTTGCCATTTACATCATTCCCCATTGGCTGATTCGTCATCGTTGCCCATTGTAAGATACACACTAATTCCCAGTAGTGCAGTTGAATAATAAACCCATAAATGTTCATATTTATGAAATATTGATTGGCAACAACGATCACCACTTCATTAGAGGACTTTGGACTCATGAATTCTTACTATTTCACGTTAAAGTCACTAATGCTGGATGGATATAACAGTGCAAGTGAACATGGTGGGTTGCAAAAAAACACAGAGTCTTGGAAGTTGTTGATGCTAATTAAATACATTTTGAAAGCACCACCCACCCACGCGTCTTGTCAGGAAGAGTCTTGGCTTGCTTCCCAAAATCACAGCTATATCGTATATCATTAATTATTATTAGCTGAGCAGCACGTATTTGCAGTTCCGGTAATTTTAAAAACAAAGAAATAAATATTAGGAGAAAAAATTATTGCAGTCACCACAATGGATCAACAAATACAACTGCAAGAGAAAAACAAATCTACCCAAGATATCATTCAGGATCCAACTCAGGTCAGCTACGTATATACATATACTTCGTTTATTTTCTTTCTTCATTTTAATTCAAGTATAATTTATATATTGACAAGTTAAATTTCTAGCTGCCTTAATAAAATTCATATGTTTTTCTTTTCTTTATATTTAGTCGATCTCAAGTTGTTTACTATGTTTGCAGGATTGTTGGAGAGGCTGTACCTCTATGGAAAAAATGAAATCCTGTTCGAAGCAAGAAAATACGGATGATGGATCATTCATTTCAATTCAAATGCCAGAACAGATAGCCAATTCCATTAAGAAAAAGATTGAAATTAGTGCACCTCATTCGCGTACATCTGAAGCATGTTGCATCTATAGGGTTCCTGAAAAGTATCACAAAATGTGTAGTGCATATAGGCCTGAAGGGATCTCAATTGGTCCTTACCACCGTCCAAATCAAACAGCAATAGACATGAAACTCCAAACCTTAGAAGCAACGGAAGATCTGAAGCACCCGGGCTTTAAAACGACGCAAGATTTGAAATTGTTATACGCACACAAAGTACTTATTCTAACAACTGAACAAAAAATCGAAGAAGAAGAACCAAAACCAACTCGTACTATTAAATTGGATTCAATGGGAACGCTGGTTACATCAAAAGGTTGGCTTTCCGTATTGGAGGTTTGTGTTTCTTCTATTGAAAAGATGGAAACTGACATTCGCCAATGTTATTCAGAACCAGTAGACCTCGATAGCAAAGAATTTGTAGAAATGATGGTAATTGATGGTTTGTTCATTGTTGGGTTGTTATTGGTGAGATTTCCTTTAGAAAAAGAAAAAATTGTGGACGACCTTTTGCAGAATAATCACTGGCTCTCGATAGCGGTGGACAACGATATACTTCTTTTGGAAAACCAACTTCCATTCTTTGTTCTTCAAAGCTTGTTCGACATAATTTCACAAGCGGCTGGACCTGAGGTGACAAAAGGTTCGTCACTTCAGATGCTTGTTGTTGAATTTTTCAACTCTAATTATTTATATATGCTGCCAAATACCATCCTTGAAACGCATCTGAAACAGTGTGCACAAGCCAAGCATTTACTTGATTTTCTTTTTATACTACTCAAGCCTACCAATAGCGAAGAACCTATAACTGGACATAGCTCAGTATCATCAAAATCATTATGGGATATTATACAGATTCTGAAGAAGTTCATCGGAAGTGTCATAGCAAAGTTCACAATAAATGTATGTTCACTTTTGAAATTATTTAGAAAAACTCTAGTGAAGCTAAGAATTATGAAATCATCTAGTGGTAATGAGGAAAACGAAACTCTTTTAGACTCAGTGGCGGAATTTATACCAAGTGCAACAGAGCTAAGCCGTGCAGGAATAAAGTTCAAGAGAGGATCTACAAAGACAAGTTTTCTGGAAATTAAATTCAATGATGGTGTTATGGAAATCCCTCCTATATCTATTTATGACGGAACTGATACTTTACTTAGAAATCTTATTGCTTGTGAGCAATTATATAATGGGTATGCTCATTTTAGTTCATATGCTCTTCTAATGGATAGTCTCATAGATTCTTCCGAAGATGTTGAGGCTCTTCGTAAAGAGAGAATCATCACTAACTATCTAGGCTGCGATCAAGATGTCTGTAATATTTTCAACAATCTTGGTTTTGAGGTATCTGTTGCCGACGATCATTACAGTTTACAAAGTAAGGCAGCGAACACATACTATAAGAATAGTTGGCATAAATGGAGAGCAACTTTATGGCGTGAATATTTCAATAATCCATGGTCGATTATTTCATTCTCCGCGGCATTCCTACTTATTGCCCTCACTGTCGTATCCACTATATTTACAATTCTCTCTTTCGTTGTGCCTAAGGCGTGATTAAAGTATATCTTCATCACGCATTTCTTTTGACAGGCGTGTACCTGGGGCTGTCGTATTTTTTCTTTTTGAAAGGATTTGCTGTCTTAATTATATGTTATGGGCGCATGTAGATTATTCACATCTTTGTGCTGTGTCTGTTTGTGGCTTTGTGCCTTTGAAATTATGAACCGGTTGAAATGTTTGTAGGTGCAGAATTGTTAGGCAAGAATGGGGAAAAACTATGGATTGAATGACTATATTATGAATTTGAAAATATTTGTAAGGTTTTTGACTACCAAAATCGGATATATGAATGAATGTGTGGACGATTTTCCTCTATCTATGAAAAAAGAAAAAAAACCCAATAATCAGACATTACCAATCTTGACTTAAAATAATAAAAATTAAAAATTAAAAAAACTGGAGAGTAGCAATCTTCGATTGCCGCATCGATTTTGAGAAACAACGGTGGATGTCTTTTAAACAAAAACTTTGAGCGTCGAGCTAGCTGTACAATATGTTGGTGAGCACGATGAACGGGCACCGTCTTCTCTTCATGAAAATCATCAGTAAATATTTCAACGTTATATTGGTTGTTTATTATTTAATGAAAAGTACAAAAATCCATAACCACTTTTCTTTTTTCTTTGCCATCTTTTTTCAAAGACCTCTCAAATCAAGATGCATTATTGACTTATTGTACCAATATGCAGTCGGTCTGTATAATTGAAGAAATTAATTTTTACTGTTTGGGTACAGACAGTGCACTGCACCGACAAGTCTAAGGGTGTACTAATCGGGGTGTACCGTAGCATTGCAATGGTTGGATTCAATGTATAGTACTATAGTAGGTAGGAGTATGGAATGCATTTTTAATGGAAGATAAACACACCAAAAATTTTACTCCGAAGTTTTATACCACATGTTTACATAAAAATGTTGAACTTTTTTTCTTTTTTTGAGAATAATGGGTTTTATATAAAAGCATGTTTTAACCAATCACACAGTGGTATAAGACTTTGCTGTAGGAGGAAGCACTATGAAGGCCTATAATTCTCTTGGCTTTGGCCATATTTTAGCCAAGAGAGCATGGTTATTATTTATCTCAATTTTCTTGGATAGCCAAGCCTAACTTAGCTAAAATCAGAGGGTGCGTTGGGACGTGGTATGCCTAAGATATCATGCATGCTTGCAATGCATGTCTGGAAAGGAAAATCGGCGTGCATTTGCCTAGTAAAGGTTGATGCTTTACTTCCCGGTTACTCTTATACGAGCGGCGCATCGGGGAGTTCCAACATGTGCAGCGCAGTTCCGAGTGCAGGATTTTCCTGTTCGTCACAACCATAGTGCTTGTTGTTGTTTTTTTTTTTTTTTTTGTTTACCCTTGGCATAGCTAAACACCATAATTGTGTACAATAAGCATTTCCGATTTTTATTTTATGGAATGCACATGAGTCTTCTTTCAAGTCAACCAATAGTATCAAATGAAATTATTAGCTACTGTCAACTTCCCACCGGCCTATTTATTAGAATTGTGCAGGAATTGTTCTGGAAAGATATAGATGGTTTGGGTTTTGTAGATGCATGCATATACGGATGAGAAACAATAATCGAGAGTACGAAAATAGTTGATGAAACAGATGCACCTAAATGAATGAATTATTCAAAGTTAAAAGCAAAGATCACTATTCTACGTAGCAAGGGGCTATAGCCCGTCCCTACTTTTAGTTTGATAAAAAAATTGTATAAGTAATTTTTTCATAAGTAGTAATTAGCGGAGGGCCAGCCCAAAAAGAATCTGAAGATGGGGTACATTTATTATGACTTTTGACCTGTTTAAGAAAAAAATGATATTTTCGACTTGTTTTAGAAAAAGGTATTCTTTAGTCCCTACTTTTAGTTTGATAAAAAAATTGCTTTATAAAAATTGATATTTACATTTATTGTTCGGGCGTGGTCTATATGACTTTTCGTTTTAAGAAAAAAAATTTTGATACTTTCGCCCCCATGTTTAAGAAAAAAATGTTTAAGAAAAAATGATAATTTTACTCTGTTTCAGAAAAAGTGATATTTTCGCCTCGTTTCAGAAGCGGAGCGAAAGTATCACTTTTACTGAAACTGAGTAAAAATATCATTTTTCCAGAAACGGAATGTGAAAGTGTCGCTTTTCCAAAAACAGAAAATTAGTTGATCCATAAACCAAAATATGGTTGCATGATGTGTTATGCCTCAATTTAACTTGTTCATAAAAAAAAAAGGGTTGTTAACAACAATATGGAGCTCTCCCCTCTCTCCAGTGACTCCAACTCCATCTCCACCACCTTCATTTTCTCCAGCAGTCACAAGTCCACTTGCTTTCCTTGCGTTTGCACCCAATGGGTTTGTGTGACTAGGTTGTGGAGTCGGGTCACTACAAGGTGTTACTTCTTGGGGTCTTTTCTTCTTCTTTTCTTTTCCTCTGTTCCAAGACAAACAAGGCAAAAAACCAAAAGTAGATAATAAATACGTCTGGGAAAATTTGACAGAACCAAACCGTAACACCTAACACGGCTAGAAAAAATGGATAGTAAAAGATGCAACAACTATTATGGATGGGAACATAGTAATCGACCAAGACGAAACACAAATTACGGATGGGCACTTAGTAATCGACCAAACCGAAAAACAATTACGGCTAGGAAAACCTATACATTTGTATACTGCTAGTTCACTACTCAACACAGGACACATATACGACTAGGAAATTCCAAGTCGTAATATATAAATGGCTAGGAAACTGAATTTTACGGCCAGGAAATAAAGCTACGGATAGAAAAACCAAGACGTAACTATACAACTGCTAAAACAATTATGAACACAGGAGAATATATTCCTAGCCGTATACAACTAGTTACAGATAGGAATCCTAAATTTCGTACACGTCGATTTAGTTACGGCTGGGAGTTCTTAGATATCCCAACTGTGTAATTGTAAAACGGTTGGGAAATCAATAATTCCCAACCGTGATACCTATTTATGGATGGGAACCAAAGAACTCCCAGCCGTAAGCATTTTCAGAAACCCTTTTTTTCAAACCTAAAATTTTCGAAACCAACTGAATAATCAACGAAATGCTTAAATAAAGAGTGGGTTTTTGAATTCATATCTTATTGTTGTCATATCAGGAGTCTCAGCGGCTGGTGGATCTCCTTCATTCACTTCTTCTTGATCTTCAGTTCCATCTTCATTTGATGAAGTTGGTTTCTCTGCTTCAGTAGGAGGTTGATTCGACGGAGATTGACCTAGTTTTTCCTTAGGTTTCATGGATTTATAGAATGGATTTAACCGACGACGATTTTTTTTTGAATCGACGATTAGTCGTTGTAAAACGTTCAATGGAAGAAGAAAAGAAGAAGAAGGAAAGAATATGAGAAAAGAAAAAGGAAAAGAAGAAGAAAAGGGGCGGGTTTTTTCTTTTAATGATTTTCCGACGTTTTTTCGTTTTTTTTATAGATCAGGTAATTAATGAGAGGGTATGCGAGGAATAAATTAAAATGATAGAGGTATTTGTGAACTTTAACACAAATCTGATCTCCCCTATAACATTTAGGCTTCACTAAGTAATTTAACCCTCAAAAACTCCCCTACAGCCCCAATAATTGTAAATAGGAACACTAATTAGTAATTAACCAACACTTCAAAACAATATTAAATTGTCAAAAATGTCATGGTCACGATGGAAACAACAAGCAATAAAATACTATAGTACCTGAGCTATATGACTACGTACTTGCCAATATTAAAATTTAGGAATCATTGGTACTCTGATCTCAATCTCAATATATTTATGCAAAACTAATACAGTATCATTTCACTGATAACGAGAATGAAGGAGATTCTCAAAATTTATATGTTGGGTAATTATTTTTCAAAATAAAAATCACTCAAGCAAGTGATCAATTAACACTTTGAGAGAAAAAAAAAACCAAGCTGGGAAATTAGTCAGCATAGCCATTCTAAGGTAGGAGGAGTCTGGAAACTCACATAATAAAGACCAGATAAGTTGGTGAGCACGAAACGATGAACGGGCACCGTATATGGATGGGAAACTAGAGTTGATAAAAACGGGAGAAAACCCCACTTCCACATAAATAAGGTATTGAAATATCAAAAAGTCTAATGCAACCAACCAACGCGTTTACGATAGGACAACTAGCATCATATAGTATTATAATATTTCGGCTATGAATACTAGTTGCCCATATTTTAATTGTCATTGGTAGCTTCAACTTTAATTTTGAGCTCGGTTGACCTCTGCTTTCAACATAAATTGGAGGTTGCAAAAACTGATATGGATCGGAGTTTTTCTGACTTTCCTTTTGCTCTTTCAAAAATCACATAACAAAAAAGAAGAATAAGAAGTATCATTCATTCACGAAAATGGGCGAAATCCACAACGATGATGAGCCAATTCTGAGATTGAATTCCGAAGGAAGAGGTAGTAACATTACTTGTCTATGTTTATAAGATCATTCTGTAATTGCTCTGTTGGTTTCTCTTAGTTATTAATTCTACTTCTTAAAACACTAGTACTAGCTAACGAATTTCCATGGCTTATCTCAGATGAGAACGCAGATATTGAACTTGATGGCGGAAAAACTGAGGCCAAAATTTTTAACAAGCAGGAGGCGCCATTGGAACAAAGCCCATTTAAGGTACTGCTGGAGCTCGAGGGTGTAGGAGCAGATGGGGGCAGATTAGGCGTCGATCTTGTTACCATCTTAGATATCAGTGGTAGCATGAGGGGACCTAGATTACTGAAAATGAAACTTGCAATGCAATTTTTGGTCCAGAAACTTAGCGGAACTGATCGTTTATCTGTCGTCACTTTCAATAGAAAGGCCGAAAAGTTATGCCCACTGCGCCAGGTTACTGAAACTTCTCAAATGGAGATTGCAGATCAAGTCAACGATTTGATAGCTAAATCCAGCACAAACACTGAGGCTGGCCTTAAATTGGCCTTAAAAATTCTGAATAACCGCAATCACACCATAAAACGTAGTACGGCTATTATACTTATGTCCGATGGGATGGAAGATAAGGTGAGTGATGCTATCACTGTTCCAGTCAGCGAGGTGCCTGTCTACACATTCGCCTTTGGTAATGGATGCGACCATCATGAGGTAGTTTGAACTTTGAATTTTGGAATTAAACGTTAACTAAACTCCGATAACTCACTTAATTTAGGCGCATTTTTCTCATGTGTGATTCGTTCTGTAGTTGCTTAGAGGCATTGCCATGAATAGCAAAGGAGGGACATTCTCACCTGTTCAAGACTCGGATGGTTTGGGTGTTGCATTCTCCGTAGCTTTGGCTGGGCTCCTGAACGTGTCTATTGAGGACCTAACTTTAACCGTCGCACCACTGAATAGTACACAACTTAATAAGGTGGATGCTGGAAACTACCCACAATCGAAGCAAGCCACAGTAATGGAGCCTATAACCGTTACCTTCAGGTCATTGTACGACAAGGAGACCCGTAAGGTCCTTGTGAACCTAACTCTCCCAAGGGTTGATAAAATATTTGGCGTCCAAATCTTCAAAGTGGTTATTAAGTACAGGTATACCCAGTTTCAAATTACTATGAATAACCATTTATATTTGGTCTCATGAAAACAAGGTGCCATGTATACCCAGTTTGAAATTACTATGTATTCCTACACAGGGTTATTGGGAAGGATACATTTGATTCCGATGAGCGAATCATAAACGTGACCCGCACAGATACACCAAAAGATACCGAGAGGTGGGAGGTGCTAGCTGAAGAAACGCGTATCAGAATTGCAAGTGCAGTAAAAGAAGCCAGATTGTTGGCTGACAACAGAGATTTAGAGAAGGCTAGGAAAATGTTGGTAGATGCCAGTGCATCTTTTGCGGAGATTGATGCCGTAGTACTTGAGGCTCAAGTGGAGCACCTCCATCTACTCATGGCGTCGCAAGAAACTTATGACAACCAAGGGAAAGTTTTTGCCCTATCCCTTGAGGCCTCTCATGAATCACAACGTTCCACAGCTCTCCCGGATGGTATTCTGAGCATTTATGACACTCCCTTGATGTCCGATTACAAGAAACAAGCTGAGAACTATAGCAAGGATCCCGAGGCTTGTATGGTGCCCACAGCCCCAAAGACGGCATTCACAGGCAAAAAAATTAAATCCAATTTAAAGTAAGTTTACCTTGCGGCTTGCAACCCATCAGGTGCCGATCGAGTTGGCAAGAAAAGAAGGTAGTTGGCGTTATCCATGCGGTGTTTTGGTACCTAACACCCACACCTTTACCATGGACTTCACCTCTTTCAGCTCTCAGAAATGTGTCTTTGAATAATTAGTTTTACTACATACTGATCACGTATTTCACAATCATATCATTTGATTTCAAAAATGTTGATTATAATAAGTAGGCTCTTCTATCTTTCGCGTTTCTATTAAAGTTGATCATTAACACTACGGGGGACTACACTTTGGGTACTCTAATATGTAACTGGGAAGCTGTTATTGGTCGCAGTTGATTTTTTCTTTTCTGTACTTTTAGCATTCATCGTTTTGATGATTGTTATTTCTTAATCAATTTTGCCCTTTTCCTCTCGAAAAAAAAAAAAAGAAAAAAAAAACACAAACTGGATTCCGGATTTGTTGAATGTCAAGCATTTGTATTATGGTCAGACAGTTGACTGGTCAAACAGTGAGAGAACGCTCTCTATAGGGACTCGGTATTCAAGGGCTATAGGTTTTATAGTCGGGATATCTTGCAGGAGAGGGTAAATGGCGCTTCGAGTGTTGTGGAGCTTTTCAATTACTATAGGGATATGTAATTGCCTTAAGTTGCTTACGTTCTTCTTATTGATAAAACTTTTCTATGTGCTTATAGTTTTTGTAATGACTCCATGTGTCCTTTGCGGTTCTAATTGTTTGAATTCTTGGTGATGGATGATTAGTTCGTTTTTTTAGAAGCTATGGATGATTACTGTACTCATGGTTTTTGTAATGGATTAATTTTTAATGTATAATCCATGGGGAAATTCAAGGTGCTATCCTGTCGAACCCTTGTACTAAAGAAATTAAGGAAGTCTGACCATGAGCAGCCACAGATTAAAAAGACGTGGAGAGCTCTGAGGATCGGGCGACACCCGAGTCAACTCATGACATAAATCAGTTTTCGAAATCTCTTGTTTTCTCATCTTAATCTGATTCTCCTCTTTCAACTATGATTAATAGTCCATTACTTTACAATCTTTGATTGATGATTGTGGAATTCATCTTTATTATAATCACCTAATTCTTTCAATTTTAAAATTTTCGTTTTTCTTATTTTCAAATTGGTTTTAACCTAATTTATTTATGGGTTTGTGAATTTTCAGGTCTCTGATCAATCAATTGTGGGAATACCAGTGGTCGAAAATCATGAAAATTGCAGTTGGGAAAACAACAGTGATGTGGCCAGCAGTGGTGCTAACCATCTTCTTTGTGATGATGGTCCAAACCAGTAGTACAACAGAACTTTTTCAATCTTTGATTTTGAAGTCTTCAAAACAATTCCAGTCCCCAAGTAAGAATACCTCTACCAATTTAGTGAATGGTTTCCAATCAGTTCTCCATTTAGAAAGGTACCATCTTCAAGCTATGATTCAACTCAGTACTCTCATCCCGAAAATTCAAATTTTTTTGGCTCCCAAATCTCAGTCAATTATCTTCCGTTATTTTAGCATCCATTTTCGAGAAATCCAGTCAATTTTTTTGTTACCAAATATTTCAAATTTTGGAAAATTTTCTCCCCGATTTAATCCAACTAAATTTGGTTACAAATAGATTGCAGTTTCAATTCCTTATCATAGCAAATTTAGGGTTTCCCAAAATCAAAGATTCTTGACTTATCTTCTAGAGAATAATATACCCTACCCTACTTCTCACTGGTATATTTATACAGAAGAAAAAAACAAAAATACTCAAACCAAAAGTAATCTTTCTAGACAAATCCAAAAAACTACTTTCACAAGAAACATCATGTCTTATGCTCAAGGTGATAGAATTAATAAGCTCTCTGTACAACTAAGGAATGCAAATATTGATTTAACTGCTAATCAAAGAAGGACAATTGTCTCAGCTCAATTGATCAATCAAGCTGCCGATCAATGGGCTTTTGGAGTTTTGGGTAAGCTAAAAGAAAAAAACAAAATGAAAATGAGAGTGATAAGAGCAGAAATCAATGCTTTGTGGGCAAAATATCAAAACAAGGAGATAAGAATTATGGGTCACAATCTGATGTTGGTAAGACTCAATAATGAAGTTGAAAGAGATGAAGTTATAGCAGATGGCCCATGGTTAGTTGACAGAGTTCTTTTTCATGTTCAAAAATTCTACAACAACATCCCACTGCAAGACTATGTTTTTGATAAACAAGTTTTCACTGCACAGTTCAAATACTTGAAGTTGGAGCACATGAATGTAGCTGTAATCGATGAAGCCATTGCCTTTATAGGAAAAAATTTTTCAACAAAAGCCAAGGAACTGTAGACCAAGAGCAGGAAATACTGTTAAAGCTAGAATTGAAATGGATTTGACCAAACCTATTTATAGAGGAGGTTGGTGGAAGACTCTAAATGAGGAAGATGCTTGGATTCGTTATCACTGGGAATTGAAACCCAAAAACATCTGCCCAAAATGTTTTGTGATTGATCACAATGATGAAGATTGTGAGTATACATCACAACTGCTCTATTTGGATTCTTTAACTGCTACTGAATATGAAACTCTACTCAAAGAAGATAGTGAAAGAAAAAAGAATGAATCTTAGAATAACCAAACCAACTACATAGAGGAGGAAGTAACTGAAAAATCAACTGAAGAAGGTAATATAGAAGAATCGAGGAATGTTAAGAGAATGCGGAACTCCACTCTCAACACTGCTCCTGATATGAATCCTCATAACATTCATATCCAACCAACAACTCTTATTCAGGGCCAAAGTACTACTAGTTTGGACCAACAACACCCCACAATGATGGAATCGGATGAGCCAGCTGCAATGATTAATACTCCCATGGAGGATTGTGTCAGAGACTCTTCTCAGGTATACATAGCACATCAAAATCTTTTATCTTTTCATAGTTTTTATATTATTAGGATCCAAATTATAAAGATACTTGCCTGGAATGTTCAAGGATTAGAAAAAAAGTTCATAAAAGACCAAATTTTTGTTTTAATCAAAAAACAAGATCCTGATTTTCTGTTTTTAACTGAAACAAAGATATACAAAGCAATAATGATTGAATTTTCCAAATCCCTAAATTACTGCAATTATACTTGTATAGATAGAGTAGGATTAGCTGGTGGTCTTCTTTTGATGTGTAAAGATAGAATTAAATGTGAAATACAAGATTCTTCTCATAACATGATTCATGCTATTGCCAATCTCCACCCTGCCAAACCAGATGTGATGATATCATTTATGTATGGTTCCATTTACTCTGATATTAAAAAAACTCAATGGGAAATTATGAATAGAATGAGTGACAACATGATGCAATCTTAGCTAGTGATAGGAGACCTAAATGTGCACCTGCAAAGCTTAGATGTCACTACTACTATATCTCAGGATGATAAATTTGTCCAAGACCAAATCAATAATTGTGTCCTTATGGATTTAGGATATATTGGTAGAGACTTTACATGGACTAGTAATAATATGGGAACAAGAACTAGAAAATCTAGAATTGATATGGCTTTGGGGAATCAACAGTGGTGTAATGACTTCCCTAAGGAAAAACTCCATCATCTTGTCCAGGCTGGCTCTGACCATTGTCCTATCATGTTAAACACAGAAAAACAGATGCAGAAGTTGTGGAAACCTTTTAAATTCTTTGTAATGTGGTTGAAGCATGCTGGTTTTAAAACTCAACTTGAAACTGCCTGGAACTCCAATATATCAGGATCCCCAGCTTACCAACTGTCTGAAAAACATAAGATAACTAGGACTAGACTTTCTAAATGGAATAAGATAGAATTTGGTGATATAGAAAACAATATAAATTCTTTGCAAGATCAATTAATTTCTATACAGAATGAACCAGTTTCAAATTTTCAGAATAACAAATTCATAGAGACAAATAAAAAACTTGAATTCTGGTTTGATATTAGAACTGAGTTCTATAAGCAAAAGTCTGGTGATAGGTTTATAATTGATGTGGACAATAATTCTAGGTATTTCCATACTCTTGAAAATAGAAGAATGCATAGGAAAAATATTGATTGTCTGTATGATATTAATGGTAACTGGTTTGATAAAAGAGAGGATATTTCTAGTATTCTTGTTCAGCATTTTAGCAATGTCAGTAGAACTAATCTTCAACATCTTTCTGATGATATTTTTGATATTATTCCAACAATTATTACTAATGATTTGACTGAGAATTTTATTAGAATACCATCTGTTGTTAAATACATGGATAGTTGGAGTTTTCCAGGACCTGATGGCTTTCCAGATGGATTTTACAAAGCTTATTGGAGCATTGTTGGTAACTCTGTTATTCAAGTTGTTCAAAATTTCTTCATAACTGGTAACATGCCTAAGTAATTTAATAAGACTTTTCTTACTTTGATTCCCAAAGTTGATATTGCTAAATACCCTGTAGATTTTAGACCTATAGGTTTGTGTAATACAATCTATAAAATAATATCTAAGATATTAGAAAATAGGATTAAACCTTTTCTAAAGAAAATTGTTTCTCCTTATCAATCAGCTTTTGTTCCAGGTAGAGCGATTCAAGATAATATCATAATTTCCCATGAAATGATCCATACCATGAATCACAAAGAAGGTTTTAGTGGGTCCATGGATATTAAATTAGATATTTCTAAGGCTTTCGATAGACTGGATTTTTTTTTTTATTAGGCATGCTAAATAAAATACGTTTCCCTGTGAAATTCTGTACTTACATTGAACAATGTATTTCCACAATAGAAATCTCTATCCTTCTTAATGGTTCTCCAACTGAAGAGTATAGTCCTACTAGAGGATTAATACAAGGGGATCCTTTATCCCCTTATCTTTTTATAATTTCCATGGACTATTTATCCAGACTCTTAGTTAATGCTTCTAATAATCATATCATTGCTGGTGTGAAAGCCGCAATATATGCCCCTGATATCCTCATCTTTTGTTTGCAGACGATATCCTCATCTTTACTAAAGATGATAGGCACAATGTCTCTAGTATTATTGACACTATCAATCAATTTGGTAAGTACTCTGGTCAAATGCTAAATGTTAACAAATCTAGTGTTTATTTTAGTAATAACATTAGTCATGCTACTAGAGTTGATCTTTGTATTGCTCTGGATATGATTGAAATGCATGATACTGATAAATACTTAGGAATTACTTTATTAATGGGTAGGGACAAAGCTAAAGCCTTAAAGCCTTTAATTCATAGTTTTAATGCCAGATTGATACCTTGGAAACGAAAGAGCATGAATTATGCCGCCAGATCAACAATGGTAAAGCATGTCCTTAATGCTTTACCCACTCATCAAATGGGAGTATTTAGAATTCCTAAAAACATAATAAACCAATTAGACTCAATTCAGAGACAGTTTTGGTGGGGAAAAGATAGTAATTCCAGGGGTATATATTTTATAGGGTGGGATAAGCTTCAGATTCCTAAAGCTCTAGGTGGACTAGGTTTTAGAAATATTGAAAATTTTAATTATGCTCTTTTGACTAAATTATCCTGGAAAGCCTGTAAGAAAGATGACTCTCTGTGTTATCAAATCCTTAAAGCCAAATACTCTAGAAATGGGGATTTTCTTCATTTAGATAAGTTAAAAGAGGAGTGTTCTTGGTTATGGAGAAGCTTCTATTCAGGCATGGAGATTGTCCAACAAAACACTATGTGGCTAGTTAGAAGTGGTACCAAAATAAATATTTGGCTAGATTGTTGGGTTATGGGTTTAAATAGCCCACCTGTGCCTATTGTAGGTGCATCTAGCTATGAGCATTACAATATGGTCTGTGATTTATTTGTAACAGATACCAGACATTGGAATATTGATGTAGTTAACACTCTCTTTTCTTCTGACTGTGCTAAACTTATTCTAGATATGAGCATTCCAACTACAGGGGAAGATACTTTAATCTGGAAACCAGATAGACAAGGTAAATTCTCTGTGAAAAGTTCCTACAATACTATAAGTACAAATGATGTCAATTCTATTGTTGCTAATAGTAACATCCCTAATGAGGTCTGGAAAAATCTGTGGAAGTTCAAAGTTCCACATAGAGTACAAATCTTCATATGGAAATATATTAAGAAAATTGTCCCAGTGAAATCTATCATCTTTAGATACAAATCTGATATTGATACTAAATGTTGTTTTTGTAAAACAAATGATGAAACTCTAACTCATCTGCTTCTGGAATGCAGTTTTGTAAGAGCTACTTGGTTTGCAATGAATATAAACATTGATGTAGTTATAAATGAATTTACAGATCTAGACAATTGGATTATTAATTGGTTTCATTCCCCTGGTACTAACTCTACTGCTTTATGTTTCTCTGAAGTGGATTTAGTTATAAAAATCCTAATCTGCAGACAACCATTGCTAGAATCAATCATTTATATACTCATTGTGGTCAACTTTCTAATACTCATGGTAGTTCTGTAACCAGTATTATTCAAACTAAAATCTGGATTCCTCCAGACAAAGAGTTTCTGAAAGTCAACCTAGATGGTTCTTATATTTCTCAGACCAAAAAGGGAAGCATATGACTAATTCTTCGTGATTTTGCAGGGAACTGCTTAGGAGCGAAAGGCATGTACTTCAATGAGGAGGTGGAAGAAGATTATGGGGCTGAGTACTTTGAGTGCAAAGCTTTAGAAGTAGCAGTAGGCTGGATGGAAGATATTGGAGCCACAAATGTGATCTTTGAAATGGACTGTGAAGCAGTGGTGAATTCCATAGCATGGAATGATCTACAAGTTCATTGGTTTAACCAAAATAAAACTCGATTTCTTAAAAATAGTTTTCATAGTAGTAGGTTTTGGTTTTGTAAGTCAATACCAAGACTATGTAATAATGCAGCTCACAACCTTGCAAAAAAAGCAAGGGATCAATCTTTTAGTTTTCATTTCACTGGAAATTTTCCAGAGTACATTTCTACTCTAGTAGAAGAAGACAAATGTAAGATTTATTCCTAATTAATAAAAAAATTTGAGTTATCAGAAGAAAAAAAAAGGAAATCTGACCACAATCAGTAGACCGAAGTTTCAACCAGTGTAAATCGGAAGCATGTTGCATATCTAAAGGATTCCTAGAAAGTATCACAAAATAACTAGGACATATAGGCCTGAAGGGATCTCATTTCTTGTACTATGATTTTTCTGCACTGTGGCACTTGTGTACCATTGGCTTAGTTTTATCCCATTTTATATTATGTTTTTGGTGGTTTGCAGCCTTGATTCTATCGGGTTTTGCTCTTCCTTTCTAATAAAAGAATTATTTTTTTGGGACTACTCAAAAAATAGGGTAACTACTCTTAAGTTTTAGGGGTGGATATTGGAAATAATATTTAGTCACCCCTTATCAAAAAAATTTTAATACCAAACTTGCCCTCGGTAATAAAATTAGTTAGTGTATCAATTAGTGAGATTAAATTAATAATTTGTTTTTTTTTTTTCAAAAGAAGAATTATTGAGAGGGAGAAAAATAAGATGAAGATGAGGGTTTTGGAAGAAAAAAAGTTAAGAGCCACAACAAGAGTATGATGTTTTTGGTACTCATGGATACTTCAAATTTAGTTAACGGTGCTTGAATTGGCCAAAACATTTCTAAAAATGAACAATTTATAAATTGATCTCCATTTGGTTTACAAAGTTCGGCTACAACATTTGAAGAACAGGTAGCCGAACTCATCTGCAAGTGTAGTTCGACTAATGTTTCTAAAAACACAGGTAGCCGAACTTAGATTTAATGGAGTTTTTTGTTTCAGAAAAAAGTTCGGTTAGGAAAAAAAATTATGACGTAACCGAACTAAAAGTTCGGCTAGGAAAAAAATTTGAAAAAAACTGCGACGTCACAGAACTCAATATATAGGTTTTCAGAGAAAAGTTCGGTTAGGAGAAAAATATTGCGACGTTAGGAATTTTTTTTGCGTTCGGTTAGGAAAAAAAATTGCGACGTAACCGAACTTTTCTCTGAAAGAAAAATCTCCATTAAAAGTTGAGTTCGGCTAGTTCGACAAAGTTTTTCACATAATTCATAACCGAACTTCTCTCTGCAACTTACATTTTCAACTCATTTTAATGATTACTTCTCATTTTTGCAACCAAAAACGAATGACAAGTAATGGGTTTACTTTGATTTTATTTTGTTAATAATTTAAATTAAGCTATATATAGAGGTGGTTGTGGTGGTGGTTCGAGATGGTCGGTGGTGATGAGCGACGGGGGTGATGGGGGAGGTGGTTCTATATATATATATGTGGTGGTGATGGGATGAAGTGATAATATATATATAGGTGTTTGTGGGAGAAAACTACTTCTGCCGGTTTTTGGTAATTTTGGGTGTGTATGGATGAGAAGTGAGTTTTCACCTTCAACAAATGTGCTGCACGATGAGCACTTTTGATTCGAGAGGTAATCTGTACAATTCTGGCCTAAACCGAAGACACGGCCGTTCCAGATTTGTTTCGGTCACAGGTGAAGAATGTGAGGTTGATCTTAGGGAGGGAAGCGAAGAAGGTGTTGAGAGTATGAAGGTGAAGGCTATGACTTATTAACAGAAGGTTGAGCAGGCGAGCAAATGTTGCAGGCAAGCTCTGGGTGTTGAATACGATGGTATTAACACTTGGTTTTTCTCTGTTGTCTGGACTTGTGTCTTGGAAATAGGGAGGAGAACCTATTTATACAAGTCATTAAGCCTTCTTCACGTCTCTCGTGGGAAGTGGTGGAAGTGGTGGAAGTGGAGTGAGGGAAGAGTGGAGTTGTGTGTGAGTGTCACACGATCAGAACTGCCCACTTCTCCCATCTTCACTTAACCGCCCATGTCTTCCTAACACGTCCTTGTGATGGCGCGTTGCACGCTGTAAACCGCTAGACCAATACCCCAGTAAGCATCCCCCAGTTGTGACGTGATTAGTGTCTCGAGTGTTTTTGGAAAACATGTAGCATGTTGTTGTAGCTTGGAAAGTCAGGCTCGGGAAGCTTGCTAGCTTGGTGACCTTTGACGGTCGAGATTTTGCATCTTGAGAGGAGGGGAAACCGTTGATCATTGCACTAGAAACCCTAATTATTGCCTCTCACTAGAATCGTTGTAGAATTCTAGTACGGACTCGGATTTTGATGATCCTCCCCTCCATTCCATACGGAAAAGAATTTCCTATCTCCTAACGCGGGAATATTTAGGTTTTAAGCTCGTTCGGAAGAAGAAAATAGCCCGAAAGCAAAAACCAGGAAGGAAATTGATACTTGTGAAGTATCGTGTTGTTTGTAGGCGCATATTGTATGCATGCGGTGCATTAAATATGCTTAACATATTTGAAGCCTACACAACCTTGATGAAAGGATTGCAAGTTGAAGTGACTCAACTAGCTATGTTCAGGCATTGTTCGGAGGTCACATGAGTGGCACCCACCTTGGCCGGTTATGCCATGGGGAAGTGTGGAGGATGGTGATCACGGTGATACCTTGTTTTCCACCTAACTCCCTTCCTAGGCTATTCATCCAAGCATGCGATCTTGGACGGACGAGATTGAAGGAGGAATAACCGTTGGATTAGGGTTTGGAAGGCTTGTGAGCTTCCTCTTTCACCCTAATGGTTTTATGCCTTTGGAGGCATGCATGGAGTGGCCGATTGGTCTAGTAGGTAGGCGGGACGCCATTCTACACGTCCATGCCTGCAAGACGTCCATCGGAGCGATTTGGGTCGCCCGTTCTAGCCTGCAATGATGGATGGTCGAGATTAGAACTGATGGAGGGGCCGTGACATGCCTCCCTTAGGCGCGTGTTCCGAGGAGCATGACCACTGCCGGTCTTGGCCTATCAGCTAGGTGTGAATTCGTCCTATGGTGGTCATTCTAGCATGCTCGGTCCCCTTTAAGTCTTCATCTTTGCCCTCCATCCAAGCCTGCGAAGATGGACGCTCGAGATTTTTCTACGCCGCAAACCCTAGTTAGGGTTTCGGACCGGCCACTTTGAGCGATCGGTTTTGGGTGGCGTGCGCCTTTTTTGGGAAGGCCGGCTGTGCATGCAGAGACTATGGCCGATGGTGAGCATGTATATGCTTGCTCCATGGCTCTGGGCACGATCCAAGCCATCCAACTATGCCTGCGAAGTTGGATGGTCGTGATCATTTTGGATCTTCTCAACCTGCAGAAGGCGTTCCTAGCCTTGTTTGGGCAATCGATTCTTGCTCCACGGCTTTCCTATGAGGGAGTCGGTCATGTAGGTAGAAAGTGGGTCCGTCAATGGTGTACCATCACTTCACTACTTGTTTTAGGGTATAATCTAAGCCGTCCAACTATGCCTGCGAAGTTGGACGCTCACGATTAAAAGGAACCCTTGGCCGCATGACATGCCTTCTTTGGCAGAACGGTTTGGGACAACCAACTATAGTTGGTCTTGTCCGATGGGTTATGTGTGCAGGTGGGTCTGCGGTGATCATGCCGGCATGCTCTGGACCCCCTTAATTTATATCTATACCCTCCATCTATGCCTGCGAAGATGGACGGTTGAGATTGTTTTTGCGACACATGTAATATGCCGTTGTTTGTTTTTTAGCAGGTGGGACTAGCACGGGTAGTCTTGCCTGCGCTCAACGGGGCTAATATAACCCGCCGTCAAGTAGCCTACGGGTGTTTGCATGTCGAACACAAGGATTTAATTAAAGCATTATTGGTAATGTTGTAAACCTACATAAAATCGGGATGGTTGCTACATGCTCCGCTCTGGGTAGGTTATAATTCTCACGGATGGTTGCACATGCTCCAGTGAATTATTATGGTGAGAAGTATTCATCACCTGAAGGCTTTATCCTTTGCAGGACGTCATCTTACAAAAATTGGCTTTTTACAATTTTAGCCTTTAAATAGAAATCCACCATCAACATTAAGTCCCCTGCCTAGCATGCAATGGTTACACTATTGTAGGGTAGGCATGAGATGGTGACAGTTCGTACAAAAATAACTAAGGCTAGGGTAAACGTACTTTTACCACATGGGGAGGGCGCTCGTGCCGAATGCCCTGTAGCGCTGGCGAAGTTGTTCCCCCTCAACGAATTTTTCTCTGACTTCAGCTAGGTTTCTGAAGTTAGCGCGACTTGGTTGGTGTTGATCCCTTGCCGGCGGGACGTAATCCGAGATAGCTGCTTCTAGGGTTTCCCTTGCCGCGTATATATTCATATGCACAGGAATCCTCTTATACATCTTGGGATAGAGTTTCTTCTCAAAGTTCCATCATGTCTGGCAACAACAAGTCGTCTTCTTCATATCACCCAGGTTCGTCTGTCAAGCGTAACCGTTCTGAATCTCAGTGCGCTTCTGAAACTCGTGACAATCCTTCAGCTCGTATGCGTAGAGTCAAGAGGGTCATACCGGTTTGTTCTTTTCCCTTTTATTTTACGAGTAGTCACCCTTATTTCCTGATCAGGTGAATAATCTCCTCCTTTGCAGAGATGTCCACCTGGAACATGTGTAACAGTCGTTGACGACGATGACTTGGATAACCCACTTTCTTCGAATTCAGCTACACCTTCACCGGACGACCTCGAGAATGATGACCTGGGTATTTCATCCTATGAATACCCCAATGCCAGCCTTTCGTTCGATATTGGTATGAAATGCTTGTCTTCTAGCTACAAGATTGTCGGTAGTTTTGTAGTACAAAAGGAGTTCGTTTCCATGTACACAAAGATATGGAGAAGGTATGGCCACATCGAGACCAGGAACGTAATTCGGCATTGCTCGTCTGCTTTGGTTACTGTGGTAAACTGCTTGCTTCCCATGATTGCTGAGATGGAAGGTGTCTCTATCCGCAAGGTAACTGAATCAAATCTCGAGAAGTGGGAAAATATGCTCTCTACCTGCGAGTCCATGGAGTTCAACGTGAGTTGGCTGCGGCAGCGCCTTGACATCATCAAGGTCGGTCGAGCTGGTATCCTGGTGAACGTAGTCCCTGCTGCGAAGGCTATCTTGGAGGAAGAGAAGGCTCTGGCTACTGAGTCAGAGAAGGTAGAGCAGGCGATCCAAAGCTTGAAGGCCCGAAAAGAGAGGTACCAGGCTAGGTTGAAGATGATGCTTTCCAGGGATTACAACCTGTTGGACGACCTCTTCTGAGCTGCGTTGAGAGATTTCCTTCCTTCTTTTTCTTCTGCACGCCATTGAGAGATGCGATTTTTTTTTTTTTTTTTGTAGATGGATGGAGAAAAATTCATTAATTTTTTCTGAATAAATTAACAAGTTAGACATGAAACGAGAATGCCTGTATTGTCATGTCATGGGACAAGTACGGGACAATGATCAGGCGTGATATGTCTTGAGCCATTTTCCGTTGACGACCGATTCCAACTTGCCTCCATCCACCTTAATGATTTTGTAGTATCCAGTGTTGTAAGCCTTGGTAATCACGTAAGGTCCTTCCCATTTTGGAGAGAATTTTGGTGCAGACATGTCTTGCTGGATGTGTTTGGATGTCTTCAAAACTAGGTCTCCCACTTTAAAACTACGTGGCCTTACATATTTGTCATACACCCTGGAGACTCTATTTCTGTATACTCGAGCGCGTTCCTCTGCCTTGCTTCTTCTGTAGTCTATAGTATCGAGCTCGGAGATCCTGCAGTTAGACGCCTCAGTTTCGTTCCAGTGGACTCCACTTGCTACTGCAATTCTGGCTGATGGGATTTTGATTTCCGCCAGGAGGACAACATCAGCCCCGTAAATGAGGGAGTATGGAGAAACTCTAATGGAGCTCCTAGGTGCTGTTCGGTATGCCCATAGTGCCATCGGTAGTTGTTCATGCCACTCTCTGGGATTGTCATGTATTGTCCGACTGAAAATCCGGATTAATGTTTAGTTGGTGCTCGCAGCCTACCCATTCCCTTGAGGGTAGTAGATGGTGGAGAAGACTTGCTTGATTCCATATCCTTCAAGCAACTCTCGTACTTTCTTGTTGGCGAAGGGAGTGCCGTTATCAGTAATGATATGTTTAGGTACTCCAAAGCGGCAGATGATATGATCTTTAATGAACGCTGCAATCGTTGCTCCTGTAGTTCCACGTAGAGGAATGGCATCGACCCATTTTGTGAAGTATTCAGTTGCTGTTATAATATATTCATGATGCTTTGATGACGGCGGGTTGATCTTTCCAACAATATCAAGTCCCCAGCTATAGAAGGGTAGTGGACTTCTTATCGAATGTAGGGGAGTGGAAGGTGCATGGACGAGGTTCCCGTGAACCTGGAATTTGTGGCAGATTTGAACGAAGGCAGCTGCATCATCTTCCATGGACGACCAGTAATATTTCTCGTGTATCTGGAGAAACAATTTCTTCTTTCCTTGATGCTCTCCTTCATGCATCTCTTTCAAAATCGTTGAGATTTCTCCTCCATCTAGGCACCGTAGCATATCACCTCCAAAGCTTTTCCGGTACAAAATACCTTCGTGGAACATGAAACGTTTCACTTTCTGTTTCATTTTGACTGCCTCTTTTGGGTTAGCAGGAACTGTGCCATCACGAAGATAGTTAACATATGGCTGCCTCCAATCCCCGACGTGATTTATGTTGAGTACCTCTAGTTGATGAGGTGGTTCGTGGCAGTTCGAGCAAGACTGTTGGAGCGCTCGAGACTGTGTCTCCATTTCTGGCCAGTAATAGCCTAGACGTTGGAGGCGTCGATAGAGCGTCACCACCAATGTTTGTCCACAAATCTAATTGTGAACACGGTTAAGTTGCAGTTGTGCTTCCTCCTCTCCAAGACATCTTGATAAGGAACCATTCGGGTTTCGGTGGTATAACATGTCGTGGAGCATAAAGAAGTTTTGTAAGGCTTTAAGACTGACCTTTCCTTGAGGAAGTGAACTGCTAAGCTCTTGAATGATCGTAGTCCGCCAGTCATAGGTTTCAGCATCCTTGCATTGTGAGAGCCATGTTGATTCCATTGTCCTTATTTTCACCGTAAGGGTTTCTTCTATGCCCTCGAACTGCAATTTAGAAGCTAACGTTGCCAGGCAATCAGCATGCCTGTTGTTGTTGCGGCTGACATGATTTATGGTTGCGTCAGCGAAGTAGTTAGCAGATCTCGAGCTTGGGACCGGTACGGAGCTAGAGTAATCTCTTTTAGTGCATATACCCCGTTCATCTGATTAACCAGTAATTTGGAATCGCCTCTTATTTCTAAACGTGTGGCTCCCGCCTGCTTGGCTAATAGCAGCCCTATAAGGAAGGCTTCATACTCCGCTGAGTTGTTAGTGCATTGAAAATCTAACTTGAAGGAGTGTGAAAAGACTTCGCCAGTTGGAGATGCTAGAACTATGCCTGCTCCTCCAGTGTTATTGCTGGGGGTAGCGGATCCGTCAAAATATAACAGCCAAGCTTCCTCTTCGACAACAGAGATGTCTGGAAACTCTCCAGGCAGGTCTTCATGCAATGCTGTAGTACCTTCTCCAGGGAAAGCTGCCAGTAAATCCGCGACAGCCTGACCCTTAACAGCTCCGGGCGGAGTACACGTTATGTCTATCTCTGACATTTGGAGGAGCCACTTGGCATCCCTTCCCATTAGAACTAGTTTCGACAGTAAGAACTTCGCAGGGTCAGATTTGGATATGAGCGTTACCTTGTTGGATAGTAGGTAATGCCTGAAATTCTGGATAGAATGTATCAATGCTAAGCATTCTTTCTCCGCTCTTGGGTATATGAGTTCAGCGTCCCTCAATATTCGACTCCCTCATCATCCTCTTGAGCTAGTAAGGCTCCAACGACGGTGTCACTGAAGGAGGTGTAGAGATATAACGGTCTCCCTTGAACGGGAGACTTCATGATGGCTGGAGACGACAATGTGTGCTGAATTTTCCGAAACGCTTCCCGTTGGATGCTGGTCCAGTTAAAATCTTCTCCTTTCTTCAGCAGGAGGGTGAAGGAAGCAACGAGTTGAGCCAGACCAGGTATAAAACGTCGAATGTAATTCACCTTTCCCATAAAACTTTGCAGTTCCTTCACGGTTCGAGGTGGTGGCATAGTGAGGATGGCTTGAGTCTTAGATGGGTCCACCTTGATTCCCTCAGCAGTCACTTAAAATCCTAGAAACTTTCCAAAAGAGACACCAAAGGCACATTTCAAAGGATTCATTCTCAACTTGTACTCACGACACCTCTCGAATACTTGTCGTAAGACTCCTGTGTGTTCCGTCCGGGCTTTCGATTTTACCACTATGTCATCTATGTAATCTTCAACTTGTTTATGCATCATGTCGTGAAAAATTGTTATCATGGCGCGTTGATATGTCGTGCCGGCATTCTTCAAACCGAAAGGCATAACTGTATAGTAAAAATTTCCGAGAGGAGTTCGAAAAGCAGTCTTACTTGCATCATGCTCGTACATCTTTATTTGGTTGTAGCCGCTGTATCCATCCATGAAGGAGAACATGTCATGTCTTCTCGTGGAGTCTACCAACATGTCGATGTTAGGTAGAGGAAATTCGTCCTTGGGGCATCACTTGTTTAAATCTCTGAAATCTACACAACATCGGATCTGCCCATTCTTTTTCTTCACTGGAACCACGTTAGCCAGCCAAGTCGGATGGTGGATGGGCTTGGTGAAGCCGGCAGCTAGCAATTTCTGGATTTCAGATTTAATTTGATTTTCCACTTCATGTCTGAATTGTCTTGGAGACTGTTTGATAGGCTTGGATCCAGGTTTGATTTGCAGGTGATGAGTAACCAACTTTTCATCCAAACCAGGCATTTCATCGTACGCCCAGGCGAATATGTCTTGGTATTCTTTGAGGAGTTGCACAAGATTCGTCCGCTCCTTCGTGGACAGAGTGGAACTAATGGAAATGGGTCTGGGAGACTCTTCACTTACGATGTTAATAGTTTCGAGTTCGTCAGTTGTAGAGGTGGTACCGTCCTGCAGCTGTCTGGGGGCGTCCAACACCTCTTCCTGCGGGTCTCCGTTTTGACAACATTTTATTAGGCGGAGAGACCGAGCATCAGTCTCTCCTGCTAATTGCTAACATCGGCGGAGGTAGACAGTCTTTCCTTTCTGATCTTGAGTTGCCACAAAGGTTCGTCCTCTCTTGATAACGTGGTTTCCCGCCCTGCTGGATGAAGGGGAGTTCCTCGTCAGCTAGGATGCATCATGTCTGAGTTTTAATGACGCAAGCCGATCCTCCTCCTGGATTGACGCCCACGTGGGAAGTGGGGTACGATGTATTGTGTTTCGCATGTTAGTTTATCAAATTTGGCTCTTCCTGCAGAGCTTCCTTTGGTTTGAACAATTCTACTCCGCATATGGGTGCGTATGGAGACAGCGATGCAGGTATACGAATGACTTCCTTGTTCAGCGTAGTTTTCAGGAACTGATGATAGGTTGAAGGAACAATCCTATTCTCGTGGAGCCATGGACTACCCAGTATCATGTGGTAGTCTGGTTCCTTCTCCATGACTTCGAATTTCACTTTTGATTGAATAGGACCTACAGATAAGTTCAGATTGACATACCCATATGTGTTGGTTTGGTTCCCTTCAAAATCCGTCATTGTGGTAGACCACCGCACAACCTTGTTTGGGCGAACCTTAGCCTCCTTGAGTGTATTGAGGGTAATCACATTTGAGGATGCTCCTGTGTCGATGAGAGCCCGCCTGAATTCTGAATCTTTGATGCGTGCGGTTACATGCAGGGCCCGATTGTGGCCCTCTTCTGCCATCATGTATTCCTATGTAAAAGTAACATTGTTTATTGATGCCTCCATCGCGCTTGAAAATTCTGGGCGCAAGGGAGTTAACTGTATATCCAAGGCTATCCTGTTGACGGCTGCAAACGTCTCTGTTCGCTGCTCTTTTGAGAGGTGTAGGAGTTCACATAAACTTCCCACTAAAGAAGCGGCTTCCTGATCCACAGGTCTTTGGCCTGTAGTGAAACTGTTGATTTGGTGGCGTTCAGTCCCCAGTGTTGGGACTTCCATGACATATCCGCCCATATCTGACGTCATCTTGATGAGGAGGTCGAGTATGTTGTGGATCGCTTCTTTGATCAAGTCCATGTTTCTCGTGTGAACCTCCTGCACTCGTGCTAACTCGATCAACATTGGGATTCTTCCAGCCAGGCCATTGGGTGTACCGTCGAAGGGAACTTGATCATGACCTGTGGCTGTCGAGGTATTCCTAAGACCGACCATCTTGAAAGCAACTAAATAAGATTAGGTATTGAAGAAATCGACTTAACAACCGAGAGATTAACCTGCCACTGTGGTCGCCAATTGTTTGTGGGAGAAAACTACTTCTGCCGGTTTTTGGTAATTTTGGGTGTGTGTGTGGATGAGAAGTGAGTTTTAACCTTCAATAAATGTGCTGCACGATGAGCACTTTTGATTCGAGAGGTAATCTGTACAATTCTGGCCTAAACCGAAGACACGGCCGTTCCAGATTTGTTTCGGTCACAGGTGAAGAATGTGAGGTTGATCTTAGGGAGGGAAGCGAAGATGATGTTGAGAGTATGAAGGTGAAGTCTATGACTTATTAACAGAAGGTTGAGCAGGCGAGCAAATGTTGCAGGCAAGCTCTGGGTGTTGAATACGATGGTATTAACACTTGGTTTTTCTATGTTGTCTGGACTTGTGTCTTGGAAATAGGGAGGAGAACCTATTTATACAAGTCATTAAGCCTTCTTCACGTCTCTCGTGGGAAGTGGTGGAAGTGGAGTGAGGGAAGAGTGGAGTTGTGTGTGAGTGTCACACGATCAGAACTTCCCACTTCTCCCATCTTCACTTAACTGCCCATGTCTTCCTAACACGTTCTTGTGATGGCGCGTTGCACACTGCACGCTGTAAACCGCCAGACCAATACCCCATTAAGCATCCCCCAGTTGTGATGTGATTAGTGTCTCGAGTGTTTTTGGAAAACATGTAGCATGTTGTTGTAGCTTGACAAGTCAGGCTCGGGAAGCTTTCTAGCTTGGTGACCTTCGACGGTCGAGATTTTGCATCTTGAGAGGAGGGGAAACCGTTGATCATTGCACTAGAAACCCTATCGTTGTAGAATTCTTGTACGGACTCGGATTTTGATGGTCTGCCCCTCCATTCCATACGGAAAAGAATTTCCTATCTCCCAACGCGGTAATATTTAGGTTTTAAGCTCGTTCGGAAGGAGAAAATAGCCCGAAAGAAAAAACCAGGAAGGAAATTGATACTTGTGAAGTATCATGTTGTTTGTAGGCACATATTGTATGCATGCGGTGCATTAAATATGCTTAACATATTTGAAGCCTACACAACCTTGATGAAAGGATTGCAAGTTGAAGTGACTCAACTAGCTATGTCCAGGCATTGTTCGGAGGTCACATGAGTGGGACTCACCTTGGCCGGTTATGCCATGGGGAAGTGTGGAGGATGGTGATCACGGTGATACCTTGTTTTCCACCTAACTCCCTTCCTAGGCTATTCATCCAAGCATGCGATCTTGGAAGGACGAGATTGAAGGAGGAATAACCGTTGGATTAGGGTTTGGAAGGCTTGTGAGCTTCCTCTTTCACCCTAACGGTTTTATGCCTTGGGAGGCGTGCATGGAGCGGACGTTTGGTCTAGTAGGTAGGCGGGACGCCATTCTACACGTCCATGCCTGCAGGACGTCCATCGGAGCGATCTGGGTCGCACGTTCTAGCCTGCAATGATGGATGGTCGAGATTAGAACTGATGGAGGGGCCGTGACATGCCTCCCTTAGGCGCGCGTTCCGAGGAGCATGACCACTGCCGGACTTGGCCGATCAGCTAGGCGTGAATTCGTGCCTATGGTGGTCATGCTAGCATGCTCGGTCCCCTTTAAGTCTTCATCTTTGCCCTCCATCCAAGCCTGCGAAGATGGACGCTCGAGATGTTTCTACGCCGCAAACCCTAGTTAGGGTTTCAGACCGGCCACTTTGGGCGATCGGTTTTGGGTGGCGTGCGCCTCTTTTGGGAAGGCCGGCTTTGCATGCAGAGACTATGCCGATGGTGAGCATGTATATGCTTGCTCCATGGCTCTGGGCACGATCCAAGCCATCCAACTATGCCTGCGAAGTTGGATGGTCGTGATCGTTTTGGATCTTCTCAACCTGCAGAAGGCATTCCTAGCCTTGTGTGGGCAATCGATTCTTGCTCCACGTCTTGCCTATGAGGGAGTCGGTCATGTAGGTAGAAAGTGGGTCCGTCAATGGTGTACCATCACTTTACTACTTGTTTTAGGGTATAATCTAAACCGTCTAACTATGCCTGTGAAGTTGGACGCTCACGATTAAAAGGAACCCTTGGCCGCATGACATGCCTTCTTTGGCAGAACGGTTTGGGACAACCAACTGTAGTTGGTCTTGTCCGACGGGTTATGTGTGCAGGTGGATCTGCGGTGATCATGCCGGCATGCTCTGGACCCCCTGAATTTATATCTATACCCTCCATCTATGCCTGCGAAGATGGACGGTTGAGATTGTTTTTGCGACACATGTAATATGCCGCTGTTTGTTTTTTAGCAGGTGGGACTAGCACGGGTAGTCTTGCCTGCGCTCAACGGGGCTAATATAACCCGCCGTCAAGTAGCCTACGGGTGTTTGCATGTCGAACACAAGGCTTTAATTAAAGCATTATTGGTAATGCTGTAAACCTACATAAAATCGGGATGGTTGCTACATGCTCCGCTCTGGGTAGGTTATAATTCTCACGGATGGTTGCACATGCTCCAATGAATTATTATGGTGAGAAGTATTCATCACCTGAAGGCTTTATCCTTTGCAGGACGTCAGCTTACAAAAATTGGCTTTTTACAATTTTAGCCTTTAAATTGAAATCCACCATCAACAATAGGTTAAGGGTAGGTTAGTCATTTTCACATTTTAGGACACCCCTTATTATTGTAGGGTGGACATTTCTATCACAAAGTAATCCCCACCTTTTTTGAGTAATCACCGAAAAAATGATTCCTGATAAATGTTCTCTGAATTAGGCCAATAATAATAATAATAATAAAGTAACATGAGGTCATCCTCGTTCCCCGAAGTTTCATGCGTTCCAGGAGGTCCCAGGTTCAAGTCCTCAATGACGTAATATTGCAGGAATTAACATGGAAGGTAGTGTTAGTTTGCCCCCCTTGTGACACAATCTCGCCCCCTCCCGCTTCGGCTCCCCTTGGCAAGGTTACCCATGAGGCTCGCTGGTAGGCTAGCACAGCAACCTGTTAAATTAATGTAGTAGTATGTCGTTGGAGCCTAGCTTGTTAGGCTTCCAACTAGTTTAATGTAATAATATTAGAAAATTAAAAAAAAAATTAAAAAAATAATAATATTTATTTTAAGTAACAGTGATTGATTATATAATTTTTTCGTTAATATTAAAAAAAAAAAGTGAGGAGAGAAAGGGGGAAACGTACTGCTAAGCCAACAACCAGGAAGGTGGCCGACTGTAAGGGGCCCGTGTTCCCTTGGCCCGTATAAGCAATCGGCTCATGATATTTTGCACGAATCTTTTGAGGGCCCCAAAAAATAATTGGGGGCCTCATCTAATTTATACCCACCCCAAAAATTATAGGGGACTTCCAAAATTATGTGAAACACCCATTGTACCTTTTTCTAAAACATAACTCTAAAATCTGATTTAGAGTTAAGAAGAGGCCCCCATTTTCTGTTCAACCCAAACTCTTCTTCTTCTCCTCCCCTATGCGGTCTTCCATATCTTCCATTAACGACCGAAGATTTTTTTTCCGATTCATCGCGTAATCTTCGATTAACTTTAATCGATGATTAACTTCTTTTACAAACATGGCTCGTACAAAGCAGACCGCTAGAAATTAGGCGCATCAAATCACTAATCTCTTGGAGGCAGTTAATGCAGCGAAGGAGTATTCAAGACTCAGGAATAAATCAAATCATCCGGAGAATTCAAATCAGCCGGAGAATAAAATGGCTCGAATTAGAAGGTATGTCGACTAAAACCCCCAAGTCTAACTTGGGTTTGAGTTAAATTTGATGTTGTACCGAAAAATTAGGTTTTTAATCGAAAAATAGGATTCTTGGAAATCGAGCCGTTAATCGAGATCTTTTTTCCTGAACGATTTTTATTCTTCATGTGTTTTTTTTTTTGAGAAATCTTCAACCATTAGGGTTTAGGATTAAACGATCCCTGCTGTAATTAGGTTTGAATCGTTAAGAATTTTATTTTTCTTAACGATTTTTGATATGCACGTTCGGTTCGTAAAAAATCGGTAGCCATGAGCACTAGGTGAAACCGACTCTAGTTTTGGGTTACCGTAGGTTGAATAAAAAAGATAAAATTCCCATGGTAATTCCTCCCTCCAGACCCCCCCCCCCCCACCACCCCATCACGAAAAATACTTAAATGCTGGTATACTACGAGGAAAAACACCGAAGGAGGTAGCCTTAATTATCCGCGAACCCAGAGAGCCATGTGTTGAATCGTCTGAATCGTCTGCTTTATCCTCTCATGTTATATCTGTAAATGGAAGCGATGAAGAGGAAGTCGCGTAACATGAAGAAATTCCCTTAGGTAGTGAATATGATACTTATGATGATGATGATGGTAATGATGGAAAGGGTGGTTATGGTGGTAATCGTGGTAATGAGGAGGCAGAGATTGAGGAAGAGGAGGATGAAGGTAATGATGATGATGATGAGGAGGAGGAGGAGGAGGAGATCCAGGAGGTTCAAGATGATGCGGAGCAGCCATATCCGAAAAGAAAGTCCCAATCGCACCCAGCGCCCGACACATTCCACCCAAGAATTTGCATCTCACTCATCTTAGCAATGGGAAATCTAGAGGTGAACCTAAAGATGGCGGGAAAGTTTTATTTAGATATGATAGCTCGTGGGCCCATACCATCAACGAGATAATTATAATATTCTCCACTTTGCTTTTCATATGATATGTTGATATTCAATTTCTTAAGTTTAATTTATATTTGTTTGTGTTTTGTAGGATCATAAGAATGCCACGCGTCTTTTTAGACACCAATCTTCTTATGCAAAAATGAAAAAATGGCCGCTAGAAGGTGAATGTGCAAGAGTGAGAGACATTGTTGAAAACTCAAGTTTGTATGCTGCGGTTGAGAACTCAGTGATTGCATATGACAAGGATGCAGTTTCATGTTTTTGTGAGAGGTATTATGGTGAAGTCGATACATTCCAATTCCCTTATGGCGAGATGGCATTGATTCCCGAAGATGTAAAAAAGATTCTGGTATTGCAGGTTGAAGGAAAATCTACTGGTGACAAGTTCAAAAAAAACCTAGAGTGGGATAAAATATATGCATTGACGGAGAAGTTATTTGGATGAGATAAAGATACAACGTTTGGGTTTTTAGTCAAGGGAAAAAAGTACCCAAAGAGAGATTTTAAAGTGAAAGTTATTAGAAAGATGTATGCTGGGTCACTTGAGAGAGACGGAGACAATCAACAACTATCTAATATGGAAGTTCGTGCGACGGCAGCCGCATACATATTATATGTCCTTGGTTCGGTTATATTTCCCGATAGCAAAGGACATAGAGTAAGCGTCAACCTTCTTCAACTTTTGGACCCTTTGGAGGAAGTGAGTAGGTATTCGTGGGGGACTGTTATAATAGAACATTTGAACGCTGATCTAGCAAAGGCATCCCAAGAACGAACTTCTGAAATGAACGGGAATTTGGCTTTACTTCAGGTAATTTGGAAATTTGAGATATCATATTTCTTTGTGTTTTGTTATTTGTTAGACTATATTAAATAAATTTTGTTGTTTTTCTTTTCCTTAAACTGGTGCTGTGTTTTAGGAGTGGATTTACGAGCATTTTTCTTCATTCATTAAAGGCGATGAAGACGTCATATTTGAGCCAACATGGGACAATACAAAACCAAGAGGAACCCGATACAAGTACACTGGGAGTCAGGATAAAGAGGAAGCGCAGAATTTTAAGTTGTTAGCCATGCGCCAAAAATTGGACAACATGACAGCGAAAGAGGTAAACTTTGATCTGTACAAGGAAGATAGAGTAGGAGGAATCTAAGATCTCATTTGTTACCATGTCCCTCTGTTTTACCCTTACGGATATTCAATGTAGAGCCCTATTAGAATAATGCGTTAGCTTGGGTATATTCAAGATTCACCCGATCAGGATTATGCACCACCGTTCAAATATAATTTAAAAAATGCAAGGTGAACGTAAAGGCGTTGGATGTTGTTTACGAACCAAAGCCTAAGACTGAACATTGGAATGATAGGCATCTGGGTACCATTAAGGTAAACATCTCTTTTTGGGAGCATTTTAATGAAGGTCACAAGGTAACTGTTGATTACATGCCATGGTACGAAAGGTTCTCTCATGGTCGGGTGATAAGGATTGATCAGAGTACGGGTAGGAGGAACAACAAAGAATATTCACCCTCTTCTACATCCGACACTAGACCTGACTCTACCATTCTTAAGCTTGTGGTAAGTACTTATTTTTCGAATTGTCTTAATCATTTTCAAACAATTTTAATTATGTTAATCTTATTAGGTATTTGAATGCAAATAGAGGGAATAGATGAAGATTTTTATGAAGTCATTTTGTTGTAAAGCCGACAAAGGAGAAGTGATCAAACCTGAGAAAATTCGTAAGTACGCTGAGTGCTTCCAACACATTGAAAATCCACAAGAAAAGAAAATGTTTGATGATCTAGCAAAACAATGTAAGAGGACAATGAGAACACCTAGCCAACTAAGACAAGAACAGGAACAAAAGGGTATAGAAAACGAAGATGATGATGATCAAGATAGTGGAGAATAAGCTGGTTCTCCAAGGGGAAGTCCTGGATAGGGTCCTTCAAAGAAAAGTCGGACATCATCAAGTCAGGGAAGTCAGAGAGGTCGAGGCGAAGGACGAGGCGGACGTCGAGGTCGAGGTGGTAATAGTGTCTGAGGAGATATTTTAAAGTGTATGGTTTAACATTTAGAACTTATGTCTTTTAGTATTTTCGAATTTAACTTACGTCTTTCTTAGATACAAATATTTTGTGTAGTTCGTACTATCGGTATCATGTGTTATTTTGGTTTCCAAACAATTTAGCATGATGGTTAGAAGTTGTTGTGCTTATGTATGTTAAAATGATTTGGAAAACTTGGAAATATGTGAAGTTGTTTGTTGAGTCGGCATTTTTTTTTTTTTTTTTGCAGATCAACGACTTTAAAAACGAGTGTTAGAGTCGTCAGAATATGTATTGCAGACCAACGACTTACCACTAGATCAAACCACCTCTTTGTATGATTTTTGTAAAGGGTCATTAATATTTATATTACCAGGTAACGACTCCAACCGGACGACATGTTTATTACATTAACAACTTATTTGTATAACTATTTAGCTCCTCTGTATCAAATTTGTGCAGGGTCGTAAATCATTAAAAAAAATGGTTAAGGGTCGTCAGTTTAATTTCAAAGTCGTCCAATATTTTTCAAGGGTCGGCAAAAAAAATGGTTCAGGATCGTCAGTTTATATTTTTTTTTACAAACTTATAAGTTGGCACCAAAATGGAACGAAAATGAACATTTATCCGATTAAGGAAATAACTTACATCCACTCATTAAATAAATAAATTCCATATTTTCAACTCATTACATGTTATTCCTTTTCCTTGTGCGAGAGGCAACTACCATTGCGGCTTCAATGTGATAAAACTCCTCTCCTCTCCATTTTGTATATCCAACCTGGGCCGCACGCCTATCCTCTTTGTTCCTCGACATAAACTCGTTATAGTTGGTGCAAAATCTTATAACGTGAATCGTTCGATCACGAATGTGGGATGGTAGATAATCATAGCGTAGTTTCTTGTTGTAGTTAGCGAAAGGATTCCAACCAACTTGAGTCCAAAATATACTCTCATCTTGATGTTGTTCGGGAAGATCTTTGACGATGTAATAATTTTTAACCCATTCGGTCTCTTCCTCTACTTGCTTGAATACTTCTCGGAGATGGGATTATTTTTCGGCTCTTTTTTTGGACTCACGCATCTCTTCTTCTTTCTTCGCATGATACGTCATGAAAGTGTATGATTTTTTAGTAGGTCGCATGCTTCTTTGGAGTATCTCTTCTTCCATTCCCAATATTGATTTGGTTGGTCGCTTGCATCTTCTAAGTATTCTTTCAATTGAATTGGTAGTTAAAGACGAACTAGACATTGGAAAAATGATATACTTCAATTGTTTTAAGTTCTATTAAACAGTTAATGATGGAATGTTTATATTGAAAATAGGCCAACGGCTATTTCTTTGGGAAATAGTATCTCCATAAAGATCCGTAGAAGGTATATGTATGGAGTCGTTTGCTTATTAATTTGATAATAACGACTTTAAGTCCCAAAACATCTAGGAGACTTCAAATTATGGAGTAAAAGAATCGTTAGTTTATTAATATACTCTTAACGACCTCAAAAGTCTATGCCTAGAGTCGTTTGTTTAAAAATAACGACTCTGAAGTTCCAAAACATACAGGAGATCATCAAATTTGGACTATAAGAGTCGTTAATATTCTTGAATATTTTCCTAACGATTGTTGTTTATAATGTCAGAGTCGCTAGGTTAAATTCTTAAATGTAAACGATATTATTTAAAAAAAAAATTAATAAGGATAAGTTGATAACACAACATAAAATACATTGTATTCGTTAAGGATTCCTGATAATACAAATATCAAACTATTAATACATTGTACTTCCAAATAAAATACAACTCCTTCCATATTTACTCGCACACGTGTTCAGGCATTGTACTTTGTGTTCCTTCCAAAGCATTCCACAGTTCATTCCATACTCGTATTGGTTTGTCCACTCCTTGGTGTAGTCTCCCCAATCACTATAGGCCACCGGTGGTAGAGAACAATGTTCAGAAATCTTCAAACCTATGTAATGATTATTGTTGACATGTGCCATTATAATTTTATTTTCTTTATCGCCATGTCGCAATTAGTTCTTGATGGTACGTACATACAAGAGCCTCCGGGGAATCCTTTGCTGAATAAAATCACAACACAAGTGAATGTGTTCGCTAAAAGTTGACTACCAAAAGGAATTCGCATCCAAAACTTAAAACCGTCCTTCTTGGACCCCTTCCGCGATGTCACGTTAGACACTAACTATTTGAACATCAATTATTTCTCTTTTGAATCTCCTTGCATGATCATGGTTAAATAGAGTTTCTTGTCCCCGACAAGTGTTGCTGCCATTTTTATTCTTACATATTCGATTTGGGTGACCTTAATTCCTCCGGCCTCGTCCAAATGCTCTAATTATTCGGTAGCAACATGGTAACCACAATTTCCATCCCCATCAACGTCGTCGGTGGATATAAGGTGATCTAAGATAACGTAAGGCAGTTATTCGGTATACTCTTTGTATAAAGTGTAAGCCACATGATGTGGTCTACCTTGGGAGTCCCTTGGTGTCTTTGGATTACCCTTTATTCCTCTTATCGTCACCATACCACTAGTTTGGCTTTGCTGGGTACTGATCGCATGCTCAACAATATCTATATCTTCATATATTTTTTTAACCGACCTCATTTATTAGGAATGAAAAACTTTTCGTACTCCTCAAATTCCTCCCGGACATGATCATGACGTGATAGGTCCCTTTTGCAACCCTTGGCATCATTAACAGTTTCTCTAAATGACTTTTTATTTGTTGGTCTTCCCGGTGGTTTTTGTTTGATTGGATCTTCTTCTACCCACAAGATATTACGGGCCTCCAGCCACATGTTAGCTACCATAATTTGTCTTCCTGCACAATTCATTTTTCGGCATCTTTCGGTGATGTACTTGCCAATCTCCAAGTCTCCAAATTCTTGATCGGCTAAACCAGTGGGATTTGGGATGAATAAAAATTGCTGCAATAATGGATCGATATCTTCAAGAGGAATTATCTCTTTGTACCCACCAAGTTTATGTCTACAAGGGAGGCCGAGCCAAATATCGGTTGTACAATTACACTACATCACCTTTCCGGCGGCCGCATTGGCTCTAAACTTTAGAAGTTCTTCCATCATATGGGTTATTGCCCACCATGATACTTGTTGTGCTACCCCCCGTAACAAATCTTTATTTTCAATATATTGCATCATAAAACGGTCTTTACTTATCTCCACCTTCTTCACTATTTTTCTTAGGTAATTCTCTGCGTGCTCGTGAATAGATTTTTGTACCGTCACTACCCCACCAGTATTCTGTTCCATAATTTTTTTCAAACGTCCGTGAGACTGCTCTGCAAGACTTGTAGACTCTTTTTTGAAGTGCTTGTATCTATTGGTCCATGAATAAACAAACTTCTCCTTCCAAGGATTCAACCATGTATTTACGCAATACTCGACAACCTTTTGATGATTCGTGCTCCAATCATTAATAAACTTTTACAAATTGGCACAACACTTAACCTTGGTTTTCGAATGAGCCAAATTGTCCCAATATTTTCAAAAATATTTCCATATATCCCCCTCTTCATCATATTTTGCCTTCCTTTTCATTTTCTCTTCCGCCCGCTCTTTTCAGGAAAGTTGAATTAGACGATCACCTTCCTCCTTAGAAAGTTCATCACCCTTCTTAGAATGGATCTTCCGGATTTGATTCTTGTAATTAGAAAAAAGATTGGTTTGGATGTGCCACGTACAAAGAAAATGTTGAGCAAGTGGAAAAACTTTACGAACGACATTCATAATTGCAAAATCCCTATCCGTGAATATAACATGCGGCGTCTCTTCTCCACGTTAAATCAACCTCACTTGTTCCAGCGCCCAAACATAGTCCTATATTTCTTCTTTCTCCATAAATCACCATGCAACAGTGAATGACTGTTTATCCTAAGTATGACTGACAACGTTCAACATCGGCATGTTATACCTGTTTGTCTTGTAGGTGCAATATTTGAAAAGGTCCTGGTAAAAACACTGAGCCAAGTCCACCATCCTTGGGTGCTCAAGAAAAATATGAGTCACTTTCTCCCACGGACCCACCTTAGTTTGCATTATGTAGTTCAGTTTTTTTGCTAACCACTCCGATTGTCGCATAACCAATCTTTCATTCCGTTCGGTTTTTTTAAGCGTTGATTTGGCAGCGTTGATTGTGGAAATGGTAGACAAGTTATCCTTATTTTCATCCATTATCGCATTTAATATCTTAAGAGGTCTAAATCCATTCATCTTCCTAACCTTGTCCATATGATGTGGTTTCAACCGTGCATATGCAGGGTGTCCATATGAACTTGTGGGTGGACGATGGTTGTGACGACCCTCCAGAATAATATACAATCTCCATCGATCGGTTTCATGATGTCTTTTGAAAACAATTTGGAACGGGGATTCACACTTCTTCGACGATGTTTTGTAGACCCTAGTTGTCTTCTTCTCATACTTGTAATTCTTACCTTTGTGACTTTCTCCCTTCTTACCCGCTCCCTCGCATACCATTTCCATCTTCTTAAAATCGACATGTTTACTTTGAACAACCACACACATCTTCTCTTTTTCCTTGTAGATAACCCATTCCTTGATGTCATCCTTGGTACCCCATGTCTACATCGAGCAAACAAATTTAACAACCATGATATCACTAATAAAATTATTTGAATATATAAATTCGATGTATTCGGTTAAGGGAAAGGTACCCAATCAGTCACATAATGTTGGGAGGTATCCGAACCCATCATAGATACGGGTTCTGGCTGGGAGATTTGTTGCACAACCAACTAAAAAATAAAACACAAAATCATCATTAAAGGGTCGTTAATATAATAAATGTACAAAAGACGATTGTTCCAAAAAAAAAAACTCTAATTTCGACCTCAGAGTCGTCATCCTTAATTTTTCAAATTGAGGACACCTTCATAGAGTCGTCAACTAATCTTTTGCAGATTGACGACTTTTAAAACTAATAATATAGTAATTCCTTTTACTTGAGAGTCGTCAATCTGCTAAATTGACCATGCACGGCTGCGTAAATTAAGGGTCTGCAAATTGTAGATTGTCAAATTATCGACACTTAAAGAAATGTTAACGACTCTTGACAAACCTATGTACACCATTCTTCTCGCTTTCCTTCTAGAGTCGTTGGTTATATAATAATGACTCTTTCCAATTGATGAAACAAAGTGTTAAGTCGTTTGGTTATAAACGAAATATATTAACGACTAAAGATATTATTTGTATTTATTGGAGAATTGAAATCCACCAAATATGGTTGAGGCGGTTGGGTCTTTAAATTTTACAAATAGAGACCCATATCTCACCGCTTCTCCTTACCAAAACCATAACACCATAATTATCAACCTTCTCCTTCTCATTTCACTATCATCCAAGAGCAAAACCAAAACCATAATTACCAACATCATGGCTACTCCCTACACTTTCGAAGAAAATTGCGCTAGTGTGAGAGCTTGGTTGACAGTCACGCACAAACCACTTTGATAGTCTAGACAAAGACATTGATGAAACATCGGATGCTTGGTGAAACCGCGTATTCATCGTTTTTGTGGCGTTGGACGAAAATCGCAACTCAAGGTCTTTCAAAACAAGTCAAGGAACGGTTCCAGGAGATAAAATTAGAATGTGATGCTTTCAAAAGAGAAATTAATTCCGTAAGGGAATCCATGCCAAATATGTTGGGTGCTATAAGAGTAAGTATTTAAACAAGAGGTCAAACTTATCGAAATCTTAGAACAATAATAAGTAAGTTTTTTGTTTTCAGTTGGGGAAGGCGTATAAGTGATAGGAGGTGTTTCGTGGGAACAAGTTTGAGTTCGACGATTGCTACCTCATCTTGCACGTCACTACTTATAATTACAACATCTATGGTTAATAGTTTAAGTGCACCGTTATTATCTATTGTATTTCATTTCCTTCAATGCAACGCTATGCAAGATGTAAGCCTTTTACGATGCAATAAAATATTTCTATGAAATCAGAAATTATTAAAAGAAAATAAAAAAAATAGAGTCGTCAATATTTAGAGATGTACTAAATACGACTCTAATAACAAAGTAGATTCGTCAATATATAGTAAAAATAATTAACGACCCTAAGAGTATATGCTACCGAGGATAAAAATTGTAAAAGTCGTCCGGTACGAAAAATATTAAGTAAACGACTCTCTATAACCTAAAAGTTAGAGTCGTCAACTTTAGCAAACTAGGTTATGACAATTTTTCATAACCTTTAAAATCACCATATTGGAGTCGTTGTTTTGGGGACAAATTACTGCCGACTCTTAAGGGTCGTTGGTTGTTATACTACCGATTTAACGACCCTCACTCCGAGTACTTCAATGGTGACCACGAATAAACAACTTAGAGCAACATTCAGACTACTGGAAGAGTATAGGAAGTTTACCTGATTGTTTTGAGCTCCGGGTTCTTCATTTTGAGGATTGGTTCCTTCATTTTGAGCAATATGAGGTTCACTTGCATCATTTATCAAAGCTTCCTATATTAACATCTCTTCATCAAACGTCCAATCCATATGATTAGTTGACACAATCTCACCATCAACACAATCATGTATGTTGTTTAAACCATCACCAACATCACTTCCTCCACTAGAATCACCATCAAATTACCAACATCACTTTAAATCTATAGAAGAAAAAGTTTAGCATAGGTTGAATACATGGCAAGGAAAAATAATTGATAAAGCAGGAAGATCAACTCAGGTATAAGCTGTTCTCAGTACAATGGAAAAATATCAAATGGGTTGCTTCAAAATGCCAAAGAACATTATGGATTCCATAGATAGAGTGCAAAGAAACTACTGGTGGATAAAATACAAAAATAAAGGATTCAACCTGATTGCATGGAGTTCTGTGTGCAAACCAAAAAGACTCGGAGGTATGGGTTTCAAAAATACCATAAAATTCAATGAAGCTCTTCTTGACAAACTAGCATGGAGAATGTTAACTGATAAAAACTCTTTATGTGCTAGAATCCTAAAATCTAACACTACAAGAAAAATAATCTATAGACGCACCACGTATCTCAATGTGTGTGGCAAAACAACTTTATTGCTGCAGTTACATCGTGATGTGGTAAAAACGGCTTTCTAGCCACATCAAAACAACCGGTGAGGCAAAATATTACGCTTTTCCCTCGACAAGCGTAGGTGTGCGGAAAAAAAGAAGACTTATTGCGGCAGTACTCATTTTAGGTGTGGCAAAAACGTAATATCTTAAATTTATTATTAGTAAGAAATAAAAAGAATAAAGTTATTATATTTTTATTTCCATGAGTAAATTAAACCGTCCACCACACACCTCCACGTACAATTCCCTTCCTCCCACTTTCTCTCTTAAAGTTTCATATTCTCTCTCTCCATGTTTCTTCCGGAAACCCTTTCGGATCTAGCAAGTCAGATGCTGTGATATTTTTTTCATTGATATGATTAATATTTTGTGAAGGAAATACGTTTCGGGGTCTTGATTCTTTTTGAGATTCCAAACTTAGGCTATTTAACAATTATATTCATTGGATCCGGTTGCAGAAATTTTGCTCGACTTGGAAAACGAAAGGCAAGTCTTCATGATTCAACTTCTTTGTTATGGTTTGATTACGATTCGTGAATAAAATTGCAGTCTCTACACTGATTTTTAGAATAATTGAGGTGTTATATAACAGGGGTTGTTTTCACAATTTTTTTCTTTAGTTCTCTAAATTTATAGTGTGCTAAGTGCTAGCCTCTGGTGTTTTTTTCTCCCTTCGTTATCAAATCACAGACTAGATCTAGTTTACAACATTTTTTTTCCAGGGCCTAAGTGGATACTTCATGTCAATCAAGTTGCGGACATTTACAGGACAAGGTAATCTTCGCATCTTTAGTAAACACGATAATTACATATGATGTTTAGAAAGATTTTTTAACATGAAAATAACTTTCTTCCTTGAAACTTTGATATTGCAGGAGTACAAAAGAACAAGATTCGGATGAAGTTTAGCTTAGGTTTTTTTTTTCCTGAAAATTACGATGGTTATGTTATCCATCAATCGTTTCTGTATGTGATGTATTGATTAATTAAATTTATATTGTGTACATGTACTCAATTTGTACCAGAAATAAAGTTAATTCAACAAATAAGAATTTGGATCTCGTTGCTTTCTACTCTTTAAAATAAAACATCAAAAAAGAAAAGAAAAAAATTGAATTGAAGCAGTTGGACTACTCAAGAGGGTCCAGAAAGTCATGCGCAGCAATGTAATGACCCCTGGCTCACGAGATTTTATTTTTAATAGGATAGGTTTTGCTATTCAAAAAGGGCTAGCGGCACAGCTTGTCGCTCGCTTGCCTAGTATGTAATTTTTAACTTTGTAATTTATTAACAGTTTATTCAATTGTTACAGATACAACAACCTTATTCATCTTCACCATAAATAGTTCAAATGACTCAAAAAAAAAAATTAAATAATAATATTATTGAGAAAATACAATAAAAAGAGAAATAGAAATTATGTTTTTACAAAATTATAATAAACTGGAACATATTTTTAAAATAACTAAAATTAAAGAAATATTAAATTTATTTATTTTAAAATTAAAAAAAGAAAAATACTTTTTTTGCATCATGATATTGCCTCACCATTTGGTGTGGCAAAAAGCCGAGCTATTGCCGCAGTCTAGTTAAGGTGCGGCAATAACTTCTTGTCACACAGTTTCTTTCCACATGGTGTGGAAAAATATTTTTATGTGGCAAAAGGATTTTGCCACATGAAAAATGGGTTTTAACCACAAGAATGAGGTGTTGCAATACACCAGTTTTCTTATAGTGTAGGTACTTCCACAACAAAGACCCCCTTTGTGATGATTCAAGCTCTCAAGGATCGCGGATTTGGAAAAGTATTTATAGAGGTATTGAAACCATAAAAAAGTTATATGTTTGGAGGGTGGGAAATGGATCAGAGATACAGATTTGGAGACACAACTGGGTTGGAAATATGAAGCACAACCAACTATCTCAAGCGCGCGTCCAGGCATCAAAATAGCAAGGATACAGTTCGGAGTTAGTTACATCAAGACAAAAAAACGTAGGATACTCAAAAGATCAATAAAGAGTTCAATCAAACTGAAAGGGAGAAAATTCAAGAAATCAGAATTGCGGTAAATGCCAGAGACATGCTAATATGGAGCCTAACCAAAAATGGGGTCTTCACTGTTCAATCCACCTACAAGGCTCTCATTCAAGAAGGAAATACAGCCAGAAAAGAAGAACAAGAGTTTTGGCTGAAAATCTGGCATCTGGAGCTACCATACAAGCACAATCTTTTCTTATAGAGATGCCTGAATGATATCCTTCAAACTAGAGCAAGAATAGGAAAGCATATGAAGCTTGATGACTATTTGTGTCCTTTCTGTAATCAAGCTACTGAAACTGATGCACATATCCTTCTTCACTATGACTTCGCTAGAGGCATCTGGTTTACATTACTGCCAGAAGCTATACACTCTCAGCAACAGTTCACATCTCTTCAAAGCTGGATCAAATCCTGGAGTCAAAATCAAAGCATAATCTCTTTCAAGAATGGAAAAAAGCATCTTGTTAGCCACTGTGATAATGTGGAAAATTTGGAAATAGAGATGCATAACAGTCTTCGAAGGAAAAGTGGCTCACCCTAACAATATCATCATGTGCATTAAAAACTTTTGCACAAAATATAACATAAACAACATAGCAACTAACCTTTCTTGCAGGTCCTTAACTAATAAAAATAATAAAAAATGGGAAAAACCACAAAATAATTGGTGGAAGCTAAATTTTGATGCTGATTTCGATAAAGAAACGGACATTTGTGGTATTGGACTAATTCTTAGAGATTGTGCAGGGAGTTTTGTGGAGGCCTTGGTGAAAGTCAAAAAAGCTAGAGATGCTGAACAAGGTGAAGGTTTGGCTCTATTAGAGGCTGCAGAATGGATCAAGAGTAGAGGTTGGAGAAATATCATCATAAAAGGAGATTGTAAGTCTGTCATAGAAGCAGTGACTTCAAATTTTGCTAATACTAGCTGGCAAGACCACAATCTTCTTTCGGATATTAGTAGGATTCTAGAATCTATTAGTAGTATTAAGTGTGTTTATTTTCCTAGGTCTGGAAATGAAGTGGCTGATGGATTAACCAAATATGCCAAGCACAAAAAGAAATGAATTTTCTTTTATGATCAAAGAAAGAATAATTACCCTAAGTTTTCCAAAAAAACTCACCTCATTCTTCTCCACACCACAAAAACAAAATTTTCCTTTTATCCAAATATTATCCATAAATCTGATTTTAATCACCCTAACACAATTGACACTAATCATTAGGGGTGGTTTAGGCATTTTAAATAAAATGGATAAGGGGTAACACCATTATACTATTTCATGACCTTTTTTTGTCATGTAGCTAGGGGCCCCTAATTATTTTTTGGGGCCCCAAAAAAATTGGTTCATAAAAAAGGAAAACAAAAAAAGAAACTGCGAAGATATGTAAATATCGAAGGCATGGAGCGAATTCGGGAAAGTGCAACTGGCTCCCTAAATAAACTCCAAGAGACTCGGGATCCTAATTCTATAATTTTTCCATCAACAAAACACAAAAAATATGAAAGGAAAAAAACGAAGAAAAAGCCACCGTAAAACTCCACTAGAAGTGATAAAGAAAGAGTCTTTCATCATGATGCCAAGTCTTCCGGAGTGTAGATGCATTTTATTACCAACTACATCCAAAGGATAGAAATCTACTACTCACGCAAATCAAAGTAAAAACTTCAACCATAGACACAAGGATATACGTGGTTCGGCATGATTACCTACGTCCACGGGGGTGAAAGAGTGAATCTTATTACTTCAAGGTGTTACAATGGTGTTCTCTACAAGTTATACTCTCTCCTTACAAGATGTGCTAACTCTTCACTCTCGAATGCTATTAAAATACTCTCTCTCTCCCACCCAAAAATCCTCCCCTCTCTAGGATACAAGTCCCTCTATTTATAAGGGAGAGTACATACATCCAAACTAGGGTGTTGGTCACGATATATCTAACTTGAAGTTCTGTATCGGGCTTGATCGTGTCGCTCTTCCTTTCGTGTGCATGGCCGATGCAATTGGGTTCCTTAGCGATATCTTGTCCGAGCCGATCCTCTCCTGTATTCTCTTGGTGCGATGTCGTCCTTCTGGTTCTTTCTCCCTTCCAGTTTTGCCGACATATTGCGTATGTCCTTATCTATTTGACTGGTATCCCTCGGTTAACCCAAAACATCTTGTTTGTCAGTTTTTTCAGAAGATTGGGGCCTAGCTCATCCTACACCTGTACAACGGTGATGTCCAACCCATGTGGTATCTCAATCCTCGCGCCTGCTAGCCTTGATCTGGTGCTCCTTTCTTCTTTATTCTTGGGTACATCATAGTATAGGATGCTGCCACCTAGCTCTGTGGATAATCTACGCCTACACGGAGGAAGTCATTGTTGATATTCTGTCATTGTTATCGGTGAAATCGATCGTTAGATTCAGGTGTGTATGCAAAAACTAGTGCAACAATTTACTCCAAGATCCAAAGTTTGTTAATATGCATCTTAAGCATGCCACTGTAAACAATAAAGTTTATGACACTTTTAACAGGACTCAACGTCCCCATGCACTCGGTCAATTGGTGTCGTTCGTTGCCCTCTGTTGTCGAGATAGATTCACCGTTCCCACAAGAGCGGGCTTTAGGTACTCTTGGTTCTTGTAATGGTTTAATTTTAGTGCCATGGTGGGGGTCTCAGGTTTTTATGTAGCTTATGCTATGAAACCCTTCTACTAGAGAAATTAAGGGAATACCACCACTAGCAGAAGACCGAATTTCAACCAATTTTTATGATACAACCGTTACCGTGTGGACACGATACGGTAACTGTTACTCTCATATAATAGGAAATAATATATGAGAGTAATATTTAGGAGATATGCATTTAAGTTGTGAGAGTTATATTAGGAATTGTCGTAAAAATTAAGTTTTGTGATTGTATAAATATCTTGAAGAATTAATGACAAAGACACACCAAAATTATTATCAATGTAGTCTTTTACGTTTCCGCGTTTATGCTCTCCTCTCTCTTGCTCAATCCTTAACATGGTATCAGAGCAAGGTGAGAAGGAGAGAGGAGAGAAAGAGAAGTTAGATGTTTTCATAAAGAGTTTACCAAGTTGGGAGAATAAGGAGAAGAAGACTAAAATAAAATAAAATAAAATAAGTTGCGCTATATTCTGATGGATATTGTGACAAGTTTGATGTCGTTTGAATTCATGGTGAAAATGTTTAGGGCATGTTATTGATGCCGAAAAAACATGGCAGACGAGATACTGCTGAAAAAAAAAATGGTTGCGAAGGATTAGGGTTCTCTGAACAAATCAAGGATGGAACTGAAGAAGATGAATAATGGATCTGTATTTGCAGTTGGTGACGAATATCCACAATTGAGCTAGATGTTGTTTCTGGGATGATAGATCGAGAAGATGAGACAAAACAGTAAAGGGACTGGTCTGGTGAGTTTGAAATAATGGGTGGTGTACTTGCAAGACCAAAATTTAGTTAAACAAAGGGAATTGTGTTGCAGTTTTGCAGCCGTTTGTGATTCTCGTTGATGTTGATGACGAGGTGATGATGGCAGACGAGCTTGGTGTTATTGAAGCTGTTGTTAAGAATTCGGGCAGCTTAATTTCATTAAAATCCTGCTGTTAATGAAATATTTTGAGAAGGTCTAGGTCTAAAGATGATGATATTGTTCCCGATTCCAAGGGGAACTTGGAAGAGATAAAGAAAAGACTCAAGAATTCGGGCTGTGAGGAACGAAGAATAAAAATTGGTTGGCGCTTCTATGTTCCGTAGTCATGTTTGAAGAAAACAGATGACATAAGAATGGGTTTGTTAGCTGAACCCGCATAAGAATAAGTTGGAGCTTAATTTATGAGAGATTTATTTAATCAAACCCGTGAAGAAGAACTGTTGCTGCCAAGATGAACAAATTGCTGTTAAGGAGCAGTTGCTGTTAATGGTGACTTCTGTTGCTAGTCATTGCATTATGAGAACGAGAGAGAAGCTTGAACTGCAAAGAAAAAACCGAAGGGGATGGAAGAATTTCGAGTTGTTGGATGTCAGGGAGAAGGGAGAAAAATATCTATGATGGATGGGTCACCGAGCACTTTGTGGTTAAGTTTGAAAAATCCAGAAGAATGTAATTCTCACGGACGGGAGTGTCTCCGAGACTTTGCCGGAAGATGATGAATTTTAGGTGAGTTTCAAACGAAGAAAGCAAGGAAGTGGCTGTCACTGATTTTGTTTGTTCTTCAGTTACGATTGAAGAACGTTTCTGGAAGTTGAGATGACTAGGAAGCAAAGATGTTACAGGTGATTTGAAGACGGGCTGAAAGCCTCAAAGGAAATAGACAACTGCAGACAAGGTATTTGTTTAAATGCTTACAGCTTGGTCGAGTTTGCTTGATTGCCAGAGATGGTTTTGGCATCTGTGTGTGTGTGTTTCCTAGTTCGATTAAACGGGGAGTGAAGAGAAGGTGTTTGTTTAAATGCCTACAAACAAAAGTGTGATAATTATTTCACAGCGTGGCAAATCTGTTACGAATTCAGAAATGTGGCAAATATGGATAACGTGGAAAATTTGTAACAACAATATAACAAGAAGAAGAATATAGAGCTTGTGGCAGAAGCTTGACGAAATGAAAGTTGTGAGAGAATCTGGAGAACCAAAGAAGTGTTATAGTTTTCGAACAAAAGCGTGACTAGAACAAACATGAATAAAAGAAGAAACAACAAAAATGTTGTGAAGAAAAAAAAAACAATTACCAAGAGGTGATGAGAGAAAGAACAACAATAGTAGGTTAAAATCCTATGAGTTGTAGAGAATAACAAAAATGGGTTAAATTCTAAGGAGTACAGAAGTATTCTACCCAAGAAATCGAAGATGATTAAATTCTAAGGAGTACAGAAGTATTCTACCCAAGAAATCGAAGAGGACCTAAATGTCCTTAAACTTACGAAGAGGACCGAAATGTCCCTAAACTACAAAGAGGACCGTAATGTCCCTAAACTATGCAGGGGACCGTAATGTCCTTAAACTTCCGAAGAGGATTGAAACGTCCTTAAACTATGAAGAGGACCGAAACGTCCTTAAACTAGGATAAAGACCGAAGTTGGAATATTTTTAAAGTGTTAGGAAAAGCTTAGTTTAAATTTTCTTTGTCCAAAATGGGCATTCGTGTTCTACATGCTCCATTTTGAGGGAGGGTAATAAGAAATAATATATGAGAGTAATATTTAGGAGATATGCATTTAAATTGTGAGAGTTATATTAGGAATTGTCTTAAAAATAAGTCTTGTGATTGTATAAATATCTTGAAAAATTAATGACAAAGACACACCAAAATTATTATCAATGTAGTCTTTTACGTTTCCGCGTTTATGCTCTCCTCTCTCTTTCTCGATCCTTAACAGTTTGGTTATAGTCTCACTCTTGATGATTACAAGATTATTAGAGCTTCAATGTCCCGTAAAGAAGAATCACCTGATCAGGGTTTCGATAGTTGTGAAGTTAATGTATATTCATTGAGATCAAATTCGTGGAAAAGAGTACCATATGTCATCCCTTATGACCTTTTTTTAAGGGGTAAGGCTATTAAGACTATGAGTTATAATGGATCTCCACACTGGATAGGGTCTTCGTGCTTCAGCCTTGGAGAAGGACGGGAACTATCGGCAGCCGCCTCCATAGTTATAGTTTCTTTTGACGTCGAAAGCGAAACTTTTAAAGAAGTCATGCTTACTCCAGAACTAGAGGAATCACTCCACAGGACCATCCACTCATATGGCCCTGATCGCTTTTTCTTGGGCATTTTTGGTGGGTGTCTTTCTATAGTATAAGGCCGTGAACTTGATTTGATGTGGAACGACAGTGCTGAAATTTCGATATGGGTAATGACGTAAAACGGAGTGAAAGAGTCTTGGATTAAAATGTTCTCCGTCTTTACTAAATTATTATTGGAAGGATCCTTAAGTTTTCTACGATGACAGTGATGGACTTCAAGAATGGCATGATTCTTTTTCTGAAAGATGACAGCTCTCTAGTTTTATATGATCCAAAGCATGGAACAGGTAGAGTTGTGAATACAGGTCTCTCATTAGAAAGCCGGTATTATGTAGACACATTCGTTGAGAACTTAGTATCGCTTAATTCGGGCATCTATTTGGGTCAAGGATTGTTAGCATCTAGACCAAACTATTTACTTATTTAGTACGGGGACCGTGGGATCTAGCCATCTAGGTGCAACTTCTTTTTATTCAAATTTTAAATTCGTTAAAATAGTATTTGTAATCCAGTTTAATTTAATGATAAAGAGTATTACATTAACTAGTTGGAAGCCTAACAAGCTAAGCTCCAACAACATACTACTACATTAATTGGACATGTTGTTGTGCTAATCTACCAGCGAGCCTCATGGATAATCTAACCAAAGGAGCCGAAACGGATGGTGGGGATGAGATTGTGTCACAAGAGGGGAAAACTAACACTACCTTCCACGTTAATTCCTGCAATATTTCGCCATTGGGGGCTTGAACCTGGGACCTCCTGGACCGCATGAAACTTCGGGAAACGGGGATGACCAGCAGAGCTAGGGCCCGTTCTTTTTGAACTTTTTATTCTTTTCTTGCACGTGGCTTTCTGATTAGAGCACCTATAGTCATAAGACTATAACCAAAGATTAAAGAGCAAAAAAAATTGAAAAAAATGGGTTTACTCCGTGTGCGACGCTACGGTGGGAGGAGTAAAATTGGTGGGGCGCAACTTAAAGTTGCGCCTGAATCTAGAGAACTTATTAGTTGCGCCCCACCTCTTTTTTTTTTCTTTAAAGTTGCGCCCCATTTTTTTTTCTTTTTTTTTAATTGGGGCGTAACTTTGAAGTTCCGCCCCATCAGGCGAACTTTGAAGTTGCGCCTCATTTTTTTTATTTATTTTTAATTGGGGCGTAACTTTGAATTACGCCCCACTTCAAGCGTAACTCATATCTGCGGCCGGTGTCGGGCATAATTTTAAATTACGCACGACTAAAGACTAGAGTAAAGACCAAAAATGGTCTGGGATTTGGTCTTTGGTCCGGATTTTAATCTTTAGTCTGTCCGATGTGTCTGGGTTTTCGACCAAATTTTTGGTTATAGTCCATGACTGCGGTTGCTCTTAGATTAATAATGAAAGATTATAATTATATATCAAAAATATTATTCCCCGTGTTTCTGGAAAATATTTTCTAAGACCATATAAGGACCAAAGGTTGCTTGCATCCATTGGGGTATCTCCAAAAGGACCACATTTTCCACTTTTTTATTATGACTTGCAAGGCAGTAGATAATGGATTAGGCATTAATATCCCATTGGCTTGCCTGGCAGATGAAACTCACGAGGTCTCTAAAGATTTAAAGACCTAGACAAATAAATCTCAGACGTTGAATGGTAAGGAAACCCTTGCTTTTTATTAGCCGAAATAGGTATTTTTTTGAGTTTTGTGAAAGGAACGTTTTGGTGAGGACACTTGGCAACGTATGATTAGTTTAAAAAGAATAGAAAAAAATAAAAATAGGAAACCAAATTCAATTTGGAATTCGCGAGGATACTTGGCAACATATGATTGGTTTAAAAAGAATAGGAAAAGATTAGAAAAAAAGGAAACCAAATTCAATTTGTAATTCCCGAGGACACTTGGCAACGTATAATTGGTTTAAAAATTATAAACTCACAAGGAAAACCTAACCTACCGTGTTTGGATTTTTATGGAAGTCTAAATTCGAGTATCTACCGTATAAGGACTATTTTTTATCCAAATTAATATCTAAAGGAGAAATAAATCCACATATTTCTGCGAAAATAAAATATACACATATTCTAGACCTGTGTTTGACCGCCACACCAAATCAAAAATACATCGCCATGAGGCGGGGCGAAGCCCCGCACACACCAAATCAAAAATGCATCTTCATGGGACGAGGCGAAGCCCCACACACACCAAATCAAAAACTTATTCCCACGGGGCTGGGATGGGCGGGGCAGGGCCCACACACACCAAATTAAAAGAAATAAAATGCTCGGTGCATAGAAAGGGTGCAAATCTAGTTTGATGAATTTATTTTGTAGAAATTAACATTTAATCCCAAATTAGTTGGGCTTTAGACACTCTAGTCCCGTCCTCTCAAGCCTAGCACTAGGAGGTCCAAATTTACCATATTCAGAACGAGTCAGTCCAATCTTTAACGATTTAATCCAAATTTATGTTTTTTACTGCCGAGAATACCCATCATTGAAATTTTTTCTTCCTAGTTCAGTTTTTTCTTGTTCATTTCAATGTCCGAAACAACTCTCATCTCTTGTTTTTCATTTTCAATGCTTGAAACAACTCTCCCATGAATAAAAAATCAAACGTAATCGCTTCTCAATGAAATTTTAATCCCAAATATAAATCTAAGAATCAAACGAACAATCGGTTCAATTTGATTCAACTTGAAAACCTAAATCATTTTCATCAGTACCCTCTTTGACGATTAATCAATCCAGGGGACAACTAGATGAGATTCAGTTTAACTATTGAAGAGTTCATCCTTGAAAGCAACTAGAAACGTAAGTGTAATCTATTCTTATCATTTAAATTTGATCGCAACTGTTAATTTATCGATTCAAAGTTGATTTCAGAAGAAAAAAAATTACGATTTCAAAAACCTAATTAATTTGTTTTCAATTTTAATTTCTTATTCAATCTATGAGTGTGGATACATATCGTTGTTTGGGAAAATGTTTCCTATGTTTTTTGTTTTGTTTTTTAATTAGATTTTGTAAGTAAATAAAGTTTTCTTCTGGTCACCATCCTCATAAACCATCACTCCTTTATTAGAGAATTCAAAGATATACAAAGAGTTATATGTCAGTGTGATCACTGTAGAGCTCATTGAATTACTGAAAATATTTTACATATTTTTTATTCTGGTTTATTGTTGAAACGGTTCACTGTGAATATGTTGAAATGCTTAATGATTTATGATATAATCCGTTGGTTAGAACAGAACTCAAAATACATTAAAATGCTTAGTGAATTTTCGTCATTATTGAATAGGATCATTGTGGTTACATCGTGCTTAATGAATTCTGAGATGATGTATTGATCAGAGAAGAACACATAATACATCTGCTAGCCCATAGTTCACGATTCCTATTTAGGCACTAAGGAGGGAACTCGAAGAACGGAGCACCATCAATTTGTAATTAGTGCGACCTTTCATTTCTTCAGTCTCTCCCCTTTCTGGTTTAATAGAATATGTACCATTGGAAATGCTACATATAAAGGTTTGTCACAAGCTCCACTAATCATATTAAATAATTTTTTTCTGTCAGAGGGTGAGGGACATGGCATCCTTTGCGGAAGATGTGCATCTTTTGGCAAGGTAATATCTCATTTTTTTAATGTTATTACTTAATATATGTTTGATTGCTTATATGGTCCTTGATATTTTTTAGTATGTTAAATTTTTTTGCAGTTTTTTGCATAGACGTAAGGGTTTCTGTATGGGAGATTAAGGAAGGCACTAATGAAAAAAATAATCCACGAGTAACATAGGAAATCGTCACTTCCATCCATATAATGGGTGAGGGGATTAGTTCATCCAAGAAGTTGGTGGCACTCCCATAAATAAGTAATGTCATGCATTTAGAACCTAATTATGTATTCCTGAAATTGTAATGGTGTTTCAAAATCTTCTTTTTAGGATTTGGGATCTTTTAACAAAATGCTCTACTGCCTACTATAGCTAGGAAGTTTTGAGTATTTGCCTTTGATTTAGTATAAATATTACTAGTGATTAGTAGTTCTACTTTGCCTTCTAGCAGCCGTGCAAGTTGTGTATCAAAGTTGTTTGGTTGAATGCTTCAATGAGGTAAGTTATGTTGTCTTACATATATGGATTATTCAATTTCTTAGAAAATTATCTAGATAAAATTTTCTTTTCTTTTACTTATTGAACTTTGGTAATAAACCAGTAAACGACCGATGTTTGTGCTATTTTCCATCCTAAAAAATTAACTCATTTTAATTACAAGATAAGTATATGGTCTTGAGACCTCTATCATGGTTGTTTTGTGCATAATTTTGGATCCAAAACTAATTAGAGTAATTAGACACATATTGTCATGGGATATATATTAGGTTCATTTAAAAAAAAAAATTGCAATGGTGAAGTATTTGCACTTACCGGTCATGAGCATATATATAGTTAAAAAAAAAAGTGGGACAAATAGGGATAGTCAGTAGTTAGTCGAAATGCATCAGGTGAAGAGGTCGTTATATACGCAAAAGTGGTAGTTAATGTTGCTGGACTATTCTGTGATTTGGTAAGGAAAATGGTCGACAAAGATGCAACAACTATGATCTGTCCGAGAAGTGGTGTACATATTGGTGCACCTGTTCGTAATGCAAGTGTACATATTGGTGCACCTGTGCGTAATCCAAGTTTACATTTTTTAATTTTAGTTCAGTAAGATAATATTACTTTGTTGGTTTGTAGTCCATTTGTTTTAGTTAAATTTGAGTTCTGCTAGACGAAGACAAAGTTAAGGCTCACTACGAGTTCAATTTTTACAAGGGATTCACATTCTGTTACCTAACAATATATATGGTTGTAGTTGCTCTGCTTGGTAATAATGAATTATAGATGTTAGTGATTGCAAGGGTATCATCAGATCTATTGGTTTATGTTGCTAACATGCTGGTCACATGTATGGTTCTGGGATTATAGTCGAATCAACTTTGCTCTCCTTGATTCTTTGGTTGGATATCTTGCTTTACCTTTGTATGTGCTAATCATTTTTAGACTGAAGGTTTAGATGATTCCTTTCCATTGGATTGTTCCTACATTTTTTCGCATTTTAAATTTTGAAATGAATTCCATGGTTGATGCTAAGTTTTTTAATTTAGGTGTAAATAGTCGTATCCTTGCAGAACTATATTTAGGTATACATACCAAAATTTAGGGAAAGCACTAATGTGTACAAGTGTTGAATTTTTTATAGGTGTGTACATTGTTATACACCATTGTGCTATCGTAATAATATATGCATGTTTTTCTTGTTAATAAACGGTATGTTATATGAAAGCAAGCCAGATTCCCATATATTTAACATTATCACTCTCTTATTTTACTCAAACTAGAAACAGTCGATGTGTGTTGTGTATGTGTACATAGTTGTACACATGCTGAATATTAATGTGTACATGATTATACACATGTTTATTGTGAATGTGTACATAGTTGTACACCTGTTTATTATTATGTCTACATAGTTGTTATATTGTCATCAGTGGTATTCATTATTTACAATAAATAATACCACTAGGGGTTTCCATACATGATATTTTATGTGCTACAACGATACTCCTAAAAAAACAACTAGCCGGATCGATAGGTATTTACACGGATACGCGTACTAATACTTCCAATACTTCAAGATACAACTGAGTTAGAAAACTTTGACTAAATATTAGAAAATTTAGATATTTTACTAGATTCTATGAGAAGTTTTAACTATAGTGACTTTCTTCCTTCTTATCCATACTTTTTCTCTCCCCAGTGAGGTTAATCATACATATTATATTTTAATAATGCAAATACATGTATGTATTTTGTTAAGTTTCTATCTTCTATATAATATATTTATGTTAAACTATTGATCAATATTGAGTATGCCGTATCGCCGTATTTTAGTTATTCAAGTTGGTGTATCATAGTAGCGTATTGGTATCTTGTATTTGATGTCGTATCCGTATTCGTATCGTTGCAACAAAGGATATTTTACAGCATAGGATACGTGAGAAAACCAAACCGTGGATAAGATTTGAAGTAACAGAGATTCTTAAGAAGGACAAGGCCATTGTGGTTGTACTCAGGTCTTCGACATCATCAGAAAATAAAACAGTTCATCCCAAATGTTGAAGCTACTTGAACCCTAATTGCAAGACGATATTGAAATGGTTTTCAAAAGTCTATGGAGGACACTTCTCATACTAGTACAAATATTACAGGTATAAATGACCATGGAATGACATCCCCTGATCATTCTTTCTTTCTTGTCCTTTTTTAATCATCTGATTGCTTGTTGTTCTTTCACGTAATATATTTTGTCTAACGATTATGCTGAATCCTAATAGTAATAATTAACTGTTGTATTTTCTTGTACACCAGTTATATGGGTGCACATAAAAGTGCACTGTTTTTTTGTGTGCTTGTTATACGAGGTGTATATCCTTGTACACCAGTTATATGCAGTGCATTTTTATGGGCATTGTTTATTATTTTTGTATTTCCTATTCGATGTCCACACACTTGGAAGGTAATTTTCTAGTCAGAAGATTGCAGTTTAATCTCTTTCCTGTAAAGAAATCTTATAATAAATTAGCTTCTCTCGTTAAGGCTAAAATATTTGTTAGCATATTGATTTTGGTTGATTCTTGATCATTTTGGTTTAACTTTTATAAGAATGTGGTGAGTCATTGTGTCCCTTTACGTGTGCCAATTTTTATAGTAATGAGTTTCTAGAACTGCAACATATTATGAATCAGAGCATATTTCTAGTCATAGTGGTCCTTTACGTAGGCCTAATATTTATTGTTGTAATGATTTTGCAGGGTTTAGACGAGGTGCAATGATATATTATTGGTTAAAAGACTATAGGAGAGAATATATTAGTTGATTTTAAAGCACATGAACTTCTTCATTTGGTTAGTAACTTCATTCCGAACTTTAGTTTCTTTTTGTAGGTGTGTACATAGTTGTACACCATGGTAATTCCTAGAAAAACTTGAGCAATGTCACGTGTGCCCTATTTGAAAGCAGTACACCTAAAGTAGCCCACATGTCACAAGGACAAGCCACATATTTATGTCAAATTTATAAATTGTGGCATGTATGCCTTTCTAAATTGTTAGTTATGCACAATACTTATTTGAATACTACATACAAGGCAACAAGACTTACTTGTCCAAGTAAGAACTTTATTAGAATCGTGAGTTTCTAAAGTAGTATATTATTAAATTCAGAGGGGGCTGGACAATGTCTGCAAAAAGTTTATTTTAGGATAAAACATCTTCATTATCGGTAGAACCTTATTTTACTTTTGTTTCATCCAAGGTTTTAAAAACGGGTCACGGCCCAGGTCATGCGTACTAGGCGTGAGCGTTATAACGCGTTTTAACTGGGGTGAGCACATTATGGGCCAAAAACGCGTTATATAGGAATAAAACATGTTTTTTTGATGTTTTTTTTTTAGTAACGGGTGTGATAACGGTTAAATAGGAAAAATAAATAAATTGTGATTTGAATTTCCTATCTAACGGTAATCACATGCGTGAAAACGGATATAGTCTAAATAACGTTGTGACTACGTTTTTTCATTTTTTTTTCTTTATTTAATTTATTTGATTTTTTTCTTTATTTATTTTAGGGTTTTTTACATACAAATTTATGGATATCTTGTAAAAATTCATAACCATGAGTTTATGACTTATAGCAATGCATTGTAGTTATCGTCTACCGACAATATTTATACACGCATACTATCACTATCAACCAAGATTTGACTTATAGCAATGCCTTGTAGTTTTGTATCCCTCAAGACCAAGCGACATGCATGCTAGAGGTGTGAATTTTTATTAACAATTAATTTCGTAATTATATGAATATCTATTAACAGTTTTATGATTTTTTTTAGGCGGGAAGAATGCAAATGATGCAAGGCCAATTTGCATCATCATCAGCAAGACTGGATGCTCAGCAAGGTGATCCTGTAAGCTGGTGGTTGTCATTCGGTGCTCAGTTTCCATAAATCTAGAGGATCGCGGTAAGGATACTAAGCCAGACAAACACATCGTCTGAATCCGAGAGGAATTGGAGTGTGTTTGAAAGAATCTACACCAAACTACGCAACCATTTAGTTTCGTCAAGAAGATAATCGTAATGATGATGAGGAAGAAGACTATGGTTATGAGGATGATGATACTGTTAATTACGATAACCAAATGAATTACGAGAACCAATATGAGGCGGAAGAGGAGGAATCAACTAAGAATCATCGAGAAAATAGACAATACTTGAATAAGTCGAAAAAGAAGTCTCCTTCAAGTTGGTTTGTTTAATTTTAAAATTTCAAGAACTACTATCATTAGGTTACTTATTGTAAGTTTATAAAATTTGAAGTGTTTGATCATATAGGTACAATATACCTTTGTATTATTTTTAAAATTCTAGTTGTAAGTTTGAAAATAAAAATTGCATAAGAATTTCTCCAACTTAATCCCCCCCCCCCCCTAAAAAACGGGTAAAACGGGCGTGGAAATGGAAAATACGGTCTAAAAAACTTGTGTTAAAATGTTATTTAGAAGAAAAAAATGGAAATATCAATTTTAGAAAAACGGAAATCACATGTGTGAAAACGGTTATAAAGGGTCTAAATAACGCCGTTTTTTCCTATTTATTGGTGTTATTTAGCCAAGCGTATCAGTGTGCCTCACGACAACGCTATGTAGGCGTGACCGTTATAACGGACGTTTTTCTGAAGAAAAAAAGGCCGTTTTTCAAACCTTGGTTTCATATGATATATAGTAAAATTATATGTACATTATTGTACATTGTATCTGTTCTTGGTAATTGTTAATGTGCACATTTTTGTACACATGTTGGTCGATAATTTCCTTGGATATGGACTAGTACACATGTGTATAAGTGTTTGTGGTACACATGTTATTTGTTATTATGCACATGTCGATTATTTTTATTGTTTATTTTTAGGGATTCATAAGCTCAAAATGGTAAAGCGCCCATGCCTATCACAAGGTTTGCGGAGGTTGATGGTTCAAATCCATTTGAGTTTCCATGTTATGTTTATTTAATATGGATAGCATTACTGGTGTGTAGATGGATGATTCAAGTTGTATGTGGTGTACAAACTGGTACACGCTTTCTTTTCTTTGAAATATTACCACCAAAAGCTTGCATTCACATCCAAGAAGGTGGTTTTAAGGAAGGAAAAAGTGATGCAAATAAAAATTGTTGTTGATGCAAGGAAGGATTGTGCAGAAGTTTCTCTTACCAGGTGAACAAGATGGAACGATTTAGATGTGGCACATGTGTTTGTTATGTCCTCATCCAAATGGGTTCCCACCAACAATTCATAGAGTAGTAACTAAGGTGTGCATAATTGTACACATGTTGATTCTTAATGTGTACATAATTGTACACCTATTGTATGTGTTTCTCTTTGTTTATATGTGCTTGTTCTGTTTTACATGTACTTAGTTTTTTTTTCGATTTTTAGTTGTATTGTTGGTAACTTTTGATTGTATTCTCTTTGTTTCAGGATCCCTTTGTGAATGGAGAGAAAGTCCCAGCCGTTAATTTTGTTTGGCTCCAAAGTTTTACCACCTCGAGTTGGAGTTCCAGAGAACTTGGCTCATGTCATAAACTACATGAAGGTTTGCAAAAATCTTTCTACACATACTTAATTCCCATCATTAGTTTTGTTTGCATAAAACTACTTGAAGATTTGTTAAAAGCTAGTTGTTCTTAAATACACATACCATATTTCCATCATCCGTTTTCTCAGTAATATGTGCATTTTTGTGGTATAAATGTTGGATTTTTATACCACAAAGCATCAAAAGTTACTGCATCTCTTTCTTATACCATCAAAATTTGTCCTCTCATTATAAATTTAGATCCTTGTAACATCTCTTAGGAAAAGATAATGTACATTCTAGGATATTTGTTGCAGCTTTAGTGCCATTTTTGAACAATTTTATTAAAATAATCTCTGCAGACAGATGAATAGATTTAAGCTCATACTTGTAAGTTAGTATAACCATTTCTTCTCAGCTGTAGCCTGTAAGAACTGGATGGTTTATCAATGTGTTACCCAGTATTCATGATATTAGTGATTACTCAATTATATAGTCCTAAGTGAAAAATAAGTTAGAAACTGGTGCTACAACGGTATTTTAGCTTACGAGTCACCAATATCTAGCTCCCTGTATAATTATTTTGTTGTTTTATTAGATTCCTTGTCAGTTAAAAACTTCATGAAACAATAGTTTGATCTCTATGCTGACCACTTTTTCCTCATCGTCATTGTATGTATAGATGAACAATATACATACATCATTTCCATGTCTTGCGTATCAACAAGATGGTTTCATGTGACGGAGATGACAGGCTTCAAACTAGTATGAGAGGAGCGTTCGATAAACCCTTGGGAATGGATCACCTAGCTAACTTAATTGTATTGTATGAGATTCAACTGCAGTCTACTTTTGCTATGTTGGTGTATAAACTGGTGCACCTTGTTTTGTATTTTGATGTTTTTGATTTTTGTAGACATGTACATGTTTGTACGCCAATGTAAACTATGATTTTTTTTAAATGAGAATTATATAGTAATATGGGTACTCTTTTTTGTAGATCTCGAAACGAGCTTTCCGAATATATAAAGTTTGTGAATTTTGGACAAAAGGTTCGAAAGATAAATTGTGTTAAATTCTTTTTTATATTATTTAAAATTGCTGACATCATTGTGAGTCACTTTGGACTAAACTGTAAATATATGGACTAAATTGTAAATTAGAAAGGTTATTTGTGTACTTTCAATGAAAAATGACTAATTTATACCTAATTGAATGGGTCAGAACTAACTTGTATATTTGGATGGGGTTTTGGACTAAACCGTATTTTTCCCATTTATTTTTCACTTATGAGGCTGTGGCCATACCCATCATGCTCACTCATGGAGAAAATGTTTGTTTAGCTTGTTTGGGGTGGTCACTACGTAATCTCTTGGATGGTTATTTTGACTTATTATTTCCAACCGTGAAGGAGATTCTTGAGTTGTGTAAGAAGTTAAATTATTTCGGGTTTCTTACTTTCGACGATATTAGATACTCGGGTTATTGGAAAATGCATCAACGTACGACTGGGGAGATAAAACAAGTATAATTTGCTGGATGGTAAGGAGGAACTTTATGAAATGGTGCTAAAGCCTGATAAGTTTTTCGAGGAACTGGTAGGCACACTTTACGACGAGGTATTCAAGGGATATAGGTTTTATAGTCGAGATATCTTGGACGAGAGGTAAATGGGTGTTGTGGAGATTTTGAATGACGACATGGGTATGTGCTAGTAAGTTGCTTAGGTTCTTCCTATAGTAGACTGGTTTCCTATTTCTAACAGACTCTGGTTTCCTAATCCTAGTTCTATACTTTTGCCATAAACAAAATCCCTAAAACATATAAAAGGAAAAGAATACCACAGTAAACTTCAATTTCCTCAAAGATACTGAATACCAAACCTCCTCAAGAAGTGATAATGGAAGAGTCATTCATCATGCCAAGTCTTCCAGAGGAAATCGTCGTTGATATTATTTCGTTGTTACCGATGAAGTCGATCTTCAGATTCACGTGTGTATGCAAAAACTGGTGCAATAATTTATTCAAAGATCCTATGTTTGTTAACATGCATCTTAATCTTGCTTTTGCAAAAAACCAGTTTACGTCACTTTTAACTGGATACATCGTCTCTATGTACTATGTTAATTGGTGCCATTTGTTGCAGTCTGTTGTTGAGATAGATTCACCATTCCCACTAGATCATTACATATCCTATTGTAGCTTTCATGAGAAATAAGAATCCCTTACAACATTCAATAGTGCATTTTTTTTCCTTCAAAAGGACAATCATTTGCAAAATGACCACTTAGTGTACAAAGACTACAAATATTTGGTTGTGTTGAACTTGAAACTTCCATTATTTATGCAAGATTGAAGATGAAGTTGAGAATGCTTTTATAATAACAACATACCTAATATCTTGATTTTAAAATTTATAGCCGTTGAGCATTCAATGGCTTGTACTTGGTACTTAAAAAGTAATATTTTTATACTACTAGCATTTAGGTCGGCAGGGTTGTGATTTCAAACCATGCCGACTACCCATCCCTGACAACACTGTAGCATATAACAAGGTATGGTCGGCAAGGTTGAACTTACAAACCATGCCGCCTTACCGCAACTCTAATATTGTCTAAAACTGCACAAAAAAGAATAACTTCTAAAGCAACTGAAACTGAAAATTAACATAAGTTTATCAAGTCTAAAACCAAAAACTAACAGTTCAAAAGATAAGGTAATAGTTCAAACCACAATCTAAGTTTCTAAACCAAGTAAAACATAATAAAATTTAAGCATTTGATGGATCCTTTTTGTTGTCGTTATCTTCCTCCATATCACTAGCTTTTTCAGTAGCATCATCTTTTTATTTTCCCTTATCTGGACCTATGTAGTCACTGGCCTCATTATAATAGGGGTTCACTCCAGAAAAGTCACATGCCCTGAAAAACGTCCTTGGATCAACCTCCTCTTCTTCTTCCTCTGATGATATGCATTCTTGATAGTTGATGGGATTTTTAGGACTATCCATAAACCTTAAAAATTCTTCAGGATCTTCCATACCCATCAGAAGTAACTTTCTTACATGGCAATTCTTTTTGGTTTCATCTTTAGGATCTTCTAAATTGGGATAATTGCGTCAATAAGTTATAATAGCTCTTCTGCATTGTTAACAATACAAGGGGTATCTTCTATTTTTTCCTCTGGGAAGCTAAACAATACACAAATAAGAGATATGAAAATTCTAAACATCGAAACATGGTTCTGGTAATATAGTTGGCAGGGTCTAGAATCTAAACATTGTCGATCAAACAATGGTCGGAGGGTTTGTAATCATATACCACGCCGATTACAAAGTCGGAATGGTCTTATTCAAGAAATATTCCGAAAATTAACTAATGAAAATCAAGTTTTTGTGGCCTAAAGTGTGGCATGGTACAAGTCTAAGACAATGTCGACTAGATGTAAGTCGGCAGGGTTTGTTAATATACCATGCCGGCCCTGGTTATCCTCATACCATGCGGCTCTTACAAAACAACAACAGTCAGCATGGTTTTAAATTATCGACCTTACCGACCAAAAGCCCTGAAAATCATAATTTTCGATTTCTAACCTAATATAACAATCATATACATCAGAATAATGGGTTGAGTTTAGAGATCACTTACAGTCTTCTTTTCACCGGTGGAGGGTTTTTTTCAACATTCTCAAGGATTGGATTTTCGGGTTTGCTAGTTCCAACTTTTTCCTTACCTTCTCCTTCTGATTTGGATCTTCTCATGTTACCTGTTGAATCTCTCTTGCTACTGGATCGAACCATTTTTGGTAGAATATCAAAATTGAAATTTTTGGTTGATGGAATAAGATGAAGGAAGGAGAAGAGGAGAGGGATTAGAGAAGATAGATTAGAAGAAGATTAAACGTTTTTTAGTTTTTAAATTTAGGGATTAATTTTAGGTTAATTAGTGCAGGGGTACTAAAGTAACTTCATCCTGTTTTGACCTCCTCTTAATAAGGGTACATGTCCATTTAAATTTGGGTATACCCCAATTAATTTGGAGATACCCAATCAAGACCGGAAAAAAAAGACAGTGATTTATTATAACAAAAAAGAAGAAGAAGATGGAAACGTACTGCTAAGACAACTACCATGGCAAATTTCATGGAAACTTGGCCCGGAAAACTTTGGCCATGGAAAGTTGGCCCGGAAAACTTTGGCCCTGGTTACTGGCAAACATGCTGCTAAGATGGCAGACCTGTAAGAGGCCCTGGAAACACGGTCCGTCAAAAATAATCTGCTAAGAGGCCCTGGATACTGGGTATGGCAAATAAAATTCCACCTCTCCCAAGATCTTTACTGTAGATCTCTTATTTTATGTTTTTGTCACCAAAAAAAATAAACTCAAAATTGTCGCTCAAATCTACAAGATCTAAAAATTTGCTGAATCGAGTGTTTTCAGGATTGTACAAGTTCAACAGTTATGAGTTTTTCCATTTCTCGATTATCCAAAGTACTTGCTTCCCTGAGATGCCGCCTGTCCGGATTTTCTTCTGTTATCACAGTGTCGCCGCATCCTGGAAGAACTTTCTCAACTGATAGGAAAACATCATTTAGTACTGCTGCAACTCAGTCTGCTGCAGATAAAATGGAGATGAAAAAGAATCTATCTTCTCTTTGGGCTCCTAATCAAAGTGTACCATACAACATGAGGAAGGAACCAAATGAGATGGTAGTCAAAGCTATATTAAACGATTTCTTTAATAAGCTACCGCAGTGGAATGCCGAAACTTCTAAAGATTCCGATACTATATATTATGATGCTGAGTTATGGAAGTTGTTGACATCTGAACAGTTGAAGGATCTTGGTGTATATTATAATCCAACACCCATACCAAGCAAGGATGATTGGAGAGCTTCTTGGTGCCAAGATGGAAAACCCAGCTGGTTGGGAGATATTTCTACTGTCGCAGATGATGGAGAGCAACTATAAATAGTTACGTAGAAGAGGGAGGAGGAAAAGGGGGATATGGAGTTATTTTCTTGACAATTATGTTAAGCCAAAGGTTGCATCCATTGGGGTTTCTCCTAAAGGAGCAGATTTTCCACTTGTTTATTATGATTTACAAGGCATTAGAAGTGCCATGCAACTGGCAGTAGATAATGGATTTGGCTGTAATATCTCACTCGCTTGCCTGTCAGAGGAAGCTCACAAGGTGCTTGATAAATTTATTTTAGCAATATCTGGTTGTTGCCATCATGCTCATTCATGTGATGACCCCAACGACACCTCTGATGGAATTAATTACAATAATCGAATGCAAATGGGAAATAATACTTAGATTACACTGATAGTAGTAACAAATAACTCAATAAACTTAGTAGAGGCACGTATGAGATACGCTGAGCTAAAGGTAATATTGCCTGCTACTCCTCTGAGATGCTATAGCAATTAACAAATTACCTCCAGGATACAACTACTGTTAGTTCTCCTCTATGTGTAGCATACACAGAGAGAACCCTTAGAACTTGGCAGCAAAAATGAAAAACAAAAACACAAATCGAAACTACAACCAGTTTCAGATAAATATAAAAAACTAATTTATGTTTCTGTAAACTATGATGTTTCTGTAAATTAATTTTTGTTAAACAAAGTTTCTGTAAACAAAGTTTCTGTAAACAAAGAAGTAGTAATACAAAATTATGTTTCTGTAAACTACAACTTGTTTAAGATAAGAACTCGATTTTATGTTTCTGTAAACTTAAAAAGAAATTGTTTCTGAAAGCATAAGAAAAGAAAAAGAAATTGTTTCTGAAAGGTATGGTTTACAAATGAAGTTTACAACTCGTATTTATAGCAAGAAAATGTTCGAACGTTGGAAGAGAATCCAAAGCACGACAGACTGTCCGTGATTCACGCATCTCGAACGTTGCAAAAGTAAGGTAAAAATCGCGTTAAAAGAACAAAGGCACACGCATTCAAAATTTGCGAGATTCTTCTCGAGGAAAACAGTGTGTACAGGTGTCAAGAAAACCGTGTGACACGCGTGAAAGAAGATGCTTCTCGAGGCTGTCGGATATCCAAAACCGAGAAGGAAAAGAATAAAATTATTTACATGTGTGGGAGAAGCGTGTGGTAAATTTCAGTAAAAAGAAAGGATGGGTCGGATACACCCACACCCACACCCACACCCACCCCCTCGCCCGAGCCGAGCGTGCTTCTATGCGAAGCACCGCGCGAACGGGAAAGGCAATAAGAAATGCAATAAGGTTTAGGCAACCTTGCCATAGTCTAGGGCTTTCCCCATACACAAAGGTCTAAAGACCCAAAGGGCCATGCCCTTAAGGCTAAACCAATGCTATTTAAGTCTAAAACTCTAAATGTTTTAGTCTATATGGGACTAATGTTTTATTCATTCACATGAAAAAAAACATCTAGGGAGCATAAGGTCTTGGGATCAAAACATGGTTCATGCATTTTTAATTAAATTTTTTAAAAACGTTTTTTTCTAACAACCTCTGGCAAAAATGTTTGTGTAGCTTGTTTGGGGTGGTCACTACGTAGTGTCTTGGATGGTTATTTTGACCTGTTGTTTCCAATCGTTAAGGAGATTTATGGGTTGTGTAAGAAGTTAAATTATTTCGGGTTTCTTATTGGTTACGACGATCTTAGATACTCGGGATATGCGGCAATGCATCAGCGTACGACTGAGGAGATGAAACAATATAATTTGCTGGACGGTGAGGAGCAACTTTATGAAATGGTGCTGAAGCCTGAAAAGTTTTCCGAGGAACTGGTAGACACACTTTACGACGAGGTATTCAAGGGTTATATATTTTACAGTCGGGATATTTTGGAGGAGAGGGTAAATGGCGCTTCGAGTGCCTTGAGTATTGTGGAGCTTTTCAATGACAATAAGGATATGTGCTAGTAAGTTGCTTAAGTTCTTCTTAGTTTTAGGGTATCCCATTTTGTATTATGTTTTTGGTGGTCTACAGCCTTGATTATTTTCTTCTAGGTTTTGCTCTTCCTATCTAATAAATGTTTTCTCAATCAAGCCAATAATTAAAAAAAGAACATTATATAATTTTTTCGTTAATATTTTAACAAAAAGGGAAAAAAAAGTGAGGAGGGAAAGTGGGAAACGTACTGCTAAGCCAACTATACCAGGAAGATGGCCGACTGTAAGAGGCCCGTGATACCTTGGCCCGTATAAAAACTGCAATCGGCTCACGCTATATTGGCTCGTAAAAAAGCCAACAGGTTCCCTAATCCCAATTCTATACTTTTGCCATCAACAAAACCCTAAAACATATGAAAGGAAAAAAAAGAAGAAAACGCCACCGTAAAACTCCTCATCAAGAAGTGAAAAAGGAAGAGTCTTTCATCATGATGCCAAGTCTTCCAGAGGAAATCGTTGTTCATATTCTGTCATTGTTATCGGTGAAATCGATCTCTAGATTCAGGTGTGTATGCAAAAACTGGTGCAACAATTTACTCCAAGATTCTAAGTTTGTTAATATGCATCTTAAGCTTGGCATTGCGAACAATAAGTTTATGACACTTTTAGCAGGACTCAACGTCCCCATGCACTCGGTTAATTGGTTCCATTCGTTGCCATCTGTTGTCGAGATGGATTCACCGATCCCACAAGACCAGGCGTATTTAGGTATTTTGGGTTCCTGTAATGGTTTAATTTTAACGTCATGGTGGGGATGTCAGGGTATTATTCTATGGAACCCTTCTACTATAGAAATTAAGGGAATACCACAACTTGCAGAAGACAGAATTCCAACCTATTTTGATGATATAACCTTTACCATGTGGAGACGATATGGGATTGGTTATAGTCCCACTCTTGATGATTACAAGATTATAAGAGCTGCAATGTTCCGTAATAAAAAGAATCATTTGATTTGCGATGGTTGTGAAGTTATTGAACAAAAGTCCGGGTCCAGACGGGTTTACCTTAGAGTTCTATAAACATGCTTGGGAAGTAATCAAAGATGACCTAATGCTAGTGGTGAAAGAATTTGAGGAAACAAGTACGTTGAATTGGAGGATTAACTGTACAAATTTAACTCTGATTCCGAAATGTGGTGGTGCAGTATCGCTAACTAATTTCAGACCTATAAGTCTGATTGGTAGCATTTATAAAATCATTTCCAAGCTTTTGGCAGAAAGAATGAAGATTGTTATGCCGTCTATAATTTCAGATGTTCAAGGCGCTTTTGTACAGGGAAGACAAATCCATGATGGCATCTTAATTGCTTCCGAACTTATTGACTCAAGACTTAGGCAGCAACTTTCAGGTATCATCTGCAAAGTTGATTTCGAAAAGGCCTTCGATAACGTAAATTGGGGGGCGGTGGAAAATACGCTGGCGAAATTTGGGTTTGGATTCAGGTGGAGAAGCTGGATAAAATGGTGTATTTCGACACCTAGGTTCGCGGTTCTCATCAAGGGGGAAGCGACTGACCTTTTTAGAAGTGAAAAGGGGATCAGGAAGGGTGACCCGTTATCGCCATTTCTGTTCATTCTGGGGGCTGAGGTGCTCGCTCTAATGTTCAAATCTGCTATTGATCAAAACCTTATTTCTGGTTTCAAGGTAGCGCCTCAAGGTACGGTCATTACACAGCTTCATTTTGCAGACGACTTAATAGTTTTTCTGGATGATAACGAAACTCAAATTCACTACTTGAAGAGCATTTTATTAGCTTTTGAGTCAATTTCTGGCTTAAGAGTTAACCTTAGAAAAAGCACTATTGTAGGACTTGGTCAGTTGCATAATGGTGAACTGTGTGCTGAGTTGTTTGGGTGTGAGCACTCCCAGTTACCTCTAAACTACTTAGGTATCCCCTTTGGAAGTAAGTCAAAATGCAAACTGGTTTGGCAGAAGATTCTTCAAAATTTTCAGCAAAAACTGGCAGGTTGGAAAAGATCCTATTTATCTAAAGGACAGCGGCTCATTATGATCCAAAGTGTGTTAGCAAGTCTTCCGGTTTACTATCTCTCGATGTTTCAGTTACCTGTGAGTGTGGCAAATGATATGGAAAAAATTATGCACAATTTTCTGTGGGGTTCGAGTGCTACGGTGAAGAAAAAAAGTTGGGTTGCTTGGTCAAAGGCAAACTTAACCAAAGCCGGGGGAGGACTAGGGATTTGAAAACTAAAGTTATTTAACAAGGCTCTTCATGCCAAGTGGATTTGGAGATACGGTTCCGAGAAACAAGCGTTATGGAGGAAGATAGTAAATCAGAAATTTGGAGGTGTAACAGATGCTCTGTTTCCTAATCATTCTAACAAATCTGTGTGCTTCAGTTTGTGGGAAGGTATTCTGAAATCTAGAAGTTTTGTGGAATCTGGCACAAAGTTAGTTCTTTCTAATGGCAGTGGCATTTGCTTTTGGAACGACATTTGGGTAGGAGAAAACACTTTAAGAATTGTTTTTCCTACTTTATACAAGCTGTCTAGAAATAAGAATGCGATGATTAGAGAGTTGATGACTGAGGAGGGAGCTTGGAATTTAAATTTTGCTAGAGCTTTGAATGAAAATGAGGTTCTGGAAGTGATTCTTCTGTTGCAGCTGATTGGAGAACCAAACATTAACTTGGAAGACGAGAATCTGGATTCGGACAGCAGAATTTGGAGATATGGTGATGGGAAAGATTTGTCGGTGGCTAATGCGTATTCCGCGTTGGAAACGGAGGGCTTCCTTTCGTTTCCAGATAAGCAGCTGTGGAACTCTAAGATTCCTTTGAAGGTAAGCTTCATGGTTTGGACTCTATGTTATAATGGCGCTCCGACGTTGGACTATCTTCACAGTGCTGGTATGGTGCAAAATGCAGCTTGTTTGTTATGTGATCTTCACACATAATCTAACCCTCATCTGTTCATTCATTGTAATTTTACTTCTCAGATTTGGTCTTACTTTTTGAAAACTTTTGGCGTTTCTTGGGTTTTTGGGAGTGATATCAGGCGAACTTTGTGGGAATAGGGTATTAAGAAAAGCAATAAGAGGGTAAAAAGGATTTGGAGTTATATGCCGTTTGCAATTTGGTGGTGTGTGTGGAATGAAAGAAACAACAGGTTACACAACTCGAATTTCAGAGATGTCAAGCTATTGATCAGGGATGTCAAAGCTGTGGTTTACAATTGGACACGTAACACCGATATTTTCGCTAATGTTCCTTTATCTTCGGTCCTTTGTAATTGGGAAGCTATTTTTGAAATTCCCTTGTAATCAAAGACTCTAGTCACTTTTCGTGACTGTTTCTCTTTTCAATCTATTTTGCCCTTGCATTCAAAAAAAAAAATACCAGGCACTATCCCTTATGACCTTTTTTTAAGGTGCAAGGCTATTAAGTCTATGACTTATAATGGAGCTCCACACTGGATATGATCTTTGTGCTTCAGCCTTGGAGAACAGCGGGAACTACCGAATCGGCCTCCACAGTTATAATTTGTTTTGACGTCGAAAGCGAAACTTTTAAAGAAGTCCCGCTTACTCCAGAACTACAGGACTCACTCTATTATGACCACAACCCATATGGCCCTGATGGCTTTTTCTTAGGCATTTTTGGTGGGTGTCTTCCTTTAGTACAAGGCCGTGAACTTGATTTATGGTGGAACGACAGTTCTGTTATTTCGATATGGGTAATGATGGAATATCGAGTGAAAGAGTCTTGGATTAAAATGTTCTCCGTTTCGGGCATGTATTCAGGTCAAGGATTGTTAGCACCTAGACCAAACTATTTAATTATTTAGTACGATAGGGTGTATGGAAGGCTTATGTCGCTTAAGTTCTTCTTATTGATAAAACTTTCTATACTTTTGCTAATCCTAATTCAAACAGACTCTGGTTTCCTAATCCTAGTTCTATACTTTTTCCATAAATAAAATCCCAAAAACATATAAAAGGCAAAGAATACCACAGTAAAGATACTGAAAACCGAAGCTCCTCCTTCTCAAGAAGTGATAATGGAAGAGTCGTTCATCATGCCAAGTCTTCCGGAGGAAATCATTGTTGATATTCTTTCGTTGTTACCGGTGAAATCAATGTTCAGATTCAGGTGTGTATGCAAAAACTGGTGCAGTAATTTATTCAAAGACCCTAAGTTTGTTAAATTGCATCTTAATCATGCTTTTGCAAACAACCAATTTAAGTCACTTTTAACAGGATACAACGTCCCCATGTACTCGGTTAGTTGGTGCAGTTTGTCTCAGTCTGTGGTTGAGATAGATTCACCATTCTTACAAGATCACACGTATTACCATATTTATGGTTCTTGCAACGGTTTAGTTTTACTGCTTGGAACTAAGGGTTTTATCCTTTGGAATCCTTCTACTAAAGAAATTAAGGAAATACCACTAGCAGAAGACCGAATTTCCACCAATGTAGAAGGATCGTTTGATGAACTTGATGATGATACTGTTGGAGTGGTAACAACAATAAAGAAAATAAATTGAATAAGCACAAGTGATACTTAGCTTGATTTGCAGCAACTTGGTGGATGCATCACGTCGAGTAGCATGCGAAGCAAAAATTGATAGAGGCACGTATAAGATACATTTGAACTAAAGACAATATCGCTGCTACTCCTCTAAATAGAGAGATGCTATAGCTTCATTAGCGAGTTGCCTCCAGAATACAACTATCGTTAGCATTCCTTCTTGTAGCATACAAGAGAACGCCCTTAGAACTTGGCAGTGAAAACAACTCAGTGAAACTATCTTGTTTCACTCAAAAAAAAAAAACTCATAGAGAAATAATGGAAGAATAAAACTTGTTTTCTCTCCTACTCTATTTTTCTACTAAAAAACAGAGGAGTTAATATTGAGTTGTTTTTCTCATAAAATATGAAATCCAAAACATGAAAGATTTCATTTTGTTTTTCCACTTACTCTCTTTGCTCTCTTTTTCTTATGAAAATATAAGAAGAATTTTTTGTTCTTCTTCTATTGAAAGCATTAAAAGAGTTTTTAGTTCTCTTCTCCTCTACTCTCTCTACCGTCTACTGCACCCTTAAGTTCTCTGCTCTATGTTCTACTCTCTACTTCTTAATTATCTTCCAATAAATGTGATGATAGATATATTGAAACTTTAAACGTTAGAGAAAGAAAGAAAAGATAATCCCATGCGCGACAACAATAATTCTCGAACATTAATTAAAAAATTCGTTATAGACATAAAGAATCTTGAACAAAGAAAGAATGGTCACAAAGATATGCACGACATAATAATTCTTCTAGCAAACAACAAAAACCGTGTAAAAATGAAGTATGCTCGACACAAGATTCTTCACGAGGAAAGAATTGTCAAAATTAAAACATGCACGACAAGAGGAATCTTAGACAGTGTAAGTAATGAGCATGTGCATTAGGTAAGATTCTTCACAATAGAATTGATCGAAAAATTGTCGTGTAGTTGAGAAGAATCAATTCATAACATGCATGACCGAGTTATAAAGAGAAGCATGCCTGACAGCAATATTCTTCATGGGAGATAACAAAACATGCGTGACAGTAAGATAGTCCACATTTTCATTAAACAATCACCTGAGGGTGGTAGACCCAAAGGGCACGTTAATCACCGGTTCTCATTTTCATTTTCAAAAGGTATGAAGGTGGTAGACCCACTCCCACTCCCGAGCCCGACCGGATGGACAACGGCAGCGTGCTTCTATGCGAAGCACCGCGCATACGGGATAGGCAACCTTTCCATAGTCTAGGTCCTCCCACACACACAAAAGTGTAGAGACCCAGAGGGGCATGCCCTTTAGGCAAAACCCATGGTATTTATGACTAAAACTCTTAAAATTTTAGTCTATGTGGGACTATTGTTTTATCTATTCAAAAGAAAAAACTACTAGAGGTCAATAGGTCTAGGGATCAAATCATGGTCCAAGTTATTCAAAAACCCTGTTTTTTCTAACAATCCCCCACATGAATGATAAAACATATCGAAAAAACGCGAGAAAACAGAAGGCATCAAAATAGGCTAAGGTGTCCCTAAGATTGAACCTTAGCTTAGTGAGAGGTTACCGGAAATGCTTGTTGTTACGGTGAACGCAATGTCTTGAACCGCCAACAGTGAATGCAATTCAGAAATGACAACCACACTTGATGTCTCCACCGAAAGCTGCCAAGCTCTTGCGGTTGTGCCCGTTTTGGCCATGGGCAAAAATTCTGGACTTAATGAATGTCTCTAGAGAATCAGCTCAAATTCTCATAGGAAGCGGCCCCACTTCCAACATCCAAAAAGGTGAGTCCATAAAGAGTGTCCTGCCACACCCCGCTTTAATCAAATCCATGGAACCCATTAAGATCTCAAAAGATCATCCTGAAATTCTGCAGGCAGCACTATCGCACGGTTACACCATAGGGAGGGTCAAAGATAGTGCTTTCACGATATCACCATAAATTAGTTGTCTCATTGAACCTTGATCTTGTAAAACCAGTCACAAGGTTGAGTATCCTTCATGGTGATTTATTCTATGAGCTTAAGTCCCATCCCCCTCGATGTAGAGATAACTACCTTTCTTTATAAACCTTTCGTCAAAGGAACTGCAATATTATCCTTGACCTTACAAATTCAAGAGAGATAATCCCAGTAGAAAGTAGTTGCTTCACTATCTCGTGCTTTGTCTGAAGCTATAGACTCTGACTTCATAGTGGATCAAGCTATACTTGTCTGTTTGTATATCTTCCAAGACACAGACGCATCTTCAAGCATGAAGATGTACCCACTTGTGGATTTTGACTCATCTGAGTCCTACATCCAGTTGGCATCACAACACCCTTCTGTCGCAGCAGGAATCTTCCCAAAACTTAAGCATAAGTATGAAGAACCTCTCAAGTAGTGAAAAACTTTGTTGAGAGAATTCATCTTATCCTGCTCAGGGTTGCAAGTGTACCTGCTCAAACTACTCACAACGTAAGCAATACCAAGTCTTATAAAATTAATAATTACATAAGACTGCTGATTACGCAAAAAATACTCAAGAGTGGAGTAACATCATCACCCTTGTTCTCACAATTTGAGAAACATCGTTACAAGGAGTATAAGCAAGTTTAGCCAGATCATGATTAAATTTCTTTAATATGCTTTCAGCAAAATGAAATTGACTAAGACTATATTCATCAGACGTCTCTCTGATTTTCATCCCTAAGAATACATCGGTAGGGCTTAAGTCTTTCATGTCAATATTCTCATTTAGTATGCTTTTAGTGGTATTAATAAAATCAATGTTACTGCCTAATATGAGCATATCGTCAACATACAAGCACACAGTAACATAAGCATCATCCTCATATTTAATGTAAACACATTAATAAGATTTATTAATCTTAAACCACTAGCCATAATCACATGATTAAATTCTCATGCCTCCGTTAGGTGCTTGTTTCAAACCATACAGAAATTTAATCAATTCGCATACTTTGTTCTCACAACAAAAAACCTTTTAGTTGGTACATATAAATCTCTACATTTAATTCACCATTTAAAATTGCAGTCTTAACATCCATCTGATGTATATATTCAAATCATGAATACAAGTAATAATTATCATCATCTTAACAGAAGTGATTCTAGTGACAGGTGAAAATATGTCAAAGAAATTTATTCCCTAATTTTTGGTTATAACCCATAACCATACTAGGTATTTCTCTATAGTTTCATCTGTACCAAGATTTCCTTTTGAAGACTATTCGGAAGAACATATAACTTCTTTGTGGGTTCAATGTTCAAACTCTACCATAAAGGTCACATATAAAAGGCTAAAACTTATCTAAGTTCTAACTCTCTTACTTCTACTATGTCCAGTCTCAACATCTTGAGACGAGGTTGACTAGTCGAAGGAACATATGCGAAATTGTCATGGACCCTATTTCGAGGTCCAATCCTCAGAAGAATTATATGATCAAAAACCAAAGCATCTCTAGAATGCACCACAGTGTTCATACCAATGTTATCAACGTCAAAACTTATGACCATTAACCTATATGCACTAGCATGCTTAGTATAGATTAGGAATACAAACTCCATAATCTTAGGTCAAAATTTTGATTTGCTTGGGAGGCGAAATAGCCAATACACCCCCCACATTTTAGGTATACAGGTCAAGAACGCAAAAATAGGTTATGCACCTTGCACAATCTTCTTGAGAGATTAAAATAAATATTTCTTATTTTACACCCCCACAATTATCAGGAGTTCTCAACATGCTGCGATTTTGTGTCATTTAACACACGTCGCATAACTCAAATTATGATTTAACATGTTCATGTATTCATTATCAATTTAATAGCATACAAGTTTCACTTTATCTATTAATTCCCGATGTTCTCTTATGTTAAGAGTTCAAAGCATTACATGAACTTATTTCCAAATATCATATCTCATAGTAAAGTAGATAACCATTGGAAATTATATTTAAAGCATAATGCACATGTGGAGAACGAAAGTTTCCATACCTGAAACCATTTTACCTATTTTCCTTCAACTGTTTTGATAATTGAGTTTCTCAAAGAAATGCTTTCATACCTTGGTTCTTTTGGTAGAAGACTTACACACTTCTTCTGGAGCACGCATTCTAGCATCCCGAACATTAACCAACTTTCTTGTTGGATCAATTATTGTACCTCAACATTAGATTCAATCAATCATTAGTAGGTCACTAAATATTGGTAATTAAAACCAAATGCTTTGTGTATTCACAAATCGATTTAAACACACAATTTTCTTGTTGGATCACATTTATTAACCAACATGTGATTTATGCAAATTTATGTTACACAAAACATATAAGATCCAAGTGATTTTCAATATAAACGAAGTTGATTTACAACTTATCAAAATCATATTATTCCTTGACAAAGTAATACAAAATATATCTCTACAAAAGATTATTGTTCGTGTCATAGGAATCGATTGCTAGCTACATGTTTAAGTTATCATGAGAATTAAATCTCAACTAAATATCCTCCAAGTAATCACTGCTACATGTTCTCATTATATTCCCAAAGTGATAGCACATCACTAATCAATTGTTGCTAGACATAATCAAGAGATTACACACATTACACATTTTCTGGACAGACATGCACAACAATTTTCCAAATATCTTATCTATCAAACCGCATATCCAAATTAGATAAATCAAAAGGAGGTTTAAAGATAATATCCGGAACTAAATATCATATTTAGATCAACATTTCCAAACACTCATAGTTATCCCAGAAAACTTAATTTTTCAGCAGAGTTTTTTCTGCCCGTCAGAAATTTCCAGAAACGTATAACATTCTTGTAAAATATCTAAAAAATACCTTTATAAATCCAAAAATCATGAAATTTGGTGGAGTTAACCACAAACATGTATATATAATGTTTTCAAAATTATTAAGCTAATTTCGTCCTGGGTTAAGAGATAAAGCCAAAATTATACAGCTCATACAAAACTTTAATTTTTGTTCTTACACAGTTTTTGTAAAATATTTAAAAAATATCTTTACAAATCCAAAAATTAAGAAATTTGGTAGAAGTATTAATCAAGATGTCCACTACTTTATGTTAGAAGTATTTGACAAAAATCCTCACGAGTTAAGAGATAACTCAAAAACTCTACAGCTCAACAAAACTATAATTTTGTTTTTTTCACTAAAGAAAAATATGAACATCTTTATTTTTCCAAAATTAACATCAACACCATTCATTCAATTTTTGATTATGTAAATGCCTTATAACACTTTCCATTAAACTTTGTAGTTTAATTTGTCAACAATATTTTTCTTAATTATTGTTACAAAAAATTAAACTAGCACATATTGTCTTTAGATTGTTGGAGTGGTAACAACAATAAAGAAAATAAATTGAATAAGCACAAGTGATACTTAGCTTGATTTGCAGCAACTTGGTGGATGCATCACGTCGAGTAGCATGCGAAGCAAAAATTGATAGAGGCACGTATAAGATACGCTGAACTAAAGACAATATCTCCTGCTACTCCTCTAAATAGAGAGATGCTATAGCTTCATTAGCGAGTTGCCTCCAGAATACAACTATCGTTAGCATTCCTTCTTGTAGCATACAAGAGAACGCCCTTAGAACTTGGCAGTGAAAACAACTCAGTGAAACTATCTTGTTTCACTCAAAAAAAAAAAAACTCATAGAGAAATAATGGAAGAATAAAACTTGTTTTCTCTCCTACTCTATTTTTCTACTAAAAAACAGAGGAGTTAATATTGAGTTGTTTTTCTCATAAAATATGAAAACCAAAACATGAAAGATTTCATTTTGTTTTTCCACTTACTCTACTGCTCTCTTTTTCTTATGAAAATATAAGAAGAATTTTTTGTTCTTCTTCTATTGAAAGCATTAAAAGAGTTTTTAGTTCTCTTCTCCTCTACTCTCTCTACCGTCTACTGCACCCTTAAGTTCTCTGCTCTATGTTCTACTCTCTACTTCTTAATTATCTTCCAATAAATGTGATGATAGATATATTGAAACTTTAAACGTTAGAGAAAGAAAGAAAAGATAATCCCATGCGCGACAACAATAATTCTCGAACATTAATTAAAAAATTCGTTATAGACATAAAGAATCTTGAACAAAGAAAGAATGGTCACAAAGATATGCACGACATAATAATTCTTCTAGCAAACAACAAAAACCGTGTAAAAATGAAGTATGCTCGACACAAGATTCTTCACGAGGAAAGAATTGTCAAAATTAAAACATGCACGACAAGAGGAATCTTAGACAGTGTAAGTAATGAGCATGTGCATTAGGTAAGATTCTTCACAATAGAATTGATTGAAAAATTGTCGTGTAGTTGAGAAGAATCAATTCAAAACATGCATGACCGAGTTATAAAGAGAAGCATGCCTGACAGCAATATTCTTCATGGGAGATAACAAAACATGCGTGACAGTAAGATAGTCCACATTTTCATTAAACAATCACCTGAGGGTGGTAGACCCAAAGGGCACGTTAATCACCGGTTCTCATTTTCATTTTCAAAAGGTATGAAGGTGGTAGACCCACTCCCACTCCCGAGCCCGACCGGATGGACAACGGCAGCGTGCTTCTATGCGAAGCACCGCGCATACGGGATAGGCAACCTTTCCATAGTCTAGGTCTTCCCACACACACAAAAGTGTAGAGACCCAGAGGGGCATGCCCTTTAGGCAAAACCCATGGTATTTATGACTAAAACTCTTAAAATTTTAGTCTATGTGGGACTATTGTTTTATCTATTCAAAAGAAAAAACTACTAGAGGTCAATAGGTCTAGGGATCAAATCATGGTCCAAGTTATTCAAAAACCCTGTTTTTTCTAACAGATACAACCGTTATCGTGTCCACACGGTACGGGTTCGGTTATAGTCCCATTCTTGACGATTACAAGATTATAAGAGCTGAAATGTCCCATAAAACGTCTGACAGGGTTAGCGATGGTTGTAAAGTTGAGGTATATTCATTAAGATCAAATTCGTGGAGAAGAAAACCATATGTCTACCCTTATGACCTTTTTTTAGGTTGCAAGGCTATTAAGCCTGTGAGTTATAATGGAGCTCCACACTGGATAGGATCTTCAAGCGTCAGATGTGAATTATCCAAAGCTGCTTCCATAGTAATAATCTATTTTGACGTCGAAAACGAGACTTTCAAAGAAGTTCCGCTTACTCCAGAACTACAGGAATCACTCTGTTATGCCCACAAGACCGTCGACCCATATGTTTCATATCAGCCAATGTTTAATCTGGTTAATAATCGGGTTAATCTAATACCACAGGAATCTTTCTGTCATGACCACAGGACCGTCGAGCAATGTATCTCGTATCGTTCGCTATTCAGTAATGAGATTGTCTTGGGCATTTTTGGTGGGTGTCTTTCTATAGTACAAAGTGGTGAACTTGATTCTGCAAGGAACAATCATAGTGATATTTCGATATGGATAATGAAGGAATATGGAATGAAAGAATCTTGGACTAAAATGTTCTCCGTTTCTACGCAATCAATAGAAATGTCTCTCAAGTATTCTACAATGACAGTAATGGACTTCAAGAATGGTAAGATTTTATTTCTTAAAGATAAGAGCTCACTGGTTTTCTATGACCCAAGGGATGAAACAACTAGAGTGGTGAACACTGGAGGTCTCTCGTTAGAAAGCTGTTCTTCTGTGGATACTTACGTAGAGAGCTTAGTGTCGCTTAATTCGGGTATCTATTTGAGTCAAAGCGTGTTAGCATCTAGACCAAGTCGTCAAACTATCTAGTACCGCGACAGATGGAGCTAGGTGCAACTATTGAATAGCTTTGTTTTTATTTGTTTATCTTTTAAAATTATTAGGTAGCATTTGTTGGATTATTGAGCTTTTTCTTTTTTATTTTTGGTTTCCTGATTAAAATGAATAATGAAAATAAAAAATTCTACACCCTCCGTTTCTAAATAATAGGCTGGTTTGTGTGAAAATCAAAAATTCAATTCCCTCTTTACAACCTCGCTATCCACCTCTCTTCAATCTAAACCTCATATCTGGATTTAGGTTCAAGTTGGGTTCACCATTTCCTAGATGTTTAGATTACAGGGAGATGAATAGGGAGGAGGAAAAGCGGGAATTAAATATACTGTCAAATGAAAATTTGTTTCAACTTAAATTAAATTATTTTTGTCCGAAGTATTATGTAATATCCAATGGATTGTAATCTTTTTAATTTTCTTTTGAGTGATGCTACACATACTGGGACTGGGCACGTGAAAAATATCGTGTCTCACAGCCCCGGGGGCCCACCACATAGATTTATAGGGGGTGGTTTTCACCCACCGTGGGTCCCCATTTTTTGTGTCTCCCGATTATATTCACGCGATTCATGCCCGATGAATATAGCATGTAGGAATTACTATTTAGTCCACTTTTTCATGACTGGTTAGTCCATCCATGAAAAACATTTACTCCCTAGTCCAAAAACATGAGAGTAAATATCAATACTAGAGAGTAAATAATCTAGTCCAAAAACTTCATGGAGATTATAAAGTATATTTTCTAAATACCTAAAACACCCTTCCAGATCTAATTAGTATCAACACATGTAAATGTTACTAGTAGTATGTTACTACATACTAGTAATATCAATACGGTGATACTACATATTAATATGTACGATACTAGTGGTAACAAAAATATCTTATTGTTACTAGTAAATTAGGTAACTACTTTACTATACTAGTAGACTAGTAGTAACTAGTACTAGTAGTAACATATGTAGTATCAATGCATAACAATTTTTTGATATGTAGTATCAATACATAACATACTACATATCAATATGTAGTATCAATATATAACATACTACATATCAATATGTAGTAGTATCAATACATAACATATCATTACTAATACTAGTTACTACATACTACATATGTTATTACTACATACTACTGTTGATGGTGGTTTTTAGACAAAGGGTAAAATTCTAAAACCCCGAATAACCTAATGTCGCCGGTGAAACATTTATTAGAACATTTAATAGATGTAGTCAGTAATTAATGGGGGGTATTTTTTCAAATTAGGGTTACAACAAGCAAAACCCTAATTCCCCTCTGTGCCAATGGAAAATCATGCCAGCCACACCAACCGCACCAACGCATCCTAACCATGCTAGCCGCACCTCCGTGCCAATGGCAAATCATGCCAGCCACACCTAGCCCAAGATAGCCGCGCCATGCCAAACGCACTCTGCCTTGGCCCTAGCTATGCTAGTCACACTGCGCCAAAGCATGCCAACCATGCTAGCCGCACCTTTGTGCCAATGGAAAATCATGCCAGCCACACTTAGCCCAAGGTAGCCACGACATTCCAAACACACTCTGCCTTGCCCAAGCTATGCTAGTCACACTGCGCCAAAGCATGCCAACCATGCTAGCCACACCTCCGTACCAATGGCAAATCATGCCAACCACACCTAGCCCAAGATAGCCGCGCCATGCCAAACCCACTTTACCTTGGCCCTAGCCATGCTAGTCACATTGCGCCAAAGCATGCCAACCATGCTAGACGCACCTGTGTGCCAACGGCAGATCATGCCAGCCACACCAACCGCGCCAAAGCATGCCAACCATGCTAGCCGTACCTGTGTGCCAATGGAAAATCATGCCAGCCACACCAACCACGCCAAAGCATGCCAACCATGCTAGCCACACCCATGTGCCAATGGAAAATCATGCCAACCATGCTAGCCACACCCATGTGCCAATGGCAAATCATGCCAACCACACCAAACACGCCAAAGCATTCCAACCATGCTAGACGCACCTTTGTGCCAATGGAAAATCATGCCAGCCACACCAACCGCGCCAAAGCATGCCAACCATGCTAGCCGCATCTTTGTGCTAATGGAAAATCAGGCCATCTACACCTATCCCAAGCTAGCCGCGCCATTCCAAACGCACTCTTCCTTGGCCCTAGCTATGCTAGTCACACCAACCGCGCCAAAGAATGCCAACCATGCTAGCCGCACCTTTGTGCCAATGGAAAATCATGTCAGCCACACCAACCGTGCCAAAGCATGCCAACCATGCTAGCCGCACCTTTGTGCCAATGGAAAATCATGCCAGCCACACCTATCCCAAACTAGCCGTGCCATGCCAAACGCACTCTACCTTGGCCCTATCTATGATAATCACACCAACCGCGCCAAAGCATGACAACCATGATATCCGCACCTTTGTGCCAATGGAAAATCATGCCAGCCACACCAACCTCGCCAAAGCATGCCAACCATGCTAGCCGCACCCCTGTGCCAACGGAAAATCAAGCCAACCACACCAAACGCGCCAAAGCATTCCAACCATGCTAGCCGCACCTATGTGCCAATGGAAAATCATGCCAGCCACACATAGCCCAAGCTAGCCGCGACATGCCAAACGCACTCTCCCTTGGCCCTGCTATGCTAGTCACACCAACCGCGCCAAAGAATGCCAACCATGCTATCCGTACCTTTGTACCAATGGAAAATCATGCCATCCATACCAACCGCGCCAAAGCATGCCAACCATGCTAGCCGAACCTTTGTACCAATGGAAAATCATGCCATCCACACCAAATGCGCCAAGGCATGCCAACCATGCCAGCCGCACCTCTGTTCCAATATCAAATCATGTCAGCCACACCTAGCCCAAGCTAGCCGCGCCATGCCAAACACACTTTTCCTTGGCCCTAGGTATGCTAGTCACACCACGCCAAACACCCTTACCTTGGCCCTAGCCGCGCCATGCCAAAAGCGCCATCTTCCCAACTTTCCAAACCGTACAACTTAGGCCTAATTGGACACGCATGCCATTGGCACATGCCAACGCGTTCACTGACAGCTTTTCTTACCAAGCCGTGGCCCTAATGGCCGAGCGTGCCATTGGCACATGCTAACACGCTCGCTGACAGCTTTTCTTACCAAGCCCTGGCCCTAATGGCCGAGCGTGCCATTGGCCCATGCCAACGCGCTCACTGGAAGCTTTTCTTACCAAGCCGTGGCCCTAATGTCCAGCGTGCCATTGGCAGATGCCAACACGCTCGCTGGCAGCTTTTCTTACCAAGCCGTGGCCCTAATGTCTGAGCGTGCCATTGGCACATTCCAATGCGCTCACTGGTAACTTTCATTACCTATCTGTGGCCCTAATGGCCGTGTGTACCATTGGCACATGCCAAAACCCTTGCTGATAGCCTGATTTTCAAGCTGCGCAACCTACCACCAAGGCATTCCTCACATTCCATTGGCACATGCCTAAACTCTTGCTGGTAGCCTGATTTGCAAGCCGCGCAACCTACTACCAAGGCATTCCGCACATGCCACATGCGCCACTGGCAGCTTTGGCATGGCCACTTACACTCAACGTGCAACCTACTACCAAGGCATTCCGTACATGCCATTTGTAGTTGCAAGAAATCTTACAACTACACCCTCAGTAGAATTCTATTAATTTGATTTGATGATCTAATTTATTTGATATGAAAATGAAGATTAAAGTACTAAAATTGTAAAATAGACACAAGAATTTTACGTGGTTCGATCAATGTGATCTACCTCCACGGTTCTTCACTAGTGATTGTATGTAATTACATGATTTTACAATTGAGACTCCATTAAAGAATATTTGGAGCTCTAGGTTTTTGGGGAAGAAGATGATAAAGAAAATAAATCTCTCTCTCAAAATCTCTCTTTCCTACTAAAATTCTCCTCTAAAAGAACTCTCCTTCTAAAAAAAACCTTTCCTCTCTTCTCATGCCTAAATGGCTATTTATATGATCTTACAAAATGTTGACAACTAAACTGTCCCTCAACTTCGGACTTGAGGACTTACATTGCGAAGCTTCGCAATCTACTTCGCAATCTACTTCGCAAATATCTTGAACCTTCGTAAACTGCTCACGCTTTCCTCATGATTTTGTTATCGTCACCTATTGCGTCACTTATAATACACTTCTGCGAAATATTATTGTTGCGTCGTTAATTGTTCGCAAGCATAATAATGCTGCGAGATTCTGCTCCTACATCTTGCCTCTTTTTTCTTGGATATTGTGTGATGAGCAATCTTTAAGAAAAAATCTGTTGTTGTAGTAGTCTCTGATCTTTATTGATGAAGGAACGAGCGAAAGAATATCAAACTCAAAAAGTATATACTTTCCTCTATTCTTTTGCGAAGTTCTGAAGCTTTAAAAAGTAATTAGAAGTATCCTCTTGCGAAGTATGAAGTATGCGAAGTATCCTTGAAGAAGTATGAAGTATCTCAGAAGAAGCAGAAGAAGTACTCAATCCTTGAAATATATAGGAAGTATGAAGTATCCTTAAGAAGTATAAAAAGTACTTAATCCTCAAAATATATAAGAAGTATTCTTCCTTTAATGAGAGTGATAAATATTGCCTCTGTTCATGTGAAATTATTACTCCATTTTTGGTTAGGATTCTCGTTAAGAAGATAAAGAACATAAAATGTTTTCTTAGTACCCATAGTTGCCTATGTTCTTTATCTATGAGAGTAGAATCCTTGAAAAAATGTTGAATGAACAAATTGGTTCTTTATTCTTATCCTTCCTCTGCCTCATAATAATGTTGTGAATAGTGTTGCGAATAGTGTTGCGAATTATGAATAGTCCTGCGAACTTTCGCGGTATTGCTCTGTAAAATTTTGTAAAATACTTGTGCGAATATAATATTTATGTAATGATTATGTTATGAAATTTGTATGCGATGCTTATGCCATGAAATGCTTATGCAATGCTTTTATGATGCTTGTATGATGCGAATGCTTATCTATTGCAATGTATATCTAAAGTTTGTGTTACTTAGATCATTTTGTTGCGGCAAAATTTATGTAGCTTTAAATTGCTTCCATTCCTGCACTATTAGTATCGCATGATATAATATAATTAAAATATTAAAAATGTATAATCTCAATTTCATTCTAGTATATATGTTTGCAAGCTTGTTTGCTTACATATAATCATCTTCGCAATTTTATTTGCGTATTCTCTTGTGGTCTTATTTTGCCTTCCTAGTTAAAGGTATTATTTTGCCATCTTTTGTAGCGACAAAATCGTAGGACGTTCTTACACTTTCATGCAAAAACCCATTGATCTTGCCTTAACTTTTTTGTATAGTATTTTAGCCTCTTCAGGAAGTGTTGCGACAATATGACATGCCTAAATATTCTTACGAATGTAAAGCCCCGTGACATTTCCGTCTTGCGATGAAATCGCAGGACGTCTTTACACTTTCATGCAAAAACCCATTGATCTCATCTTAACTTCTTTGTTATGTTCTGCGAGTTTTTTTTTTTTTTTTAGAAGGCTCGCAGAAGTTCAGTTGTTGCACAAATATGACAAGCCTTTATGTTCTTGCGAACAAAAATCCTCGTGATATTTGCGTCTTATAGCACGTATCAGCTCCCTAATGGAGGGTGCTTCCCTTTATCTTCCCCCTGGTTGCCCCTTTAAGGAAGCGTACATCGACCATACAAGGTTAGCTCTTCCCATCCGATTCTGCCAACAACCATCTTTTGATCGCAACCTCTTATCCTTTTGGCCTATAGGGCTTATAGTTACGAGGCTGCACCCTATGGGGTATCTTTTGGCCAAGTGCATCATTTGCCAAGACTTGTCAAAAATGGCAGATGTGCTTCAAACCCACCCGGCACTCTTAACTCAACCGTGTACCTCGGCGCCTTGATCGTTTTCTGCACTTCTTGGGAAAGACAGTATATGCCTTAGTCGCCCAACCTAAATCATGTTATATCGCAAGATTAGGTTGAGAATCCAAGGTGTCTAACCCGGATAGGTACCCCGCTTTTGGGTTATGTACCCCGTAAAGTCCATGTACTCAGGTTCTTTGGTGGTGTTCCGGTTTCCCTGAGCCATGCTTATAGGTACCCCCTTAAATGACGTACTTTAGGACTTTGCCTCTTGCGAAATGTTGCTTCGCGAACTAGGGTGTACGCCACAAAGGTTTGCCTGTGTAAAATTTCTGCGGCTTTCTTTCTTTTTTGAAAGCTGATCACAGTTTGCGTCTTTCTTTTATGAAAGCTGATCGCAAGTATATTTTTGCGTCTTTCTTTAATGAAAGCTGATCGCAATTGATTTTTGGCGGTATTTTTTCGCCTTTTATAAATCGAATCAAAAATAATAAGTTATTTTTGTTAATTATTTCGAAAAATAATTTTAGTATATTTTTGCGTCCTTCTTTAATGAAAGCTGATCGCAATAAATTGTTTTTATTCGTAAAAATTTATCACAAATTTTTTATGTTGCAAAATGCCTCATTTCATTTTCTTTTTTCTCAAAATACGTTTTGTTATACATTGCGAACAAATATATTGATTACCTTTTTGTTTCAATCCTTGAAGAAATATGAGAAGTATTCATATCGCGTCTTTAAATCAAAACTGTTCTATAGAAATATATAAATTTAATTTTCTCTGTTTTTTGTAACTTTGAAGTCTTTGAAATTTTTTGAGATCTTTAAATTTTTGCGATGAATTCATTTTTGAATCTTGCGATTGTATCGCTTTTCACCAATCTAAAAAATCTTTGAAATGTTTTGAAATTGTAGAAATCTTGCGAGTATATCGCTTTTGGTAAATAAAATCAAAAATCTTTTGTCTTCTGTAAATTAAATATTCAAGGAAATGGTACTTACCTTTTGCGGCTTGTTTTTGTCTCTTGCGAATTATATGATTTGCTTGAAAATTGAGAAGAAATGAAGTCTTGTGAAATTAACTCTTGATCTGCCTCTTGTATAATGTTGCGTCATTTCAACTGTTCTAACCATTTCTTGCGAAATATGTCTACGAAATAATCTCCCATTTTCTTCTTGCGAAATACCCTTGCGAAGTTATCAAAGACTGTGCGAAGTAAACCTTTGCACGAAGTAAACGAACATCTACGAAGTGTTCATGCTGCGAACGTTCGCAAGATAAACATTTGCGAAGGAAATGTTTACGATATAATGTTTTTGAAGTGTTCATTTGCGAAGCAAAAATTCTATGCGAATAGGGAGACTCGAACCCGCGTCTCCAAACCCATTCTCTTTGCTTGTTACCAATTGTGCTAGTCCCTGTTTTGCGAAAGAGAGGTGAGATTCGCATAACTTATTCTAATATTACTGCCTTTTGTGTACCATTTCTTCGTCTTTTCTTCTTCTTGGGAAATCTGCACTATTTATTCACGTAACTTTTCCTTGGTTCCTTACTGGTCTCTTTTGGATCCATTCATTTGCTCCTCGCAGGTTGTATCTTTTTAATTGGTTGTCCATATCTAAGATTGGTTAAGCTCCAATCGGTACTTTCGCCTTTGGCTACTCCCAGTGAACATCTCCTTTCCCTTTTGTATTTTCATCATGTCCTGCTGGTGTTAATTTCATATTTTGTGTGTTAGTTTGGTTCATCGTTTGTGGTAATTGGAGCTCTAACCTGGGTAATTTCTCTTATATGTCTCCCCTCTTGGATATCTATAAGAAGGTTGATTTTTACATTTGCTCTTATTGTTATCTTCGCCTGACGAACTTTGACCTTCGCCTGATTGATTCTAAATGTTCGCATGGAGCAAGTTTATATGTTCGCTGCAAAATAATTCTTCCCTCTTCATTCGCTCTGCAAAGTTTCTGCGAATTTCTATCTGCTAACCGGAACCCAGGGGCAAAGCTTTTCCTCTTTAATTCTTTTATGTTATTTCATGAAATTCCCATAATATCATCTTTTCCATTAATAGTATTTTTGTTGCGTTGCTCGCCATTGGATGCTTCCTGCGAATTTCGAACTCATTATCTCCACTCGTTATCGTCTATTTTTCTTAGCAGCTTTAAGTTCGTTCCTGGATTGACCTGGGATTGTGTTGTTGATTCTTGGCATTGTTGAGTTGAATCCTCTTTATTTTGATGTTGGTTTACGTAAAAAAATGATCAAGTGTTATATGGTATCGTCTTTCATCGTTGATATTTTCTTGTAAAGATTATCTTTGGTTATTGTCATCACGTGTGCAGAAATTTCTTCAACCATGTTTCATGTGATTACAATTTCCCGCGTTGTCTTCCCTTTCTTCACGCTGAAAATTGGTAATAAGAGTTTATTTTTTCTTCCTCTTTGTTACTTCGCAAGTTGCATTATTCTACGAAGTAAAGACTTCTCTTCTTGTCTGCCAATATTAAACCCTGCTATATAGTTATCTATAGCGTTAACTGTACTTCCCTTCTTGTCTCGCTGATCATGCAGCTGCTATTGTAATCTATCTATACTTCTCTTCTTATTTACGCAAGTACTTTGGAAAAAGACTTCTCGTGAAGGACATCTGCATGAAGCAAACATCTGCGATGTTTACTGCGAAGCTCAATGATGTTCGCGCAACTCACTTTTATTTTTATCATTATACGCAACTCATTATTCCTTTTAACCAATCCTGGAAACCGTTGGCATACGGATACTGCCATACTGTACATTTCAGCCGATATTAAACCCACTAGCAGATTAATACTTCTCTATCACTTGAAGTTGCGAGATTCTTCTTTCCAAGATGTTGAATACTGCGAACGGTCATTATCGGTAAACCACCAGATCTGAGATTTCGATAAGAAAATTAAAGAGATGAAAAGAAAATTCGTCATTTCAAGAGGAATTAGTGATGTAGATTTTGTTGATGTAGAAATTTATCCTTTTGACGTGAATTTGCATCTTCATCTTTAACTTTTTCTTTTACTTTATTTCATCTCCATTATCGAATTTCCTCTCAATTTTTTTTAGATCCCACGAATTCTAACTCTAACAGTAGCCAATTTCTTTGAATCTTCTTCAATCTATCAAATAGTAGTCCCCGTTCCCTGTTTCTAGCGCCAATTATGTAGTTGCAAGAAATCTTACAACTACACCCTCAGTAGAATTCTATTAATTTGATTTGATGATCTAATTTATTTGATTTGAAAATGAAGATTAAAGTACTAAAATTGTAAAATAGACACAAGAATTTTACGTGGTTCGATCAATGTGATCTACCTCCACGGTTCTTCACTAGTGATTGTATGTAATTACATGATTTTACAATTGAGACTCCATTAAAGAATATTTGGAGCTTTAGTTTTTTGGGGAAGAAGATGATAAAGAAAATAAATCTCTCTCTCAAAATCTCTCTTTCTTACTAAAATTCTCCTCTAAAAGAACTCTCCTTCTAAAAAAAACCTCTCCTCTCTTCTCATGCCTAATGGCTATTTATACGATCTTACAAAATGTTGACAACTAAACTGTCCCTCAACTTCGTACTTGAGGACTTACATTGCGAAGCTTCGCAATCTACTTCGCAAATATCTTGAACCTTCGCAAGCTGCTCACGCTTTCCTCATGATTTTGTTATCGTCACCTATTGCGTCACTTATAATACACTTTTGCGAAATATTATTGTTGCGTCGTTAATTGTTCGCAAGCATAATAATGCTGCGAGATTCTGCTCCTACACCATTGGCACATGCCACATGCTCCACTAGCAGCTCTGGAATTGCCGCTTGCACTCAAAGTGCAACCCGCAACAAAGGCATTCCGCACATGCCACACGCGCCACTGGCAGCACTGGCATTGCTGCTTGCACTCAAGGTGCAACCAACACTCGAGACGTCAACACAAACTGGGGGATGCTTTCTAGGGTCTTGGTTTGGCGGTCACATCATGCAGCGTACACTGCGCTCACTTTAAGAAAGCGTGAATAGGAATAAAGCGGTCAAATAAATGAGAAAATAATGGTGAAAACGTTTTCACCCATAAACACCATGCGGTTACCACTTCCTCCCATTATTTCACCCTTTACTCTCTTCCTTCGTGAGGCCAGGGTACGTTTCAATCTCGACTTGTATAAATAGGTCTTACCTGTTTCTACCAGACAACTGGTCTCGATCAGGACAAAAATACAACACTCTCAGAAAAGGAAACTTTGCAAGCTCTCCAAAAAGCTTTCATCTCTTGCAAGCTTCCGAAGCTTTCACTTTCAGATACAAGTCGAGGCACTACTCTCCCAGAATTATTCTGTCCTCAACACCTTTCTTTGCTTCCCTCCCCAAATCAACCCTTCTCCTTCACTTTGTGACCGAAGCAAGTCTGGAATGGCCATTTCTTGGTTTAGGACGAACTTGTACAGATTGATCTCTCGAATCTTGAAAGTGCTCACGTGCATCACATTTGTTTAGGGTTTAAACCAGTTTCTCACTCACCTACCGAATTTACCAAAATCGGCATACACGATTTTTTTTTTATAAACAATTGACGACCACGGCGGGAGGAGGATTAATCTTTCGGTTACATATCAGCTTTTAGAAATCGATCTCATACATCGATCCAGGCATCAGGACAGCAGAATAAAGAAATCTATTTTGGGGATCTACAACTCGACTACCAGACATCCTGGTTACCAGTCGTAAAACTACATGAAACGGCTGTGGACTTCACAAGAACCGAAAGACAGCCTGGTTAACATTCGTGAAGCTACATGAAATGATTGGGGACTTCACAGAAATCGAAAGCAAACGGTCCAGTCATCAAGTAACTCAAAACGACCGAGGACTTTCCACAATCACAGTGGTGCTTTCCGCGAAATCCGATCTTACACACGAGGATCCCTTATCATCAGGAGATCCGGGAAACCGAGTAAGTCTTGCCTAGACAGAATATATATGGTTTACCATTTCAAGTTTTCATGGGAATGATAAATCCAATAGCCATGTTATGTCCTGTCCCATGTCATCTACCAACACACAATGTTCACGATTCCATATCTTCCTTAGGATGTTCGTATCATAACCAAAAGTGGCATCATCACTAAAAAAAAAAAGAGGAACCACATATTCATCTTTTCATATCTTCCATATCCAAAAACGGTTCATCCCGAATAATAACCCAAAACCCTCATAGGTAACACTTGTCTATCAACCCAGAAATCCAAAAAATCAAAACCATAAGCCAGGTGTTTCATTTGCCTTTAAAAAAAAACACAGAAGAAGAATTTCAGAAAACATAAGTGCAAAGGAAGCCATTCAACAGTGGTTTACTTTTCTAGAAGAAGACGTCATTCGTCATTTGGAGGACCGCCTGTTTCAGCTCCAACTCTTTGTTGCATCACCATACGTACCGACTTTGCATCATAACGGTTACCAGTTACTATTCATGAAGTAGCTGACGCTATTACAGTAATATTCGAAGAGAGGAACTATATTCCTATAGATTTATGGAAGGCATACCTATGGCTAAGGTTTGCACCAACAAAAAAAGAGGAGAACAAACTGAAGGAGGAACGCTGGAGTGCATAGCCAGAATATGCTTGCCCATTTTGTTGCTACCACGCTACCGCTAACACCAGCATTCCATGATCCACCCTGCATGCCCTCCAGGTATCGATTCCACCATCCCACAGAAAGAAGCCTCTCGCGCTATCATTACATCTTGATAGACAAAGTTCCAGCGCCAACAGTCCGCGTCCAAAACAACACCAGACGCGCTTACCAGACGTGCTTACCGGATGCACAAGCCAGACACACATGTCAGGCACACATGCAGCGCGTACATGACCGGAAGCAATACCACACCCTGCGCCGACAGCCTGCATCCTTTCCAGCGCTGGAAGCTTGCATCTTTTCCAGCACTGACATCTTGCGTCACACTTGCACTTCCAATTTGCATCTTCCTAGCACTGGCAGCCTGAATCCTTCTACCGTTGCACTTGAACGCCCCGTAGGGAAGCAGCAATACAATTTCATCACATGTAAAGATCAGGGACGACTTCTCCAAAATAAAAGCAAATCATCAAACCTCCTGGGTTCACGAAGACTCTCTTCCTGTCAAGGGACGCATGATTTCTGGGGACTTCGCCCACAAAACTGTGCGGTCCATGAAGAAACATTTATGTGAGATTCTATGTTTCCCCAAGGCACAACATCAAGACATATCTGTAGCTCTCAACCGCACTGTATTAGGGAAGCATTTGTTTCCAACCAGAGAATCCGCTCCCAAACTAAAGCACGGTTGATAGAAGGAACCAATGATTCCTAACCACTGTTCTCTTGAAGGATGTCCGGTTTGACAACACACTAATTAACGCAACCGCTCCGCTTTAGCATTCTCTCCATAAGCTTCTCCATGGTCCGAAGCCAAAACTTTAACGTTTAGCTTCCTAAGTTTCAACATCCTCACCAAGAGCCAGCTACTTCAACGCCGTTTCTTCATGTCAAGGATCATAGTCACATCCAGCCAATATTTTTACTTCCACGGAAGCCCATACAATTCAGCCAACTTACTTTGTTACCACGACAATATAGTCTCTTCTGATTACATCTCATACCAAGAAATGTTGTCGATCACTCGTTAATACCAACCAGAGCCTCACTACAACAGCAATTACTACAAATATGGAAACATGTAAACCATGCTTGAGGACTGAGGATATACACAGAATACCTTTATTTTCAAAGCTCAGAAGACACAGTCAACTAAAAATCCGCACTCATAACAAGGTCATCTACTCTTCAATGGCACATCGCAAGAATATCATCATCTCTCTGTCTAGAAGACTCTTTTAACACTTTACGGGGTCGTGAAAGGTCCCAATCCTGCACTATCAAAATATTTCATTAAGTAATTTCTAAGCATCCCACTGTCACATCCAGAAGAGTACGATAGGATCATGTCGAATCATGTGGACGGGAATTCAAGGAGATGTAATGAGAGTAGGCTGCGCATGGGGGAAACCTCCGACGAAGCAGTTTCTACTATTCTCGATTCGGGTTCCACCATCCGAGGATCAATTGGGATTTTCTCCACTTCCACTGCATTGGAAATCAATACTTCATAACCTGGAGGCGCAAGTGGTTCATTGTCAACAACTCCAGGGTTGCTCGTACTAGTGGACCCATGACTCCCAACTTCGTTGTTAAGCACCTAATACGAAGATTACATGGGATTAGGAAAATCAGCACGATCATAAAATTAAGAAATTAAGTGAACTAACATCATTCAAGTTCCTTATTATGCTTCTACAACATGTGCAAGAAGTACCGAAGTCATGAAACACGTTTTCCAAACAAACTCAGCTGAGGGAAATTTACACTGCCATTTGTTCAATTAATAACTGGGAGCAATTGGTGTGGAATCTAGTGTTTATTTATGTACCATTATCTTTGCATGGAAGTTACCTACAACATGTCAAAATTTCATGGCAATCGGATGAACGAGAAAGGAGAGGTGACCAGAACACCAGACAACACGAAACCTGGAAAACTTCTGAAAACCTCATGGAAGTTTACTGTTTCGCGTTTTTTATCCCCTAAACATGCTCAAAATTCAAAAAGCTTCTATTCTAATGCTTGGAAATTTCTTGGGTTTGAAAATACATATGCGGACATCGAAAATCCGACTCCAAACAAGGATTCTACAGCAACTTTAGTGAAGGGCACCAATTAGGGTTTCGGCGTGTCGAACCTAAACCGCAAGCGTCTCCCTTTCAAGAGCTTCCCAATCCACACCATCTTCACAACCAGCGTCATCTTTCCAACCGGTGCTATCTTCACAATACATGCAAGCTTCCCAATCCTGGCCATCTTCCTAATCCTGGCCATCTTCCCAATACGTGCAAGCTTCCCAATCATGTACAACTTCCCAACATGCAAGCTTCCCAATCCTGGCCAGTCTCCCAACTTGCACCAACTTCCCATCTTAAGCCGGCCCCACCAAGCTAGCATGCAACTTGCACAAAATCCCAAGGACGTCCAGCTTCCCAATTGTGCCAGCCTCCCGATTTGTGCAAAACTGCCAGAGGAAAAGATTCCAAATTCTATCTATAAAAAGGCCAGACAAGCCTCCTCAATTCTCTTTACGATTTACTGCTGATAGTTTGTCACCATCTTATGCTTACCTTGCAACAAAGCTCCTGTTCCGAGCTAAGCATGGGACTTAATGTTGATGATGGTTTTTAGACAAAGGGTAAAATTGTAAAACCCCGAATAACCTAATGTCACCGGTGACACATTTATTAGAATATTTAATACATGTAGTCAATAATTAATGTGGGATATTTTTTCAAATTAGGGTTACAACGAGCAAAACCCTAATTCCCCTCTGTGCCAATGGCAAATCATGCCATCCATACCAACCGCGCCAAAGCATGCCAACCATGCTAGCCACACCTCTGTGCCAATGGAAAATCATGCCAGCCACACCTAGCCCAAGCTAGCCGCGCCATGCCAAACGCACTCTGTCTTGGACCTAGCTATGCTAGTCACACTGTGGCAAAGCATGCCAACCATGCTAGTCGCACCTCCGTACCAATGGCAAATCATGCCAACCACACCTAGCCCAAGCTAGCCGCGCCATGCCAAACCCACTCTACCTTGGCCCTAGCTATGCTAGTCACATTGCGCCAAAGCATGCCAACCATGCTAGCCGCACCTGTGTTCCAACGGCAGACCATGCCAGCCACACCAACCTCGCCAAAGCATGCCAACCATGCTAGCCATACCTGTATGCCAATGGAAAATCATGTCAGCCACACCAACCACGCCAAAGCATGCCAACCATGCTAGCCACACCCATGTGCCAATGGAAAATCATGCCAACCACACCAAACGCGCCAAAGCATTCCAACCATGCTAGACGCACCTTTGTGCTAATGGAAAATCATGCCAGCCACACCAACCGCGCCAAAGCATGCCAACCATGCTAGCCGCATATTTTTGCTAATGGAAAATCAAGCCATCCACACCTAGCCCAAGCTAGCCGCGCCATGCCAAACGCACTCTGCCTTGGCCCTAGCTATGCTAGTCACACCAACCGCGCCAAAGCATGCCAACCATGCTAGCCGCACCTTTGTGCCAATGGAAAATCATGTCAGCCACACCAACCGTACCAAAGCATGCCAACCATGCTAGCCGCACCTTTGTGCCAATGGAAAATCATGCCAGCCACACCTAGCCCAAGCTAGCCGCGCCATGCCAAACGCACTCTACCTTGGCCCTAGCTATGATAGTCACACCAACCGCGCCAAATCATGACAACCATGCTAGCCGCACCTTTGTGCCAATGGCAAATCATGACAGCCACACCAACCGCGCCAAAGCATGCCAACCATGCTAGCCGCACCTTTGTTCCAATGGAAAATCATGCCAGCCACACCAAATGCGCCAAGGTATGCCAACCATGCCAGCCGCACCTCTGTGCCTATAGTAAATCATGCCAGCCACACCTAGCCCAATCTAGACGCACCATGCCAAACACACTTTTCCCTGGCCATAGCTATGCTAGTCACACCACGCAAAGCCAAACACCCCTACATTGGCCCTAACCGTGCCATGCCAAAAGCGCCCTCTTCCCAACTTGCCAAACCGTACAACCTAGGACCAATTGGCCACAGTACATGCAAACGCGCTCACTGGAAACTTTTCTTACCAAGCCGTGGCCCTAATGGACGAGCGTGCCATTGGCACATGTCAACACGCTCGCTGGAGGCTTTTCTTACCAAGTCGTGGCCCTAATGGCCGAGCATGCCATTGTCACATCCCAACGCGCTCACTGGAAGATTTTCTTACTAAGTCGTGGCCCTAATGGCCAAGCGTGCCATTGGCACATGCCAACACGCTCGCTGACAGGTTTTCTTACCAAGCCGTGGCCCTAATGGCCGAGCGTGCGATTGACACATGCCAATGCGCTCACTGGTATGTTTCATTACCTAGCCGTGTCACTAATGGACGTTCGTACCATTGGCACATGCAAAAACCCTTACTGGTAGTCTGATTTGCAAGCCGCGCAACCTACCATGCACCAAGGCATTCTGCACATGCCAAAACTCTTGCTGATAACCTGATTTGCAAGCCGCGTAACCTACCACCAAGGCATTCCGCACATGCCACATGCGCCATTGGCAGCTTTGGCATGGCCACTTACACTCAACGTGCAACCTACCACCTAGGCATTTTGCACATGCCACACGCGCCACTAGCATCTCTGGCATTGCCACTTGCACTCAAAGTGCAACCCGTAACAAATGAATTCCGCACATGCCACACGCGCCACTAGCAGCACTGGCATTGCCACCTGAACTCAGGGTGCAACCAACACTTGAGACATCAACAAAAATTGGGGGATGATTTTTAGGGTCTTGGTTTGGCGGTCAAAGCATGCAGCTTACACTACGCTCACTTTAAGAAAGCGTGAATAGGAATAATGCGGTCAAATAAATGAGGAAATAATGGTGAAACCATTATAACCCATAAACACCATGCGGTTACCACTTCCTTCCATTATTTCACCCTTTACTCTCTTCCTTCATGAGGCCAGGGTACGTTTCAATATCGACTTGTATAAATAGGTCTTACCTATTTCCACCAGACAACAGGTCTCGGTCAGGAGAAAAGTACAACACTCTCAGAAAAGGAAACTTTGCTAGCTCTCTAAAAAGATTTCATCTCTTGCAAGGTTCATAAACTTTCACTTTCAGATACAGGTCGAGACACTACTCTCCCAGAATTATTCTGGCCTCAACACCTTTCTTTGCTTCCCTCCCCAAATCAACCCTTCTCCTCCACTTTGTGACCAAAGCAAGTTTGGAACAACCATTTCTTGGATTAGGCCGGACTTGTATAGATTGATCTCACGAATCTAGAAAGTGCTCACGTGCAATACATTTGTTTAGGGTTTAAACCAGTTTCCCACTCACCTACAAAATTTACCAAAATCGGCAGAAATGATTTTTACTTATAAACAACTACATACTAGTTACTACTAGTATACTACATACTATATATGTTATTACTACATACTAGTTACTACTAGTAGATACTACTAGTATACTACATATGTTATTACTACATATGTAATATGTTAGGAACATATGTATTAATATACGTAATATTATATGTTAGGGTTAGTAGAGTAATTTTACTCTTTTCAAAAAAAAATTGGAATACCGAGTAAATGTGTTTTCCCGCTGGACTATCCAGTAACCCGGGTCGAGTTTACTGGAGTAAACAACAAAGTTCTCATATAGCATTAACGTTTTGTTTTCAAGCACTGATAGATGTATATAACTACTGTACATTCTTTTTTTCTTCTAAATCTTCTCTTTTGATTTAAAAAACGCCTGATCATATTTTTAGCTAGTGGAACTGTACATGCAATGTTAACTGTCATCATATTTCTTTGCTTTGAAGGTCCCTGGCACACCAACTGAACATTTTGCATCATCAAGGAAAGCTCAAGGTTTATGGTAACTAACTAGTACTACTTTGATCCTACTTGTATCATCTAAAAAACCCACCGTTTCCAGAGAATATAAGAAACATTAACGAATAAAAAGTCCAAATTTTTGTTTTGAGAAATTGTTTTGTGTGTAAAATGTTGAAGGCACAACAAGCTATTTCTGGAATGGAAAGAAGCAAACCCACCACTCAAAACACCTGAACTAGCATCTAGGATTGCCATTCATATTTTGAAACAGGTGTTGATGGTGGTTTTTAGCTTAGGGTTAAAATCGTAAAACATTAAACCATAGCAGACAGTGACGTCACAACATTTAAGTGATAAAGCATTTACTAGGCTCATTTACTGAAAAGCCTTTAATGTGTCTCTAAATAATTACCGGGGTACCTTTTTTCAAATTAGGGTTACAACAAGCAAAACCCTAATTCCCTTCCGTGGCAATGTAAAATCATGCTAGCCACGCTAACCTCGCCAAAGCATGCCATCCATGATAGCCGCACCTCTGTCCCAATGGAAAATCATGCCAGCCACACCAACCGCGCCAAAACATGCCATCCATGCTAGCCGCACCTCTGTGCCAATGGAAAATCATGCCAGCCATACCAACCTCGCCAAAGCATGCCAACCATGCTAGCCTCACCTCTATGCCAATGGAAAATCATGCCAACCATACCAACCGCGCCAAATCATGCCAACCATGATAGCCGCACCTCTGTGCCAATAGAGAATCATGCCAGCCACATCAACTGCGCCAAAGCATGCCCACCATGCTAGACGCACCTCTGTGCCAATGGCAAATCATGCCAGCCACACCAACCGCGCCAAAGCATGCCAACCATGGAAGCCATACCTCTGTGCCAATGGAAAATCATGCCAGCCACACAGACCACGCCATGCCAAACACATCTCGCCATGGCCCCCCATGTCGCGCCACCATTCTGGATTTCCCCACGCGGATACCAAAGTGAAGGCGTGCAACAATCAACAGTTTCCCTTCAATCCCAGGAGCAAATCCTGGTCGTCTAAGGTCACCTCACGACCTTTGGCCCAAAACCCTAGAATGGTCACGCACCTAGCCAAGCTAGTCGCGCCATTACAAACACATCTCTCCATGGCCCCATGTCGCGCCACCATTTTGGCCATCCCCACGCGGCTACCAAAGTGAAGGCGTGCAACAATCAATGGTTGTCCTTCAATCCCAAAAGCAAATCCTGGCCGTCTAAGGTCACCTCACGACCTTTGGCCCAAAACCATAGCTTGGTCACACACCTAGCAAAAGCTAGCCACGCCATACGCCCAAGGCAAACCCTTGGCCCCACATGCCAAGCCAAAAATCCCTTGCCTTGGCCCTAGCCACGCCATGCGCCCATGGAAAACCCTTGGCCCCATATGCCAAGTCAAAACCACACCTAGCCCAATCTAGCCACGCCATGTCAAACGCACTCTTCCTTGGCCCTAGCTATGCTAGTCACACCGCGCCAAGCCAAATGGCCTTGCCTTGGCCCTATCCGCGCCACCCTGCTGGCCTCCCCTACGCGGCCATCAAAACGAAGGCGTGCAATAATCAACGATTGCCCTTCAATCCCAAGAGCAAATCCTATCCATCCAAGGTTACCAGACAACACATGGTAACCTTTGTCCCGAAAAACTATGTTTGGCCACGCCAAACCATGTCATGCCAACGACATCCCAACCTAGTCGTGCCACCATGTTGGCCCTCACTACCAAAACGAAGGAGTGCAACGATCAACGGTCGCCCCTCCTCTCAAGATGCAAAATCTCAACCGTCGAAGGTCACCAGGCTAAAAAGTTTCCCGAGATTGACTTGTCAATCCTCAACAAAATGCTGCATGTTTTCCAAAAACATTTGAGACATCAACACAAACTAGGGGATGCTCATTAGGGTTTTGGTTTGGTGGTCTATAGCGTGCGGCATACAAAAATTCCCGTTTCAAGATAGTGCAGTAAGAATAAGATGGTTAGTAAATGCAAGAAGCATCGGTGAAACGCCCCTTCATTATGGGACATCAATTCCATCAAATCCCATCAATACCAGGCGTTACCACCTCTTCCCATTTATCTCATCTGTTTTCTTTTCTTATGAGGCCAGGGTACGTTTCTTTTTTGACTTGTATAAATAGGCTTACCTATTTCCACCAGAACACAAGTTCTTGGTCAGGGAAAATACCACACTCATAAAGGCAACTCTTGCTAGCTTTCTCAAAGCTTTCACCATCTGTTGCAAGTCAAGTAATACTCTTCCAGAATTATTCTGGCCTCAACACTCTCTTCTCTTCCCTCCCTGAACCAACCCTTCTCCTCCTCTTTGTGACCGAAGCAAGTCTGGAACGGCCATTTCTTGGTTTAGTCCGGACTTGTATAGATTGATCTCTCGAATCTAAAGTACTCCCTTGCAGTACATTGTTTAGTGTTTAAATTATTTCTCACATTCACACCCGCAATTACCGAAATCAGCAGAAACTATTTTCACCTATAAAAAATTGGCGACCACAGCGGGAGTTTCGATCTTTCGGTTACAATGTCAATTTTCGACCATTTATCTCATTCTTCGACCCAGATGTCAAGATGGTAGAGGAAGATGATCCACTCCGATTCAGTTACCCACCGGCTCGATTATTAGTCATGACATGACAAGGGATGACTGGGGAATTCCCAGAGGATAGAAGCAGACGATCCTCCCAAAGGTCAACGGCGCAGTAATCAGACAACTCAACAACGACTTGGAAGACTGGGGACTTCCCATGACCATTTTTCTCGAAAAAAAAACTTTGTCCTATACCCGGAAAGTTTATTCTCATCAGAAGACCTGAGAAACAGAGTAAGTCTCATCTAGACAAAAATACATGGTTTGCTTTTTCAAGTTCTGATAAAACCTATAGCCATGTTTCATCCTATGTTATCTACCAACACACGGTTCCATGGTTTTTCTGGGATGTCTGTGTTACTTTCATTCATAGCCAAAGGCAATTCAATTCTAAATATTTCATTCAAAAAAAAAAACATATAATCCAAAACCGTCAAGGTAGCATTTATCTATGAACCCGAGAAAATCGAAAACCAAAAACCAGGCGTGTCATTTGCCTTTCGAAAAAAAACCCTAAAGATAAGAGGTCCAAAAATAGAAATATATTCAAGGAAAGTTTTTCAGCAACGGTTTGATCCTCTTGGAAAAGGCCTCTCTTGTACTATGGAGAGCCGTCCTCTTCAATTTCATCTTCCTGCACAACTTATTGAATTCCGCTTCTTGCTTCTTCATCATGTCTGCGGAAGGACCTTCAGCTGCTCCGACCAACGACCTTTCAACATCAGAAAGACCTTCAGCGAACCAAGGAAAATTGTATTCGAATCCCACACACATGTCACGATGGAACTTCCAGCTCGAGATTACATCCTCAGAAACTGTATGACCGGTCACGTTGCACATCTCATCAATCTAAGACAAGGCTTCCTTCACACGCTTGACCAACACATGTCGACTAATGATTTTTTTAGTCGTGGAAATGTGACCATAGCTTTCCCAAATCTTGGTGTACAATGTCGCATATTTAGATGGCACGTTAAATCCATCAATCAACACATGACCTGGGAAAGGATCCAGATACGGAGGATTGAAGGTGGCACCTGTAACTGAATTATCAACCGGCAGGAGATACCTAACTATGATTTCACCCCCCGAAGTGCTCTCCTTCACCATAGTCACGGCAGCGCCCTCGGGACGATGAATCTCCATGTCCAAGTCGCTAGCTGGCATGGTTTCTGCAGTGGGAAGTACGGATCCGTCTTTACCCTTATGGTCTTCCACATCAAGATCATCCCCAGGAACAGTTTCCTCTTAAAAAAAAATCAAAATTTTTTACTGCAAAAAAAAAAAGAGGGGAAAGAAGAAAAACATGGAGGGTCAGTTTCAAACGGACTAGATAAAGATTCAACACTTCTATCGGAAGAATTACTCTCACCATCACCAGACTTAGAACTTTCATCCTTCTCGGATTCTTCATCACTATGGATAGGCTCGACAACGCCACTCTCTGTCTCGAAAAATGGTGCTTTTTGACTGCTCGCATGTTTGGCAAAGGCGTTCGTACTACTGAAGCCCTGGATGAAATACAAGGACGCATTCTCAGAAAAGGAACAAAGGTATAAATGTTCCAAGCTAAAGTCAAGAGGAGAGCCGTACGTACCCGCATATTGGACGAACTAAAAGTCGGCAAAATCATGGAGTCTGATTGAAAGCCGCCCACATGATCTTTAGATCTTCGTTCCTTCACTTGGGGACTATCTGCATTTGGACTAATGGATTTCCGCTTGGGATCCCTCAATAGTGGATGTTCCTCTAAAACCACCGGAAAAGTCTTATCCCGACGATTCTATACCACATCACTCACGAATCCATGAATAACAAGGAACTCATCCTGCCAAAATATGTTATAATTGGAAGTCGTCGATGGATTCCTTTCTGCAAGAAAAGGCAGACTTTTAACCGACACAAGAGCGCTAGTATCAAGAACAGTTGATAATGGGATTTCTTGAACAATCGGCTAGGGAACAAATGGGAACCCTTGGTCAAAACCCATATGTCGAGCTTCCCTGAATCCCTGTCAACATTATAAGAAATCCCTTTGCAAGATCCTCGGAAAAAAGATGGCACGTGACCAGGCGTGCAACTAAGCATGAACACCATCTATCCAACGCTCAGGCCCTCATCATCAGAAGACAAAGACATGTTCGAAGAGGGAGGAAAGGTACTAACCTGAGTTATGGACGTATGCACCGGAGCCCATGGACGAAAATTAACTGCATATGAGTTGTCAAGGAACCTAATCAGTTTCAGACCGGTTTTTCGGCGCCTGTTCAACCAACGCAGTATTCTGGATCCACCCCAAGACTCGGGAAGTATGGCCAACGGTTTCGGGGCATACTTCTCGAAATTCTTCCACAACCATGCCTATAGAAAAGCGGCATGAACATACGAATCCACCTTCATATGGTCGTTCGAGGCACGCATATCCGAAACCAGATAATCTAGGTGTGCATACATAGAACCAAGAAACAAACCACTGATGGGGAGAACGACACCCTTTGCCAATTTTATGGCAAACTTGATAAGTTCCTGTCTTATCTCTTTCTTGCTCGAGTCGTCATAAAAAATATACCTGGATAGCCAAAGAGCCAAGAACGCCGCGACATGAAGTATGCTATTTATCTGGTCCGGCTCCAACTCCAACTTATCAAGAAACCACTAAGACACCCACCAGTCATAAAAGCACTTCTTCTCGTTTCCCTTCCGAACGAATCCATTTGACTTCGAAACCAGGCTGGCGCGCATTTCTTCTTCATCTGCAGACAACCTGACACCGAGGTTTGAAGATTTAGCAACACAACCACGCTCTCCAAATAAATATTCATATCTCCCCACCTGCATATGGCCGTATGGGTGTATGGACACCATCTGGAAACAAAAACGTCCAAGCCTGAAATGTCTTTCCTAATTTGAAGCACTGCGGAAGACGCAACAACATCAACAATCTGCGTCCTGGTCAAGTTGGTCTTTACAGGCTCCTGGTCCATCATGAATCGCACCCATTTCTCAAAGGAACGCAACGGACTTGCATGGATTTTAAAGTCGGTAGGAGAGGCATGATATTCTTTCCTCTGAAGGAAAAACCTTATTACGCCTCCTGGCCGAACCGATCGATCCTCTCCTTCAATCTCTGAACCGGTCAGTAGGATCGGCATGTACTGGGGATGGTTTATCCTAACCGTGGCCAATGCCGTGAAGAACTCGTCATCTATGTTTGGCTTGGAGTTACTAACATCTTTCGGTGTAGCATAATTTTTCTCAAGCGACGTCATAACAAAGATTCTCTCACAGTACTCCCACTTTTCTAGTGACTACAACGGAACAATGCGAAGAGAAATTATTACAGAAAGCGCATGCAAATTATTTTCACTAAAGACGCAAGCCAGTTTGTTTCAAGGCTGTACCCTACGACATATAATTCTTATCCAACCGAGGAGGAATGAACCACCAGGGGAACCATACACACGGCCACGCCAAAACAAGGAGCAAACCCTAAAAAACTAGGTTTTCGTGAGAAGACATGGCAATTACTATCACGTGCCTACCTTGCACAGTGAGAAGGGGCCACTACAAGAAAACTTAGTTTTAGCAACTATTTTCCTACCAACCACGGTTGGTGGAACTCTTCAGCAATAATTTATGGCAACCAAAAACCACTCTGGTTGGAAGAAACCTATGACCACCAGTATTCCAGCAATGAGAGTATGTAAAACTCTTCAACAACAACAATTTAACAACCAAATATCATATTTGTTATTATTAAACTCCAGTCACCATGATTGGGTAACCAAAATGAACCTTGGAAGGTGAATAGTTTTAGTCACTCATCTTGCCAACCGAAATAATCTGTTGGTAGATATCTAAACCAACTATCAAATCAATGGCGTTGTTAGTACATTTCAACCACTAGAGTTTGGCAGCAACAAATTACAATATAAGGTAAATACTTTAATCCACAAAGTGTATCCACCGAGTAAATTTGTTGGTAAACACTTATACTAGTCGACCGGTTTTTTGGTGTGGTTAGTAGCTTTCATCCACCATGATACGACGACTACTAAGGTGGATGATTTATTAATCCGGCAAAGACATTAGCATTCAAAAGATTTCTTATTTTGTAAACAAAACTGGTGTTGGTGAGTTCATCGATAGAGCATCTAGGTGATCTAAATACATCACCTTGTTTTTTTTTTAAACAATTAAAATTATACCAAGAGTATTAACTATAGATCGATAGTGTTTTTTATTTGGAAAATTTGGATATTATCAATATATAAGTATTCAAATTAAGAAATCAGATAAATTTGAGTAATTATCCAAATATAAAATTTTTAGGGACTTACTGAGTCAATTTCGTAGAAGATGTTTCCATCAATATAAAATCTTGCTTCCCAAAGGTAGCTTGTGAATGATTACAACTAACTTCTCAACTCAAATTTTGGTCGATTCTACCTTGGATTCCAAAGTAGCATGTGACCGGTTACACCTTGATTCCCAAAGGTAAGATTCTATCGAATATTCTCCGAAACCTTAAACAAACCCTTTTCTGTCAACTTCGAGAAAGAAAGTGGCTCTGACCTCAAAACCTGATTGTGAGTGGACAACTATAAGTCAGAAACTTCATAAGAACGATGAGTCCAACCATTCATATGTAAGATTCTATCGGAATATTCTCCAAAACCTTAAGAAAACCTTTTTCTGGCGACTTTGAAAAAGAAAATGGCTTCGAGCTCGAAACCTGACCGGTAGTGGACTATTATAAGTCAGAAACTTCGTAAGAACGATGAATCCAACCATTCATAGTCAACGGTTGATAAAAGTATCCGTAATTATTCTAATTTATATAATTATTCTTTGAAGTTTTTTTTCCGTATGGAAGGTTGATAAATAAAACGTATGCAAGAGTTTATTTTAGCACAAAAAGAAGCACACATTTTCTCAATCCGTGTGAGAATATTAGACAAAATCTTCACCGTCCATTTTTTTTGGTAAACCGTGTGCCTATCCTTATCCACGGTCCAAAAATTCAATACATTTTTTTTTTGGGTCATCCATCCTCATCCGCTACCCTTATCCTTAGCCACTTCACATTTATTCACCACCACAAAACTTTGTTTTCTAAACCCACTTTCATTTCTCTGCTGCTCCCTTCGCCTCCATCTCTCTTGCTCTTCATTTCTCTTTCTGGTTACTTACTCTCAAACAGATCGAAAAACCCATTTATGTTTTTTGATTTCTTTGATCTCGAATGCTTTCTCTATTCTAAGTTTTTGACATCTGAACTTGATAATAAAATGGTAACTCTTCCATTTTTCTTCTTTTCTCTTTTGCTTTTGTTTTTTGGTTCTAATTCAGTGTTTCTGATTTTTTATTTTGGTTTATATATTTCTAATGTTTCATCAGAAGGAGCTCGGTAAAAGATGAGACTAAGCAGACGCATCCCTAATTGGATCCGTATGATACTGATAACATCATCAGGTTTATGTTTTTCTTTTTCTTTCTCTTCAATCTCTTTTGTGTAGTCAGATCTGTTCTAGTTTATATTTATTTTCCTTAATTTCTGTTTTAGATTCTGGGTTTTTGTGTTTTCGATTGGAATACGAATTATTGAGATACAAGAATTTTCGTTTATTTGTGTCAATTTAGGATGTATTTGATTTTAGGTTTGTGGGGGTGTTTGATTTTAACTTTTAGTTTTTTTTTCTTTTCAATTTGTTCACGATTTTAAGAACCCTCTCATGTCCTGATCTCGCTGTGCCAGATTCAATCTATAATTTTGCAAGATTGTTTTTTCCAGAAACTCGGATTTCTTACAGGGGTTTCCTTGTTTGATAGAAAATTTCTAATAATTTTTCTCTACATTTTGTTTGTACGTGCCAAAGGTTCATATTGAACAAGGCCCTGTCCTGGAGTCAGTTGGTCTTCCTCTTGGAGTGGTAAAAGGCATTGCTGGGCAGACACGACTGAAGGTATTTTGTCATCCTTCACAAAACCTGTAATTGTTCTTTTCTCATCCAACTCATCTTACTAAAGGACCCAGTACACGTAAAGTAACAACAACGTTTGGCATGAATAAACCAGGAGCTTTTTCAAGTAAGTCCCGAAGCTTCTTCAAGCTAATCTTTAGGTCATAATGGTTCCAGTTTAGACCAATCATATGGTAATATTATCTCTGTAATTCATGTACTAGGTACAATTAGTTATTACCATTAGATTTTGAGAAACAGATCTCTTCTATTGCTCTCAGTTTTTGTTGTTCAAATTTCATTCTTCCCATGCTGTGTTTCCATAGATAGCTGAGGTCCTTTTTAATGTTGGGTCAGCTTATTAGGCTATATGTTCTATGACAGCTCGGATGGAATGCTTATGTTGAACTAGTAATTTATAAAATACAATGTAAATCCTTCAACATGTAGGGTTTCAGTCAACACTAAAAAATACACATCTTACTTTTTCCGCATTAATGCTGACCTGGAATGGCTTAGATTGGATACAAGTGTAAAAACTAAAAGTATTCACAAGGACATGCTGGAACAGTCCCAATGTCTATGCGTCAGGATCCAATGACTGCTGCTGCTGAACTGATTGTACTGTTGGAAACTATGTGTAAAAATCCTGCAGATTTCATATCTTATGACAAACATTGCAATGGTTTTGCAGCAGAGTCTCTTGCAGGATCCCTTGTTTGTACAGTAGGAGAAATATCCAGCTGTCCAGGAGCAAGTAATGTCATCCCAGGCCAGGCAAATAATCAAAACTTACCAGTCTAGCTCGTATTTCTTTTTTTCTATTATAAAACTTGCGTTCAACATAACATTAATCGTTGCAGGTGACCTTCACTGTGGACTTAAGAACGATGGATGATATGGCACGCGAGGCTATTATTTTCGAAATTTCTAACTGAATGTATCAAACCTGCGAGCGACGATCTGTTTCTTGCATCATTGAACGCAAGGTCTGATTCGTCTGAAATACCTTCTATTTTGTTTTGTGTTCTTTTTGGTGCTTGTGACGTGTCCCCTAAGATGAACTTGTTTTGGATGTTTCAGCATGATGCAGAGGCAGTGAAGTGCGATCCTGGACTAAGTTCAGAGCTGAAGTCGAAAGCTAATTCTGCACTAAAGAGAGTGGCAGTTGCGATTCAAGATAAAGTGCATGTGTTGATGAGTGGAGCGGGACATGATGCAATGGCTATGTCTCATCTAACTAAGGTTTGTTCTTTTCAAAAATTTATGTTTAGATGTCTACGACAAATCATTTTAAGTCTGACATTTCCACCAGGTGGCAGAGGGTTTTTCATTACTTAGCACCACATATTATACTTTCTTGAATAAAATTAGACGTTGCTATTCATATGGAACAGGTTGGCATGTTGTTCGTCCGTTGTCGCGGAGGAATTAGTCACTCTCCTGCAGAGCATGTTTTGGATGATGATGTTTGGATTGCAGGTTTGGCTATCTTAAAATTTCTTGAAACCAACTTGTAAATCATATCTGATTCGCTCTGAGGTGTCTATAGTGTAATGTATAGTACAATAGAAGTATTTAATTGGCTAAAAGAATAAAATATTACTGGTTAAATTATGCTCAATTGCTTATCTGATCCTGATAAGAAGTTCATTCGTTGATCCAAACTTTACTCTGTTGGTGAAGGAACACATAAAACAAATGATACCTTAGCTGTCAAATGATACACCACATATTATACTTTCTTGAATAAAATTAGACGTTGCTATTCATATGGAACAGGTTGGCATGTTGTTCGTCCGTTGTCGCGGAGGAATTAGTCACTCTCCTGCAGAGCATGTTTTGGATGATGATGTTTGGATTGCAGGTTTGGCTATCTTAAAATTTCTTGAAACCAACTTGTAAATCATATCTGATTCGCTCTGAGGTGTCTATAGTGTAATGTATAGTACAATAGAAGTATTTAATTGGCTAGAAGAATAAAATATTACTGGTTAAATTATGCTCAATTGCTTATCTGATCCTGATAAGAAGTTCATTCGTTGATCCAAACTTTACTCTGTTGGTGAAGGAACACATAAAACAAATGATACCTTAGCTGTCAAGGTGACATAGGGATAGAGTGGATATTCCGTATACATGATAGAATATTTCATTTCCTAACGGGATAGCTTAGCTGCATTCTCATGTATAGGCTACAGACTACTAGACTGAACTGATGTTACCAAACGCCGTCATAAACCTGCGACTTCTGAACTTTAGTTCTTTTCAGTTTCTCCCGTCTCTTTTTCTCTTTTAATTTTAACTATAACTTAGAAATTTCAGTTCCAATCTTCAATCCAGTAGAAGAAATGGACGTTCTATCGAGATCAATTGATCGTTTACCAATGTTAACAGGTTTTGGTGGACTGTGAACGAAACTGATGCGTTTTAATTAAGGTCACTCGTATTAGATCAGAGAAGACTCATTGAAGGATGAGGACGATGGTCATATTTTTATATCCACAAAAAGAATACAAAGAAGTTAGAGAATGCTTCCAAGAATACAATTGATAATACTGTAATAGTCAAGGATGATGACGATGGTCATATTTTTATATCCACGAGTATTTATATCGGTATGAAATGTTATGCTAACTCTTCACTTATATCAGTGACAATAGTTGATTTTATTTTCGTTTTTATTCTTTTTTCCAGCAGCAATGGGAATTTGGGTTTGCAGGTACAAAGGATAAGCGTGCTATAACAACTAAGGGTAAATTTTTCTCCTCTCTGTGTTATTTGCAAACTCATATTTATAAATTCTATCAGGTGAGTCTGTTTCCGAACAGAAAATCGTTACTTTTTCCAAGATAATGTCTTTCTTTAACAAAACTTGCAAAAACTTGAGTTCATTAAGACATCCTTGAATACCCTGAATTTGAACAAATTTGAGGTAGTGCAGGTAAGAAAATGGTGACAACCCTAATATCCAGTCACCTCCTGTGTTGTTTGTATTTAACTCTTGTCTACGCATCACAAGAAAATGAAAACTAAGTACGTTCATAGTGGTCAGAGTTGTATATGAAATCAACAGAAAAGAGCTTATTCATTTAATCATTACCTGCTATATTGTTAAGAAAATAGATTCGATATTAGGGGACATCTTGACCAAGTAAGCTATCACATTCATGCAGTTTCTCGAGACCCATGTTACAACTTTCAAAAATCTTAGATTACAGAACTGAAAGTAGGGGTCACCTGCGAGGAAGTCCAGAGATCCCGAGACAACCCTGGCACATGGATAAGAAGCAAAACAATAGTTGAAAACTTAGATAATTTTGTAAATACCCTCATATCATAATCTTATCTATTTATAGAGTGAAATATGGCAGTCCGGTGCATATTAGAAAAACTTTTTTACATATGTAGCAAGCTCTGAATATATTTTTGATTTTCGATTTCCAATTAGGCAATTACTTTGAGGTAATGACTTCTCTCATCATGATTACTGATGGATCTTCCTTTGTCAGCTGTTGGTGGAAATTATTAGGTCCAATGGTATGTACATTGCCTTGTGCTTACGATATTAGAAGGATGTGCTTGCTTTTAGTGGATGCACACATGGTCTGTCTTCGGATGAAGCCTCTTAGCTACACTGTAAAGGTGTTGCAGTAGGACAAAGCCTCTTAGCTACACTGCAGGAAGCGTACCTCATTTGTTGATTTGGAGGTCTCTCATTGCCGTTGTTTTATGAGTTGGACTAGGTTTGAATGCTTCTCTTCCTATACCTTGCAGATCGCGGTCATACCAAGTGAACAGAGGGACTGAATGGTGAGAGCTTAGTAAGTACATGTACAAATCATCCCGACTCTCAGCTGCTACTAATTCCTCAATGATAGCCTAGGTCCAGTGTGTCCTTGATGTCTTAGTATGTTAGTCAGATTTTCTTTTTAATGCGACTCGTGGGCGGACAAGTTTTGTGCTGTCTCATAGGTTAATCAGAAGAAGTTGATAGATTTTGTAGTTGATTGTTTTGGATATTTTCAATATTAATAAGATCTAATGTATAATTTTCAAAATAAAGTCAATATTTTTTTTTTGCATTATAATATATTTTTTTAAATCACTCTAGCAGCTCAAATTTGTAGTTGGCTGAGGATCTTCGCCAAGTGAACATCAACGACGGTTGGTTGAATTCTTTACCAACGTTGCACCTTAACCAGTCAACTATTCTGCTATTAGGACCCTTTACCAACTAAGATTTAGTGGATCAAACTGTTGACCATCAGAACATTCGGTGATACAATTGCTTGGCCAACGACATAAAACACCTCCACCAATTGAAATTCAGTAAGTTAAATCTTTAGCAGCTTACATCGTTTTATAACTTCCCACCTTTACCAACGATTTATTAGTCTTCAGGTACAAATAATTCAGCGAGTGAAACGTTTCATCAACAAACATTTATGCTTCTACCACCGATAGCTAGTAGTTATTGGAAAGTTGTGTCGACTACAAATTTCGTCGTCTCATTTAGTTGAAAGATTTCTCTTCCAGCAGCATAGTTGGTCCAGGTCTTTAGCAAAGAATCCTTTAGTCACAGAGCGTATCTGTTGCCAAGTCGGTTGCTACAGATCTCTACCCGCTAAAAACGACCATGTACCAACAGAATCATATTAGTCGCTAAATCCCAGATTTCTTGTAGTGGGCGGTCAACATTACTATGATATTCATGCCTAAGTGTCACCACAAGCTAGGGTAAAAAATACCTAAGATTCACGCCAACATTTCTACAAGGTCATGAGAAGGTACTCCTACAACTAGGGATTACACCAGCAAAAATAAAACGAGTTTAAAAGAAGTGTTGGAAGACATACCTGGGATTTGCTCGTCCGCTCTGCTTTACTGTTGTCGCACGGCTGGGAGGAATGAATAGGCGTGAAACAAAAAGAGAATCCGGCCCTCCTTTTATATATACATGGTACGTGGGAGTTTGAACAAATAAAGGATTTCCTATTTTGAGCCAAGAAGGGAAAAAAGGAAACTGGTCCCGCAAAGACCAATTTCCATGCCCAAGACTTCCCATGCCATTGTCGCGGCCCCTGCTAAGGCAACAACATGCCAAACTTCTCCTCACCTTGCCACGGCCCCGGCCAAACCCTCGCTTCATCACCGCGGCTCCACCACGACTAGCCGCCCCTGCACGTTCCACCATGCCATTGCCACGGCCAGGACCACACCACCTCTTGGCCCCTCGATCCAAGCCATCCACTTGATACTTCTTCCAAGACCGTGCCCCCTTAGCCTTGGAGATGTACGACCAGACCAAGCCGATAACTTTCATCTTACCACTCCACGATCTGCATTCCAATTACAACTTACGTAGGGCCGCCAACCCGGGAAGCCAAAACTCTCTTCACCATTCAAAAGGTTAGTCAAATTCTCCTGAACATCTTTGCAATGATTTACATCTCGATTCCGTCCTCGTCTATCACCATCATATGCTTACCTCACAACAAGGCACATGTTTCGAGCTAAGCAGGGGACTTAATGTTGATGGTGGTTTCCAGCTTAGGGTTAAAATCGTAAAACACTAAACCCTAGCATAGATTGACGTCACAACATTTAAGTGATAAAGCATTTACTAGGCGCATTTACTGAAAATCCTTTAATGTATCTCTAAATAATTACCGGGTGTTGATGGTGGTTTTTAGCTTAGGGTTAAAATCGTAAAACACTAAACCCTAGCAGACAGTGACGTCACAACATTTAAGTGATAAAGCATTTACTAGGCGCATTTATTGAAAAGCCTTTAATGTGTCTCTAAATAATTACCGGGGTACCTTTTTCAAATTAGGGTTACAACAAGCAAAACCCTAATTACCCTCTGTGCCAATGGAAAATCATCCCAACCACACCAACCGCGCCAAATCATGCCAACCATGCTAGCCGTATCTCTGTGCCAATGGGAAATCATTCCAGCCACACCAACCGCGCCAAAGCATGCCATCCATGCTAGCCGCACCTCTGTGCCAATGGAAAATCATGCCAGCCACCGCGCCAAATCATGCCAACCATACTAGACGCACCTCTGTGCCAATGGAAAATCATGCCAGCCACACCAACCGCGCCAAAGCATGCCAACCATGCTAGCCGCACCTCTGAGCCAATGGAAAATCATGTTATCCACACCGACCGCGCCATAGCATGCCAACCATGCTAGCCGCACCTCTATGCCAATGGAAAATCATGACATCCACACCAACCGCGCCAAATCATTCCAACCATGCTAGCCGCACCCCTGTGCCAATGGAAAATCACGCCAGCCACGCCGACTGCGCCAAAGCATGCCAACCATACTATCCGCACCTCCGTTCCAATGGAAAATCATGTCAGCCACACCGACCGCACCAAAGCATCCCAACCATGCTAGCCACACCTCCGTGCCAATAGTAAATCATGCCAGCCACACTATGCTTTGGCGCCATGCCAAACACATCTCGCCATGCCCCCCCCCCCAAATACCACGCCACCATGCTGGATTTCCCTACGCGGCTACCAAAGTGAAGGCGTGCAACAATCAACGGTTGCCCTTCAATCCCAGGAGTAAATCTTGGCCATCTAAAGTCACCTCATGACCTTTGTCCCAAAACCATAGCTTGGTCACGCACCTAGCCAAAGGTATCCATGCCATACGCCCAAGGCAAACCCTTTTCCCCACATTCCAAGCCAAACTCCCTTGCCTTGGCCAATCCATGCCATGCGCCCATGGAAAACCCTTGGCCCCACATGCCAAGCCAAAACCACACCTAGCCCAAGCTAGCCGCGCCATGCCAAATGCACTCTGCCTTGGCCCTAGCTATGCTAGTAACACCACGCCAAGCCAAACGCCCTTTCCTTGGACCTAGCCACGCCACCCTGTTGGCCTCCCCTACGTGGCCACTAAAACGAAGTCGTGCAACAATCAACGGTTGCCCTTCAATCCCAGGAGAAAATCCTAGCCATCCAAGGTTACCAGACAACACATGGTAACCTTTAGCCCGAAAACCTAAGTTTGGCCACGCCAAACCATGCCATGCCAACCTAGTCGCGCCACCACGTTGTCCCTCACTACCAAAATAAAGGCGTGCAACGATCAACGGTTTCCCATCCTCTCAAGATGCAAAATCTCGACCGTCGAAGGTCACCAGGCTAGCAAGTTTCCCGGGCTTGACTTGCCAAGCCACAACAACATGCTACATGTTTTCCAAAAACATTCGAGACATCAACACAAACTGGGGGATGCTCATTAGGGTTTTGGTTTGGTGGTCTATAGCATGAGGTATACACAAATGCCCGTTTCAAGATAGTTCAATAAGAATAAGACGGTTAGTAAATGCAAGAAGCAACGCTGAAACGCTTTTTCATTATGGGACATCAATTCCATCAATTCTATCAAATCCCATCAATGCCAGTCGTTACCACCTCTTCCCATTTAACTCATCCGTTTTCTTTTCTTATGAGTCCAGAGTACATTTCTTTTTTGACTTGTATAAATAGGATTACCTATTTCCACCATAACACAAGTTCTTGGTCAGGGGAAAACACCACACTCTGAAAGGAAACTCTTGCTTGCTTTATTAAATCTCTCACCTTCTGATACAAGTCAAGTACTACTCTTCCATAATTATTCTGGCCTCAACACTCTCTTCTCTTCCCTCCCTAAACCAACCCTTCTCCTCCACTTTATGACCGAAGCAAGTCTGGAACGACCATTTCATGGTTTAGGCCGGACTTGTACAGATTGATCTCTCGAATCTAAAGTACTCTCTTGCAGTACATTGTTTAGGGTCTAAATTGTTTCTTACCTTCACACCCGCAATTACCGAATTCAGCAGAAACTATTTTCACCTATAAATAATTGGCGACCACAGCGGGAGGTTCGATATTTCGGTTATAATGTCAATTTTCGACCATTGATCTCGTTCTTCGACCCAGACGTCAAGATGGTAGAGGAAAATGATCCACTTCGACTCAGTTACCCGGCGGCTCAATTATCAGTCATGACACGACAAGGGATGACTGGGGATCTCCTAGAGGATCAGGTTCCTTGTTATCTATTATGTCATTTTATGAACCAAGAACTTACAGAGAAGTTGCAGCTACACCTGAATGGCAAGACTCGATGAAAGAGGAATTGACATCACACAAAGAAGCTGGTACATGCATGGGACATGGTAGATCTCCCACTTGGAAAATCTATTGTAAGCAGCAGATGGGTTTTCAAATTTAATACCAAATAAGATGGAAGCATAAACAGACAGAAGTCTCTTGTGGTTTCTCAAGGCTATACTCAGGAATATGGGATTGACTATGAAGAGACATTTGCTCATGTTTCGTGTATGGTCATTGTTTGTAAGTTTATTGTTGTTGCTGCTGTTCTACAATGGAACCTTCAACAGATGGACATCAAAAATGCTTTTCTCCATGGAGAATTACAAGAAGAGGTATATATGCAACCTCCTCCTCGTCTATCTCATGCTTCAAATTAGGTGTGTAAACTTCGTAAAGCTCTTTATGGACTTAAAAAAGCACCTCGTGCTTGGTTTGAGAAGTTTAGCCGTGCAATTCTTGAATATGGTTTTACACAAAGCTTTTACGACTCTGCAATGTTTACTCGATCATCGTCCAAAGGAATTGTAATTATTTTCCTGTATGTGGATGATATGGTTATTAATGGTAGTGATCTTGAAGGAGTTGATAATCTCAAAACATATCTCAGTTCTTATTTTAAGATGAAATACCTTGGTTTCATGAGTTACTTTCTGGGCATTTAAGTAGGCAAATTCAATAATGGATACTTTGTATCTCAGGTTAAGTATGCATCTAAAATTATTCAACGTGCTGGAATCACTGATACTAAGATTGTGGATACTCTTCTTGAAGTTAATGTGACACATAGTCCAACAGATGGAACTCTGTTATCCAATCCAACATTGTATCGGCAACTGGTAGGAAGTCTCAAATACTTGAATATTACTAGGCCTGATATTATTCATGGAGTACATATAGTAAGTCAATTTATGTATGCTCCTCGCTCTAATAATTTTGCTGTTGTTCTATGAATTATACGCCAGCTACTTAAAAGGGACTTTATATCAAGGCCTTCAGTTTTTATCTAAGTCTGATCTCATCCTAAGAGCTTATTCAGATTCTGACTGGGCAGGAGATGTTACTGATCGACGATAAATTACAAGATATTATGTGTTTTTGGAAGATTCTCTTACATCTTGGAGAAGTAAGAAATAACTAAACTATCGTTTCTCGTTCTAGTGCTGAAGAAGAATATCGAGCTCTTGCTCATACCATTTCTGAAATCATATGGTTATGATGGCTTCTTAGTGACATGGGAATTCATCTCCATAATCCTACACCTCTGTTTTGTGATAACAAGGTTGTTGTACAGATCACTCACTATGATATTTTTCACAAAAGAATAAAGCATATAGATATTGACTGTCACTTTACAAGGAATCACTTCAAGCATGGAACAATTACCCTTACTCATGTGAAGTTTGTGCTTCAAATTGCTGATCTTTTCACCAAATATCATCATGCACCTCGTCTACAATTCTTGGTTTCTAGACTCAAGGTGTGCTCTACACCACCTTGATTCTAGGGTGTGTGTGTGTGGGTGGGGTGGGGTAGGGGGGATGTGTGTGTGTGCGTGTTAAGATATTATAATATCTTGACAGCCTTGGTGTGTATATATGCAGTTAAGAGTATATATTCTTGTTATCTAGGTGTTGTACAATTAGTTATGGTCATATATCTTTGTATATATATTTCCTTCATTTTTTATCTATTGTACTCCTTTATAAATAGGGTGCTTTGCCTGATCAAAATCTTCGGTTGTAGTTTTAAAGTAATTCATTCTTGGACTCTTCAAATTCAGTGAGGTTGTTTCCTTGTATAGTTGTAGATTTAAAGTAATTCGGTACTCAACTACCATACTCTAATATTTTTCCAACAATTGACTTTAGTGGGCTAGAAATCAAGATACAGTTTTTTATATCTAATATTGATAACAAGCTTGAAGTGAATTTTGTTTTTGAGTACGATCGAGCAATGCTCTAACAATTACCGATTCCTTATTTTTCTCAAGCTAATAAGAGAATAGGTTGTTATTATGTTCACTTTCAATCGAAACACTACTCAAGTTAGGTATTACATCGTTATCAGAAACTCAGATCTCGTTGGAAACTGAAAAAAAAACATTTTCTAAATTGCTTGAAACCATGTTGCATTTTCACTTTCACCGTACTCATCATACAAACTCGAATAATGATCAATATTTTAATATTAATCAGCCATTCTGTAGCTGTGAGGTTCTTTATTAAAATCTTAAAAACCTTAAACACTATAATTATTCAATTCTTCTTTAAAATCATTCAAACCATACACTGATTCTTATATCGATAAAAAAAAATACAAGTAAAGAAGAAGATAAGAGAATGTTTGTGTGTTAAGATATTATAATATCTTGATAGGCTTGGTGTGTATATATGCAGTTAAGAGTATATATTCTTGTTATCTAGGTGTTGTACAATTAGTTATGGTCATATATCTTTGTATATATATTTCCTTCATTTTTATCTATTGTACTCCTTTATAAATAGGGTGCTTTGCCTGATCAAAATCTTCGGTTGTAGTTTTAAAGTAATTCATTATGGGACTCTTCAAATTCAGTGAGGTTGTTTCCTTGTACAGTTGTAGATTTAAAGTAATTCGGTACTTAACTACCATACTCTAATCTTTTTCCAACAATTGACTTTAGTAGGCTAGAAATCAAGATACAGTTTTTTATATCTAATATTGATAACAAGCTTGAAGTGGATTTTGTTTTTGAGTACGATCGAGCAATGCTCTAACAAATACCGATTCCTTATTTTTCTAAAGCTAATAAGAGAATAGGTTGTTATTATGTTCACTTTCAACCGAAACACTACTCAAGTTAGGTATTACATCGTTATCAAAAACTCAGATCTCATTGGAAACTGAAAAAAAAAAACATTTTCTAAATTGCTTGAAACCATGTTGCATTGTCACTTTCACCGTACTTATCATGCAAACTCGAATAATGATCAATATTTTAATATTAATCAGCCATTATGTAGCTGTGAGGTTCTTTATTAAAATCTTAAAAACTTTAAAAATTATAATTATTCAATTTTTCTGTAAAATCATTCAAACCATACACTGATTCTTATATCGATAAAAAAAAATACAAGTAAAGAAGAAGATAAGAGAATGTTTGTGTGTTAAGATATTATAATATCTTGATAGCCTTGGTGTGTATATATGCAGTTAAGAGTATATATTCTTGTTATCTAGGTGTTGTACAATTAGTTATGGTCATATATCTTTGTATATATATTTGCTTCATTTTTTATCTATTGTACTCCTTTATAAATAGGGTGCTTTGCCTGATCAAAATCTTCGGTTGTAGTTTTAAAGTAATTCATTCGTGGACTCTTCAAATTCAGTGAGGTTGTTTCCTTGTACAGTTGTAGATTTAAAGTAATTCGGTACTCAACTACCATACTCTAATCTTTTTCCAACAATTGACTTTAGTAGGCTAGAAATCAAGATACAGTTTTTTATATCTAATATTGATAACAAGCTTGAAGTGGATTTTGTTTTTGAATACGATCGAACAATGCTCTAACAATTACCGATTCCTTATTTTTCTCAAGCTAATAAGAGAATAGGTTGTTATATGTTCACTTTCAACCAAAACACTACTCAAGTTAGGTATTACATCATTATCAGAAACTCAGATCTCGTTGGAAATTGAGGAAAAAAAACATTTTCTAAATTGCTTGAAACCATGTTGCATTGTCACTTTCACCGTACTCATCATACAAACTCGAATAATGATCAATATTTTCATATTAATCAGCCATTATGTAGCTGTGAGGTTCTTTATTAAAATATTAAAAACCTTAAAAACTATAATTATTCAATTCTTCTGTAAAATCATTCAAACCATACACTGATTCTTATATCGATAAAAAAAAAAATACAAGTAAAGAAGAAGATAAGAGAAACTTTGTGTTTTAAGATATTATAATATCTTGACAGCCTTGGTATGTATATATGCAGTTAAGAGTATATATTCTTGTTATATAGGTGTTGTACAATTAGTTATGGTCATATATTTTTGTATATATATTTTCCTTCATTTTTTATCTATTGTACTCCTTTATAAATAGGGTGCTTTGCCTGATCAAAATCTTCGGTTGTAGTTTTAAAGTAATTCATTCTTGGACTCTTGAAATTCAGTGAGGTTGTTTCCTTGTACATATGTAGATTTAAAGTAATTCGGTACTCAACTACCATACTCTAATCTTTTTCCAACAATTGACTTTAGTAGGCTAGAAATCAAGATACAGTTTTTTATATCTAATATTGATAACAAGCTTGAAGTGGATTTTTTTTTTGAGTACGATCGAGCAATGCTCTAACAATTACCGATTCCTTATTTTTCTCAAGCTAATAAGAGAAGAGGTTGTTATTGTGTTCACTTTCAACCGAAACACTACTCAAGTTAGGTATTACATCGTTATCGAAAACTCAGAGCTCGCTGGAAACTGAAGAAAAAAACATTTTCTAAATTGCTTGAAACCATGTTGCATTGTCACTTTCATCGTACTCATCATACAAACTCGAATAATGATCAATATTTTCATATTAATCAGCCATTATGTAACTGTGAGGTTCTTTATTAAAATATTAAAAACCTTAAAAACTATAATTATTCAATTCTTCTGTAAAATCATTCAAACCATACACTGATTCTTATATCGATAAAAAAAAAAAACAAGTAAAGAAGAAGATAAGAGAATGTTTGTTTGTTAAGATATTATAATATCTTGACAGCCTTGGTGTGTATATATGCAGTTAAGAGTATATATTCTTGTTATCTAGGTGTTGTACAATTAGTTATGGTCATATATATTTGTATATATATTTTCCTTCTTTTTTTATCTATTGTACTCCTTTATAAATAGGGTGGTTTTCCTGATCAAAATCTTCGGTTGTAGTTTTAAAGTAATTCATTCTTGGACTCTTGAAATTCAGTGAGGTTGTTTCCTTGTACAGATGTAGATTTAAAGTAATTCGGTACTCAACTACCATACTCTAATCTATTTCCAACAATTGACTTTAGTAGGATAGAAATCAAGATACAGTTTTTTATATCTAATATTGATAACAAGCTTGAAGTGGATTTTTTTTTGAGTACGATCGAGCAATGCTCTAACAATTACCGATTCCTTATTTTTCTCAAGATAATAAGACAAGAGGTTGTTATTGTGTTCACTTTCAACCGAAACACTACTCAAGTTAGGTATTACATCGTTATCGGAAACTCAGATCTCACTGGAAACTGAAGAAAAAAAAACATTTTCTAAATTGCTTGAAACCATGTTGCATTGTCACTTTCACCGTACTCATCATACAAACTCGAATAATGATCAATATTTTCATATTAATCATCCATTATGTAACTGTGAGGTTCTTTATTAAATTTTAAAAGCCTTAAAAACTATAATTATTCAATTTTTCTGTAAAATCATTCAAACCATACACTGATTCTTATATCGATAAAAAAAAATACAAGTAAAGAAGAAGATAAGAGAATGTTTTGCCTAATTCTCTTGGTGTAAGAAATACTTGATGTAAGAAAGATAATTTACATGCAAAGGGAAATGATGAGACCGTTCTTGAATGAATCTTAGTTTCCTTTATTCAGTGTTTCATTTTCTTTGTCTCCTTAATAATGTCTTCGCACTAACAATATTGGGAAACCAATTTCTAAATTTGGTAAACTATGCTTCTTACACCGTTGTAGAATATATTCTCCGTTTACAGTCACATTTTATAAAATAGAATTAGAAGGTGTTCCTCTTTATAGAAACCCACAAAATGGATATGACATTTCTTAGAATCTTTCTGTCCATTTTTGCAATAATGCTTATATGTTGCACTGCACTATAGTAGGGCAACAACCTAATAAAAAATAATAAGACTTATATCTGACTAACAATGCTAAAAATAAAAACAGATTCATTATTGCCAGTCTCAATATCCTAATTAAAAACCGCTATCAATCTTTATCTTTCAATTATATGAGTAAAAGGTCATGAGCGACATGTGCCATAAATGGCATTTGTTGGTTACAAATTTTTTATCTCTTTTTGTATTGGTACTGGTTTCAAAATCTTACAATATGTAACCTACAGGTGTTGTGAAATCTTTTCAAATGTCAAGTAATAATTCAATTGTTCATAAAGTCGGCTCATAAATTATAAAGAAAAATTGACATTTTGATGAATTATTGATCCTTTATGATTGGAGAATTTATTTAATATTTGGAAAAGTTATTTTAAATTGCAAAAAAATATGTCCAAACTTCTAAAAACTCACATATAAAAAAAAATCATTTTGATTTTCTACAAGAAAAATGTGTTAACACAATTTAACGATTTTGAGTTCATTAACACAATTTAACAAACACTTTACCTTCTGAAATACCTAATCACAAATAGTATACTCACTGAGATTGAGCAGCACATGGAATTCTTCAAGCTTCCAACTTGGATAAAGGAATGCGGTAGGAATTAGAGAATACAAATGCAGTAATGCTTGACACCTTGGTATAATCCTCAGCCTCAACTTCAAGTTATTACCTTTGGTTCCTTCTCTAATTTTTTTTTTGGTGGACCGATAGCACAAGTAAGATCCCCGCTAGCGAGTACCTTAGGAAAAGAAGGAATGACGTCTTTTTCATTCTTTCTTTCATACTGACAAAGGCAAGAGGTTTCAATTGTGAGGAGAGCTCACTCAATCTCTTAACTATCATTCAATGCCAGTTGGCTTCTAAGCGGGAGCTCCCACTTGAGGAGGAAAGTGCAGTCGCAAAACAAAAGGGGTCAGAACGAAATACATAAACAAGAAAACCACGAAGTGACCGGGGACTAGCACCGCTCTAGCAAGAGAGGCTAAAGCTGCGGTTTTGGATCCAACTATCCACTCCAGTAAGGCGATAAGTGGGAACTTGTTCTCCTAACAGAATCCAATTCGGCCGCTAAACCAGGATGTTTTCCGGGCCTCAAATCAAGTAGACGAAAAGGAATCGGGAATAGATATAGGTAAGAAGATCGGGATATTGTCGCTGCAGCATTATATGGTCGGTCTGTGTGGTTGACTGTTGTCAAGGTAGGTAAGGTTATGTTATGCACGTGTGTGAAGGTCATGTGAGAATCTGAGTCTCTGTATATTGTGACTGAGTTTCACTTGTCTGAGAACCCACAAATTTCCTAAAATCTCTTCATCAGAGTTGTGATTCTTTTTCTCAATCAATAATACCAAGTTCTATCTAAAAAGTTGTCAATTTGATATTTGTGTTTTGATTTCTTAGATCTGCTTCTGCTTCTTTTGGAAATGGAGATTCATGTTCTTGTTCAAGAAATATGTCGTTACCATTCGATGATTTTATGTCTACAGCGCTGGATTCATCAAATTTATTGATTTGGAAATTTGCTGCTTACGATGGAGTTGGGTCTTGTTCATTCAGAATTTGGGAAAAATTTCAAAGTAAAATTGGGTATTTAGGTAAGTCATAATACTCATATCCAAATTACTTCAGAAACCCACGACCAATCTGGTTCATTTAAGTCATAATGTTCATTTAGTGTCTCAGAATTCAACTACGACTAAGAAGATTAGATTGTTTGCCTGTTTTCAAGCAGAATTTTACTTGTGTTTCATTGTATTGAGGGTACCAAAGATTTCGTTGTACTGATAAATTTCACATCCACTCAATCTCCTTCCCTAACAATTGAATCAAGAAATAAACCCATAAAATCCGATCCAAAAGACAGTAGATTTTTCAACATACCGTGAGCTTTTCAATGCCCTCATCGTCTTTGTTGTAGTTGTTGCTGTTATTGGTGGTGGGAAGGTGGTGGCTCAAGATGGTCGAGTTTAACTTCATCAACAACAGGCAAAGGAGAGAAAGAAGAAGAAATCTATGGTGAAAATGAGCAAATGAAAGAAACTTAGTTGTAAAAGAAGGTGTTCCTTTGACTACTGCTGCTAGGTGTTCCTGCTGTGTATACATCTTTGGTAGTACTAGTTTGCTGTGCCAACTCTGCCATTTTCACAGCAGAGGAGGAGGTGAGTGTGTTCACTTCTTGCTGGTGTGTTCCATTGTATTGAGGGTACCAAAGATTTCAAGGAAGAGGTCTTTCATAAAGTTCAGTTACAACTTAATCGTTTTGGGCTACTGATTTACATTGCAAATATCAAACAGCTTGTTGGTGCTATCTGTTACTAAGATTTTTGAGAGGTACTGCGGTTACTGAAGCTAATTTTAAATTGGCTCAAGTAGAGTCTATTGAGGTTGTTGCCATTGAAAAAGGCTGAATTTGGGTTCTGTTTTGAAGAGTGGAGCTGCTTCTACGACTGCAAGTTCAAGTGGAATCTGTTGATCATTCTCCAGGTGCTCATACTTCCTCGCCTTGGATTTTTGATTCAGCTGTTGTTTGAGGTATCACTACTTCAGGTATCTCATTCAGCATTCCTTCTTTCATTGTTTGCTTATTATTCAATACCATAAACAATTCTCTTTGTCTTACAATATCATGAAACTTTTCAATTCCTTACGACATTTGTTGATCAATTCCTTTACAGAACCGGCTCTGAGTTTTTCATAGCTTTCTCAAGAACCCCTGTTTAGTATTGAACAGGTAAGATCCTTAAAATGGTACTATGTTTTGTCATGAAATTCTTGTAAAAGTCTCCTCATTGTCTAATCATTTCATTCCATATATACAGCTACAGGAGTACAGTCTGATGCAGAAAAAGTCTAAATGGCCAATCTGGTTTTCCAGTTGGTGCCGGCCCACCTGCTCAAGGACATTACTATTGTGGGATTGGAGCTGATATATCATTTTAAAAAAAGCTAAGCTGGTATCAACCTTGGAGGAACCAGTTATGAGTAGTGCCAGGACAACCGAAGTATCAGATTTGGCAGGTTAGTGTAATTTCAGCTGGTAAACTAGTCCTTTACTGAGTTTTCTTAAAACCAGCTTCGAAACATCTTTTTCAACTACCAACTTAGCAAACTAGTCCTAAAAACTTTTTTCAGTACCCAGTTTGGTCACTTGTTGATCAATATCTTTGCAGATTCTGGTTCGGAAAACGTTTCTAAAAACCAGTTTCTACATATCAAGTTGAGTCTCTTAACCAACAGAGGACACCAAAAATCAAGTTGAGTCTCTTTAACCAAGAACACCAAATCAAGTAGTTTCTTCTGGATATTGTAAATGGAGCTTCTTCCCATTCCGCTTTACTATTAAACTTGCTTTAGATTGTTAGATAAGCTTCGTTTTGTTAATGTTCGCCATTATTTACCGTGTTTGGTGTCTTTTGCTTCATGTTAAACCGCAGTTTGTTGGAGGACGAAGGCACCTTGTTCTGAAGTTTCCGTTTCCAAGTCTCATTGCCATACTATTATAGCTTCCAAACAGAATAAAACTCAAAATGTTTAACCGCCCGACCTCAGCGTATGCATCTGTTAGGTTTACTGCAGCACCACATAGGTAGTTTACTTGCAAAGAGGAAAAATTACTTGCAGATGTCCCCCTATTTATTTTTCCACTATGTCTAAGATCACAGGTCTTCTTATTTTACAAAACATAGAGGCGGGAGATCGTAGGAACTAATTATGATAAGGAAATCAAGATGCAGACACAAAAGCCTCAAAAAGCAAGGCAGCAAATTTCATCTGAGTGTCTTCGTCGATCTGAAAATGCAAGGAGGGGAACCTGTTTTGACATTGAAAATGAGTTTCTATCTAGCACTGACATGGATGGTGGAGAGTTCTGCTTATTTGACAGATCTGTTATTGTATTCAATGGAATACTCCATTCAAAGGTCAGTCACTATTTCTTCTTTTTAGTACTCAGATTCATATTTATATGGATAATTGCAAATGACTGCCATATGAGCCTTCTCCCAGATCCTTGTTTGTATAGTTATATGAGAATGCTAACAGTGTAAATACTGCGAATGTGCTTGGGCTGGCATACAAATTGCATGACAGAAATGTGAAAACATATCTGTTTTGTGGGAAAGTAGAATTTGACTGCAATTTCGAATTCAGCCTTTGAATGGTAGAAAGATTGTGGCACCTGTTTGATGACAAGTGGTGTTCCTACTTTATTTTAGATCAGTTGGTTTAAAAAGTTGATCTTCCCTAGCGTCAGTTTTCAGCCAACCTATTCTAGCAAACATCGGTCAACCAAACTGTCTGATGGCCTGTTATGAAGTTCGTCTCAAGTGTTACTTCAGTCTCAAAGTAGTGCAAACTTATCTTGAAGTTCATTCCTCCATTACGCATAAATAGTTTAATTTGTTTATGAATAACAGCTTCTCGAGAGAATTTTTTAGCGAGATGTCTAGCAATAGGTTTGCACCGTTTGATCTTTATGGTGAATGGTGATTTTCTTTACGAGATTATATAATCCTTGCTTGCTCTACATAATTGCCGAGGTGGTTTGAAGGTCGATCAAATCTATTAGGATATTCCAAGGAGAATTCCGTTGTCTAATGATCAGAGAAATAGACGAATTGTTTAAGGCTACTAGTAAGGACACATGTGCGATGCACATGTTTGAATTTTTACTCATCCAACAATACTAAATTTGAAACCCATGATTTTTTTTTTCCCAAAACAAAAATTTATTATTCTTAATTGTACTCGTTACGTAGATAATTGAAAAAGCTTTTCAAATATATAAATTTAAAAAAAATCCGGTGTATATTTTGAAAGATATTGAGTTTTTAAAAAATTTGATTTATTTTTAAAACAATAATATTTATGTAAATATGTAAAAAATATGGACAACTAAGTAATTTAGGGGGTCTCCTACCAAAAAGAGTTCTTTTCTTTATATTAGAAAAATTGGGATTAAGGTGGGGAAAGTGAATGAAACGAAATTTATGCTTAGCAATATAGCCAAAAATCACGCTAAATCAAAAGAAGAAGAAAAAAAAAAACGAAATTTGGTGCTTTTAGCTCCTGTGCAAGGCTGTTGTGCGTTTGCTTGGTTTTATTTTTGCTGTGCTTTTTCCTTTGTACTATCTTTTTCTTTTTAATATTACTAAACCATTTTGTTTCCAAAGAGAAAGAAGAAAAAAGAGTGCAGTAGAGACATTGTACAGATAAAACAAAGTTATGGATAATATTTTTCGCTTATTTCTTTTTTTTTTGCGTCCGATTAGACCATGTCAAAAGATCAGCTGTTTCGTAAAGAGAACTTTATGAAAACATGGATCCAAATATAGGCAGTAAGAGAGGGCAGGGCTTGAACAAGATATGGATTTGCAAAATCTTAGGCACCCAGGTGGCACGAGGTATGGGGAGAAACTCAGCAAAATCTTCTTTAGATGATGACCTTTCAGTAAGGAGAAGGAAACTAGCTGACGCTAACTTTGAGAGGCTGAAACAGGAAAAAGGCTTTCTGTAAAAGTAGTAACTAATGACCTCTTGGAGTGACGGGTAAACGAGGAGGCTCCATCCATCGAAATCTCCTTGAAATTCTTTTCCCTGCGATCATAAGAATACAAACAGGTGAAGCTTACATCATCGTCGCTACATCCCCGGCATTCAAAGAGTATCTTATGAGCACTTCCAGCAACTCCAAAAACTCCAACACGATTATCACAACAAAATGGTAGTTGTGTAATAATCTCTGCGCTCCAATCACTTTTGTTTCCTCGACAATTGTCTATTTTTCTGTCGGCTCTGTCATCTAACATCCATAACTTCACGGTGTGAGGTTCTATCCGGTACAATAGAGCTACATGTCCACCCAATACTACCATACCAATAGGCAGCCTAACATCACGAGGCTCGTCGAGGATGAAATTAGGAATCGGGATAACTCTATACGTTTCACTTCCAACATCAAATGCAACTATGACGTCCGGATCATCAGGATTAGGGTCCCCAAATAGATGCCGATAATATTTTTTGTTACTCCAATATATGGTACCATCTGCATACACCTGACGCGTCAAACTGTTATCCGGAGGGAGTGCATCTGTAATATTAATTTGGTTGTTCTCGTTAGGAACCGCATTGATCCTTCGCCATTTAGTATCACGGCCAATGGTGAACGCCTCCCAACATTCATAATCAGGGCGGTCCCTGGAACGATGCCGTCGACATCTAGCAACTAGTCTCCAAAAGCAGAATACTTTATGTTCCTTCTTCTCTGGGTCGAAACCAAATCGATAAATTTGATAATCGGAAAGACTCTCTATCGACTTGTCATTTTCTTCTTCTAATAACGTTGATTTGAACCAAGGAGTTTCTTCTCGTGTACTAGCATTGTATACCTTAATAGCATGTGCATTCTGATCTACGAAACAAACCAAACCATTCACCGGTTCCAAGACTTGATTATAAAGGAACCATCTATCATCGGTTATCCTAACCTTGCTAATAATGGGTTCCTCACCACCACCACGGCCTTCAATTATCTCTGCACATGAAATCCTTTGACGTAACGTTTTGCTTTCATCAAAGCTGCAGTCTAAGCTTTTGTAACGGATATTTTTTTCTGGTAATGGGTTGATGTAGAGGAGATTCGGACGTGATTTAGAATGGATGCAATGTAAGCCAATAAAGTGTGGATCTCGTTTAATCAAAGACAACCAATGTTTGCATACCGACATCAACTGCATGAGTGATTTCACCGGGAGTCTGCTCAGAATGTCTCTCATTATATCTTCCGGTAAACTACTGAGCTGAGTCGCAGTGATATCAAGTGAGCTATAAACACCAAGACAGTTGGTGCTAATAAGTAGCTCCATGATTGGGTTCCTTGATGCACCACCAGAATAAAAGTGTGACGATGCATCATACCTTGTTAATATCTCCATTGGCAGACTCGGTCGAATTATTAATTGTAAAGGCTGCTGATGACTTTCGTAACAAGACTCAGAATAATAATCACCGAAGACAAGATCGATCCGTAGAATATCGATGAAATTAGGGGTAATAACTCCCCGATCTAAGATATAAAAAAATCAACTGAAGAACAGTATATGAGATCAGAATTAAGATATCGGATGGATATACCTGATCACAAAATTCCAGGGAATAATAATCTTTGAAGATGAACGAACCCTACAGTTTTTTTTTTTTTTTATGCAATGGAAAAAACCGAACTTTTGAAGTAAACCCGTGAGGAGATACCATCCTATGAGCACTCCCATCCTATTTATACAAGTTAGTTTTTTTACTAATTATTTTAGAAATTGGAAAAATCAGGCAGGTTCCAGAAATATGGGAGTGCTTGCGTGGCTCACTTTCCTAGTTCCACCATTACTGCCTAAAATTAGACTGATTCCTTCGGTTTCTTAAAATTAACAGCCATGGAATACTCTACTTTTATAGTAGATCTCAAAATATTAATTTAATAAGTTAAAATTCAATTTGTGGCCGATGGAGTATTAATTAATTATTTAGAAAGATCTTTGATTTAGCAGTCGCCAAAGTAGACCAGCACTAGTTGAGACGCATAAATATAGCACTTATATATTGGGGCAAGTTGCCTTAGAGAAAGCAAACTTCTTTGGGATTGCCCCTATCTCTTTTTCCTCTAAAAATATACACCGCAGCAGTAGAGTATTCTAGTGGCAGTATAGATGAAGTAGTTTCTCCTAACACCATAGGTCAAAAATTTGTAAACAAAAATGCTAGTTTTGAATGGACACTAACAAATGTTTATTCTCCCTGCAACTCAGAAGAAAGAAAAGACTTTTGGATAGCACTGCAGTTTGGGTTTCTGGAGCTTGGTGCAAGTGCAGGAGATTGAGACGGAATTGGGAAAGAAACAAAGTGGGTGGTTTAAATCTGGGGAAGAGATTTCATGGCTAGCAAAGAGTTGATTGATTTATATTCTTTATCCAATATGAAGGAGGACCCAATTCTCTGCAGGTTAGATAGAAGAATACTTATCTCTCCAGATTTAGAAGAAAAATATCCTAATATAGCACAAACACTTGTATCCAGAAATGTGTCAGATGAGATCACTCACCACAGGCAATGTAAGAAACTCAAATCCTCCTTTTAAAAATGAGGTTTTCTGGCTATATAATAAGACTTTTCTCAGCAACTTTGATGGAATTCAATGTCATATAATGGTTCCTCTGGGTATATACTTTGTCAATAGAAGGAGATGCCAAATTCAAGACACAATGTGCACCTTGTGCAATACAATTCCAGAAGATACAAGGCACATTGCCATTGGGTCAAAGCCGTATGGGACAATTTCACCAAACCAATGGATACAGGGTGGTCTCACAAAGGAACCCATATTCATAAAACACTTCATACCTGCGGATTCGCCAACAACACCTTGAGAATCATAATTCACAATCCTCTCTAACTCTGCCAGCACCATTAAAAGGAGAACCATTAAAAAAAGGCACAATTTTTAGCTCAAAATCCAAATTCTAGTACCAATACAATGCAACCACCAAATAAAAGAACCCAATTCAGTGAAATGGATTGACAGTGAACTGAAGAATAGTGGTAGAATTTCAAGGATGAGAGATTATAGCTAAAACACCATTACTCAATGCACACAGCTCTGTACCACTCTCGGTGTAAAATTAGCTTTGGATTCAACGAAAGGATATTGTGCTCAGTATCAGTACCAGAATCTGAATCTGCGATTAACATGACAATCCAAAGAATTAAGAATTGCAGCAGGACAAGAGGGAACCCATATTGCACCAAATATAACAACCTAATACGGTAAAATTGACGCTGAACTCAACAATACTGGTAGAATTTCAAGGGATGAGAGCCATTACTACTCTCAGTGTAAAAAACTAATTGAACCCGTCATCACCATCAGTATCAGTATCTGAAGAAGTACCAGAATCTGAATCGGCAACTACCAGAACTAGCACCAGATTTAAAAACCTAACATTGATTTGATTTCAAAATAAAATCGACCGCGGCAAGAGGAAATTGGACATCTAAATCGAAGCCCCACTAGAGAAAAGAAACTGAGCAAATATTAGGAAACCAGTGACTTCTAAAAATAAGTTGATAGCAGAATGAACAATTGATTTTAGGAAACCAAAACTAGAATTGAAAAAAGGAAACTACTGTTGAATATTCAACACCAACTTAGTCAAGTGTTCACACCTATCTAGAAATTTCGTAAACTATGAAGAAACGGAAGCAATCACCAAGTGGTGATGGGATAGAGAACAATGAGAAGTGGTGAAAATCCTATGAGTTGTCTAAAGAGTACAAGAAGTATTTTTCGAAACGAAGAGGACCGCAATGTCCCTAAACTACGATGGAACCCGTATGTTCTAAAACTACAAAGAGGACCGAAATGTCCCTAAACTACGAAGAGGACCATAATGTCCTTAAACTTCCGAAGAGGACCGAAACGTCCTTAAACTATAAAGAGGACCGAAACATCCTTAAACTATGAAGGGACCGAAACGTCTACGATAAAGAGAAGTTGGAAAGTCGGTGTTGAGGGGGGAGTGTTGAATATTCAACACCAACTTAGTCAAGTGTTCACACTTATCTAGATTAACCTAGAAATATCTAGGATGTCTAGAGTCAATGTTAGACAATTAACATGTGTAAAATGAGTGTTCTAGAGTTAGACAAATCAAATAAGAATACTAGATTGTCTAGTAGTTGGTTTGTTGGAAACCTCCATGGTAGGTAAGCCTCCATAGGCATAGTTGTTAGCCTCCATAGGCATAGTTGGTAGCCTCCATAGGCATAGTTCTCTTCTTCTTTTTGTATCCTATAAATAGGCATGTTGTATTCATTTGTAAGTAAGCAATCAAGAATCAATCAATACAAGGTTCAAGTTACAAAGTCCTTGCTTCCACCCTCACTACTAGAGTTCTAGGAGCTCTATACGAGCAACACCACTATGCTCGTATATCTCCGAAAACATTATCAAGGGTTCTAAGTTCTTGATAAAAGTATAAATTTTAACTTGGTATCAGAGCTCGTTCGATCCGAAATGGGCGTAAAAGTTTCCGCTACGAATTGATGGGTGTCAAAGCTTTCGACTTAAGAATATATGAAGTTTAAGAAGAAGAAGATGCAAACACCACTAAGAAGATTTCAACCATTCCAACTGTCAAAAAAAAAAAAAAAAACCTTCACAGGAGCAAAAACGCCTCCATGTGAAAAAAAGAAAAGAAGAGAACAAAAAAAAATCACTTTATGATAAGTGACCAGAAGACAAGTTTGAGGGAAGAAAGCAATAATTTGCCTCCTCAACTGTTTACAAAGTTCTAAAGGCAATTGTGGGAAGAGTTCACCAAGGATTGCCTCCACAATCGTTCAAGAGTTTTAGAAGCCGATATCGAGAAAACGTCAACAACGAATGCCTCCATATATTGAGGGAAGAGAGCATCAAATGATTGCCTACTCATATTGTGGGAAGAGAGCCTCAATGTGACGACCTACTCAATGGGGTCTCCATGAAGAAAAAAAAAAGATAAAAGAAAAGAAGAAAGGGTCACTTCCTAATAAGTGATCAGAGAAGGATTTGAGGGTAAGAACAATAAGTGATTGTTTCCTCAAATCGGGAAGAAAAAAAAAGGATATTGAGGGTAAGAGCAACATATTGCTTCCTCAATTGTCGAAGAAAAGCATGGCATGTTTGTCACGAGATACTAAATCATACTCGTGATAAGAAGACGAACAAAACAAAAAAAAAAAAAAAACAACAACAACGGCGGTACGTGGCGGCAAACATAAAGAGTTTACTGCGAGCGAAACAATCATGAGGAGCTAAGAAGCCGCAAACGGAGATTGGGTGAATATCAAAAAACAGAGCCATTATAAATTACGGGGGAGTGTTGGAATTACCTAATTTGTAATGTCTAAATGGGTTTGCAGGTGTTTGTTTAAATAGTACAAACCAAAGTGTGACAATTATGTCATAGCGTGGCAAATCTGTTACGAATTCAGAAATGTGGCAAACGGATAAAGTGGCAAATTTGTAACATCAAATAACAAGAAGAAAAATAGTTAGAGCTTGTGGCGAAGCTTGACGAAATGAAAGATTGTGAGAGAATCGGATAACCAAAGAAGTGTCAAGTTTTCAACAAAAAGCGTGACTGGAACAAAGATGAATAGAAGAAGAAAAACAAAAAGAATGATTGCCTAATTTGTAATTACCTAATTTGTAATTACAAATGAAGTCTAAATGTCCAAATGAAGTCTAAATGAAATTTCTACGATAAAGAGAAGTTGGAAAGTCGGTGTTGAGGGGGAGTGTTGAATATTCAACACCAACTTAGTCAAGTGTTCACACCTATCTAGAAATTTCGTAAACTATGAAGAACGGAAGCAATCACCAAGTGGTGATGGGATAGAGAACAACAGATGTGGGTGAAAATCCTATGAGTTGTCTAAAGAGTACAAGAAGTATTTTACTGAAACGAAGAGGACCGCAATGTCCCTAAACTACGATGGAACCCATATGTTCTAAAACTACAAAGAGGACCGAAATGTCCCTAAACTACGAAGAGGACCATAATGTCCTTAAACTTCCGAAGAGGACCGAGACGTCCTTAAACTATAAAGAGGACCGAAACATCCTTAAACTATGAAGGGGACCGAAACGTCTACGATAAAGAGAAGTTGGAAAGTCGGTGTTGAGGGGGAGTGTTGAATATTCAACACCAACTTAGTCAAGTGTTCACACTTATCTAGATTAACCTAGAAATATCTAGGATGTCTAGAGTCAATGTTAGACAATTAACATGTGTAAAATGAGTGTTCTAGAGTTAGACAAATCAAATAAGAATACTAGATTGTCTAGTAGTTGGTTTGTTGGAAACCTCCATGGTAGGTAAGCATCCATAGGCATAATTGTTAGCCTCCATAGGCATAGTTGGTAGCCTCCATAGGCATAGTTCTCTTCTTCTTTTTGTATCCTATAAATAGGCATGTTGTATTCATTTGTAAGTAAGCAATCAAGAATCAATCAATACAAGGTTCAAGTTACAAAGTCCTTGCTTCCACCCTCACTACTAGAGTTCTAGGAGCTCTATACGAGCAACACCACTATGCTCGTATATCTCCGAAAACATTATCAAGGGTTCTAAGTTCTTGATAAAAGTATAAAATTTAACTTGGTATCAGAGCTCGTTCGATCCGAAATGGGCGTAAAAGTTTCTTCTACGAATTGATGGGTGTCAAAGCTTTCGACTTAAGAATATATGAAGTTTAAGAAGAAGAAGATGCAAACACCACTAAGAAGATTTCAACCATTCCAACTGTCAAAAAAAAAAAAAAAAACCTTCACAGGAGCAAAAACGCCTCCATGTGAAAAAAAGAAAAGAAGAGAAGAAAAAAAAAATCACTTTATGATAAGTGACCAGGAAGACAAGTTTGAGGAAGAAAGCAATAATTTGCCTCCTCAACTGTTTACAAAGTTCTAAAGGCAATTGTGGGAAGAGTGCACCAAGGATTGCCTCCACAATCGTTCAAGAGTTTTAGAAGCCGATATCGAGAAAACGTCAACAACGAATGCCTCCATATATTGAGGGAAGAGAGCATCAAATGATTGCCTACTCATATTGTGGGAAGAGAGCCTCAATGTGACGACCTACTCAATGGGGTCTCCATGAAGGAAAAAAAAAAGATAAAAGAAAAGAAGAAAGGGTCACTTCCTAATAAGTGATCAGAGAAGGATTTGAGGGTAAGAACAATAAGTGATTGTTTCCTCAAATCGGGAAGAAAAAAAAAAGGATATTGAGGGTAAGAGCAACATATTGGTTCCTCAATTGTCGAAGAAAAGCATGGCATGTTTGTCACGAGATACTAAATCATACTCGTGATAAGAAGAAGAACAAAAAAAAAAAAAAACAACAACAACAACGGCGGTACGTGGCGGCAAACATAAAGAGTTTATCAGCGAAGCAATCATGAGGAGCTAAGAAACGCAAACGGAGATTGGGTGAATATCAAAAAACAGTAGCCATTACAAATTACGGGGGGAGTGTTGGAATTACCTAATTTGTAATGTCTAAATGGGTTTGCAGGTGTTTGTTTAAATAGTACAAACCAAAGTGTGACAATTATGTCATAGCGTGGCAAATCATTTTAATTCGGAAATGTGGCAAACGGATAAAGTGGCAAATTTGTAACATCAAATAACAAGAAGAAAAATAGTTAGAGCTTGTGGCAGAAGCTTGACGAAATGAAAGATTGTGAGAGAATCTGGATAACCAAAGAAGTGTCACAGTTTTCGAACAAAAGCGTGACTGGAACAAAGATAAATAGAAGAAGAAACAACAAAAAGAATGATTGCCTAATTTGTAATTACAAATGAAGTCTAAATGTCCAAATGAAGTCTAAATGAAATTTCTACGATAAAGAGAAGTTGGAAAGTCGGTGTTGAGGGGGAGTGTTGAATATTCAACACCAACTTAGTCAAGTGTTCACACCTATCTAGAAATTTCGTAAACTATGAAGAAACGGAAGCAATCACCAAGTGGTGATGGGATAGAGAACAACAGATGTGGGTGAAAATCCTATGAGTTGTCTAAAGAGTACAAGAAGTATTTTACTGAAACGAAGAGGACCGCAATGTCCCTAAACTACGATGGAACCCATATGTTCTAAAACTACAAAGAGGACCGAAATGTCCCTAAACTACGAAGAGGACCATAATGTCCTTAAACTTCCGAAGAGGACCGAGACGTCCTTAAACTATAAAGAGGACCGAAACATCCTTAAACTATGAAGGGGACCGAAACGTCTACGATAAAGAGAAGTTGGAAAGTCGGTGTTGAGGGGAGTGTTGAATATTCAACACCAACTTAGTCAAGTGTTCACACTTATCAGATTAACCTAGAAATATCTAGGATGTCTAGAGTCCATGTTAGACACTTAACATGTGTAAAATGAGTGTTCTAGAGTTAGACAAATCAAATAAGAATACTAGATTGTCTAGTAGTTGGTTTGTTGGAAACCTCCATGGTAGGTAAGCATCCATAGGCATAATTGTTAGCCTCCATAGGCATAGTTGGTAGCCTCCATAGGCATAGTTCTCTTCTTCTTTTTGTATCCTATAAATAGGCATGTTGTATTCATTTGTAAGTAAGCAATCAAGAATCAATCAATACAAGGTTCAAGTTACAAAGTCCTTGCTTCCACCCTCACTACTAGAGTTCTAGGAGCTCTATACGAGCAACACCACTATGCTCGTATATCTCCGAAAACATTATCAAGGGTTCTAAGTTCTTGATAAAAGTATAAAATTTAACTTGGTATCAGAGCTCGTTCGATCCGAAATGGGCGTAAAAGTTTCCGCTACGAATTGATGGGTGTCAAAGCTTTCGACTTAAGAATATATGAAGTTTAAGAAGAAGAAGATGCAAACACCACTAAGAAGATTTCAACCATTCCAACGTCAAAAAAAAAAAAAAAACCTTCACCGGAGCAAAAACGCCTCCATGTGAAAAAAAGAAAAGAAGAGAAGAAAAAAAATCACTTTATGATAAGTGACCAGAAGACAAGTTTGAGGGAAGAAAGCAATAATTTGCCTCCTCAAATTGTTTACAAAATTCTAAAGGCAATTGTGGGAAGAGTGCACCAAGGATTGCCTCCACAATCGTTCAAGAGTTTTAGAAGCCGATATCGAGAAAACGTCAACAACGAATGCCTCCATATATTGAGGAAGAGAGCATCAAATGATTGCCTACTCATATTGTGGGAAGAGAGCCTCAATGTGACGACCTACTCAATGGGGTCTCCATGAAGAAAAAAAAAGATAAAAGAAAAGAAGAAAGGGTCACTTCCTAATAAGTGATCAGAGAAGGATTTGAGGGTAAGAACAATAAGTGATTGTTTCCTCAAATCGGGAAGAAAAAAAAAGGATATTGAGGGTAAGAGCAACATATTGGTTCCTCAATTGTCAAGAAAAGCATGGCATGTTTGTCACGAGATACTAAATCATACTCGTGATAAGAAGAAGAACAAAAAAAAAAAAAAACAACAACAACAACGGCGGTGCGTGGCGGCAAACATAAAGAGTTTCTGCGAAGCGAAGCAATCATGAGGAGCTAAGAAGTAAACGGAGATTGGGTGAATATCAAAAAGCAGAGCCATTACAAATTACGGGGAGTGTTGGAATTACCTAATTTGTAATGTCTAAATGGGTTTGCGGTGTTTGTTTAAATAGTACAAACCAAAGTGTGGCAATTATGTCATAGCGTGGCAAATGCATTACGAATTGAAATGTGGCAAATCTGGATAAAGTGGCAAATTTGTAACATCAAATAACAAGAAGAAAAATAGTTAGAGCTTGTGGCGGAGAAGCTTGACGAAATGAAAGATTGTGAGAGAATCTGGATAACCAAAGAAGTGTCACAGTTTTCGAACAAAAGCGTGACTGGAACAAAGATAAATAGAAGAAGAAACAACAAAAAGAATGATTGCCTAATTTGTAATTACAAATGAAGTCTAAATGTCCAAATGAAGTCTAAATGAAATTTCTACGATAAAGAGAAGTTGGAAAGTCGGTGTTGAGGGGGAGTGTTGAATATTCAACACCAACTTAGTCAAGTGTTCACACCTATCTAGAAATTTCGTAAACTATGAAGAAACGGAAGCAATCACCAAGTGGTGATGGGATAGAGAACAACAGAAGTGGGTGAAAATCCTATGAGTTGTCTAAAGAGTACAAGAAGTATTTTACTGAAACGAAGAGGACCGCAATGTCCCTAAACTACGATGGAACCCGTATGTTCTAAAACTACAAAGAGGACCGAAATGTCCCTAAACTACGAAGAGGACCATAAAGTCCTTAAACTTCCGAAGAGGACCGAAACGTCCTTAAACTATAAAGAGGACCGAAACATCCTTAAACTATGAAGGGGACCGAAACGTCTACGATAAAGAGAAGTTGGAAAGTCGGTGTTCAGGGGGAGTGTTGAATATTCAACACCAACTTAGTCAAGTGTTCACACTTATCTAGATTAACCTAGAAATATCTAGGATGTCTAGAGTCAATGTTAGACAATTAACTTGTGTAAAATGAGTGTTCTAGAGTTAGAAAAATCAAATAAGAATACTAGATTGTCTAGTAGTTGGTTTGTTGGAAACCTCCATGGTAGGTAAGCATCCATAGGCATAATTGTTAGCCTCCATAGGCATAGTTGGTAGCCTCCATAGGCATAGTTCTCTTCTTCTTTTTGTATCCTATAAATAGGCATGTTGTATTCATTTGTAAGTAAGCAATCAAGAATCAATCAATACAAGGTTCAAGTTACAAAGTCCTTGCTTCCACCCTCACTACTAGAGTTCTAGGAGCTATATACGAGCAACACCACTATGCTCGTATATCTCCGAAAACATTATCAAGGGTTCTAAGTTCTTGATAAAAGTATAAAATTTAACTTGGTATCAGAGCTCGTTCGATCCGGAATGCGCGTAAAAGTTTCCGCTACGAATTGATGGGTGTCAAAGCTTTCGACTTAAGAATATATGAAGTTTAAGAAGAAGAAGATGCAAACACCACTAAGAAGATTTCAACCATTCCAACTGTCAAAAAAAAAAAAAAAAAAAACCTTCACGGGGAGCAAAAACGCCTCCATGTGAAAAAAAGAAAAGAAGAGAAAAAAAAAATCACTTTATGATAAGTGACCGGAAGACAAGTTTGAGGGAAGAAAGCAATAATTTGCCTCCTCAATCGTTTACAAAGTTCTAAAGGCAATTGTGGGAAGAGTGCACCAAGGATTGCCTCCACAATCGTTCAAGAGTTTTAGAAGCCGATATCGAGAAAACGTCAACAACGAATGCCTCCATATATTGAGGGAAGAGAGCATCAAATGATTGCCTACTCATATTGTGGGAAGAGAGCCTCAATGTGACGACCTACTCAATGGGGTCTCCATGAAGAAAAAAAAAAAAAAGAAGAAGAAGAAAGGGTCACTTCCTAATAAGTGATCAGAGAAGGATTTGAGGGTAAGAACAATAAGTGATTGTTTCCTCAAATCGGGAAGAAAAAAAAAAAGGATATTGAGGGTAAGAGCAACATATTGCTTCCTCAATTGTTGAAGAAAAGCATGGCATGTTTGTCACGAGATACTAAATCATACTCGTGATAAGAAGAAGAACAAAAAAAAAAAAAAAAACAACAACGGCGGTACGTGGCGGCAAACATAAAGAGTTTACTGCGAGCGAAGCAATCATGAGGAGCTAAGAATCCATAAACGGAGATTGGGTGAATATAAAAAAGCAGAGCCATTACAAATTAGGGGGAGTGTTGGAATTACCTAATTTGTAATGTCTAAATGGGTTTGCAGGTGTTTGTTTAAATAGTACAAACCAAAGTGTGACAATTATGTCATAGCGTGGCAAATCTGTTACGAATTCAGAAATGTGGCAAATCTGGATAAAGTGGAAAATTTGTAACATCAAATAACAAGAAGAAAAATAGTTAGAGCTTGTGGCAGAAGCTTGACGAAATGAAAGATTGTGAGAGAATCTGGATAACCAAAGAAGTGTCACAGTTTTCGAACAAAAGCGTGACTGGAACAAAGATGAATAGAAGAAGAAACAACAAAAAGAATGATTGCCTAATTTGTAATTACAAATGAAGTCTAAATGTCCAAATGAAGTCTAAATGAAATTTCTACGATAAAGAGAAGTTGGAAAGTCGGTGTTGAGGGGGAGTGTTGAATATTCAACACCAACTTAGTCAAGTGTTCACACCTATCTAGAAATTTCGTAAACTATGAAGAAACGGAAGCAATCACCAAGTGGTGATGGGATAGAGAACAACATAAGTGGGTAAAAATCCTGTGAGTTGTCTAAAGAGTACAAGAAGTATTTTACTGAAACGAAGAGGACCGCAATGTCCCTAAACTACGATGGAACCCGTATGTTCTAAAACTACAAAGAGGACCGAAATTTCCCTAAACTACGAAGAGGACCATAATGTCCTTAAACTTCCGAAGAGGACCGAAACGTCCTTAAACTATAAAGAGGACCGAAACATCCTTAAACTATGAAGGGGACCGAAACGTCTACGATAAAGAGAAGTTGGAAAGTCGGTGTTCAGGGGGAGTGTTGAATATTCAACACCAACTTAGTCAAGTGTTCACACTTATCTAGATTAACCTAGAAATATCTAGGATGTCTAGAGTCAATGTTAGACAATTAACATGTGTAAAATGAGTGTTCTAGAGTTAGACAAATCAAATAAGAATACTAGATTGTCTAGTAGTTGGTTTGGTGGAAACCTCCATGGTAGGTAAGCCTCCATAGGCATAGTTGTTAGCCTCCATAGGCATAGTTGGTAGCCTCCATAGGCTTAGTTCTCTTCTTCTTTTTGTATCCTATAAATAGGCATGTTGTATTCATTTGTAAGTAAGCAATCAAGAATCAATCAATACAAGGTTCAAGTTACAAAGTCCTTGCTTCCACCCTCATTACTAGAGTTCTAGGAGCTCTATACGAGCAACACCACTATGCTCGTATATCTCCGAAAACATTATCAAGGGTTCTAAGTTCTTGATAAAAGTATAAATTTTAACTTGGTATCAGAGCTCGTTCGATCCGAAATCGGCGTAAAAGTTTCCGCTACGAATTGATGGGTGTCAAAGCTTTCGACTTAAGAATATATGAAGTTTAAGAAGAAGAAGATGTAAACACCACTAAGAAGATTTCAACCATTCCAAATGTCAAAAAAAAAAAAAAAAAAAACCTTCACAGGAGCAAAAACGCCTCCATGTGAAAAAAAAGAAAAGAAGAGAAGAAAAAAAAAAATCACTTTATGATAAGTGACCAGAAGACAAGTTTGAGGGAAGAAAGCAATAATTTGCCTCCTCAACTGTTTACAAAGTTCTAAAGGCAATTGTGGAAAGAGTGCACCAAGGATTGCCTCCACAATCGTTCAAGAGTTTTAGAAGCGATATCGAGAAAAACGTCAACAACGAATGCCTCCATATATTGAGGGAAGAGAGCATCAAATGATTGCCTACTCATATTGTGGGAAGAGAGCCTCAATGTGACGACCTACTCAATGGGGTCTCCATGAAGGAAAAAAAAAGATAAAAAGAAAGGGTCACTTCCTAATAAGTGATCAGAGAAGGATTTGAGGGTAAGAACAATAAGTGATTGTTTCCTCAAATCGGGAAGAAAAACAAAAGGATATTGAGGGTAAGAGCAACATATTGCTTCCTCAATTGTTGAAGAAAAGCATGGCATGTTTGTCACGAGATACTAAATCATACTCGTGATAAGAAGAAGAACAAAAAAAAAAAAAACAACAACGGCGGTACGTGGCGGCAAACATAAAGAGTTTACTGCGAGCGAAGCAATCATGAGGAGCTAAGAATCCGCAAACGGAGATTGGGTGAATATCAAAAAACAGAGCCATTACAAATTACGGGGGAGTGTTGGAATTACCTAATTTGTAATGTCTAAATGGGTTTGCAGGTGTTTGTTTAAATAGTACAAACCAAAGTGTGACAATTATGTCATAGCGTGGCAAATCACATTAATTCAGAAATGTGGCAAATCTGGATAAAGTGGCAAATTTGTAACATCAAATAACAAGAAGAAAAATAGTTAGAGCTTGTGGTAGAAGCTTGACGAAATGAAAGATTGTGAGAGAATCTGGATAACCAAAGAAGTGTCACAGTTTTCGAACAAAAGCGTGACTGGAACAAAGATGAATAGAAGAAGAAACAACAAAAAGAATGATTGCCTAATTTGTAATTACCTAATTTGTAATTACAAATGAAGTCTAAATGTCCAAATGAAGTCTAAATGAAATTTCTACGATAAAGAGAAGTTGGAAAGTCGGTGTTGAGGGGGAGTGTTGAATATTCAACACCAACTTAGTCAAGTGTTCACACCTATCTAGAAATTTCGTAAACTATGAAGAAACGGAAGCCATCACCAAGTGGTGATGGGATAGAGAACAACAGATGTGGGTGAAAATCCTATGAGTTGTCTAAAGAGTACAAGAAGTATTTTACTGAAACGAAGAGGACCGCAATGTCCCTAAACTACGATGGAACCCGTATGTTCTAAAACTACAAAGAGGACCGAAATGTCCCTAAACTACGAAGAGGACCATAATGTCCTTAAACTTCCGAAGAGGACCGAAACGTCCTTAAACTATAAAGAGGACCGAAACATCCTTAAACTATGAAGGGGACCGAAACGTCTACGATAAAGAGAAGTTGGAAAGTCGGTGTTGAGGGGGAGTGTTGAATATTCAACACCAACTTAGTCAAGTGTTCACACTTATCTAGATTAACCTAGAAATATCTAGGATGTCTAGAGTCAATGTTAGACAATTAACATGTGTAAAAAGAGTGTTCTAGAGTTAGACAAATCAAATAAGAATACTAGATTGTCTAGTAGTTGGTTTGGTGGAAACCTCCATGGTAGGTAAGCCTCCATAGGCATAGTTGTTAGCCTCCATAGGCATAGTTCTCTTCTTCTTTTTGTATCCTATAAATAGGCATGTTGTATTCATTTGTAAGTAAGCAATCAAGAATCAATAAATACAAGGTTCAAGTTACAAAGTCCTTGCTTCCACCCTCACTACTAGAGTTCTAGGAGCTCTATACGAGCAGCACCACTATGCTCGCATATCTCCGAAAACATTATCAAGGGTTCTAAGTTCTTGATAAAAGTATAAATTTTAACTACTACCTCGCCTACAAATAACCAATATGAGGATCCGCCATTACTTGCACCATCTTCTACTCTTCTTCCTTTACTTCCAACAACAATGGCGGATTCCAGTGTTTGTCCAAGTGATAATAATAATAACAATGTAGGAGGGAGAGGATCCGTGGTTATTCTGTTTAAACCCGAGGGTGAGAAGTGTTGGAATATATGCCACCTATCACTATGATGTTGTTAGGTGAATGAAGAAAATAGAGTCAATGTTAGACAATTAACATGTGTAAAATGAGTGTTCTAGTAGTTGGTTTGGTGGAAGCCTCCATGGTAGGTAAGCCTCCATATTAATAGTTGTTAGTTGTTAGCCTCCATAGGTATAGTTGTTAGCCTCCATAGGCATAGTTCTCTTCTTTGTAAGCCTATAAATAGGCATTTGTAGTATCATTTGTAGTCACCCAAAAAAAAATGAGTGAGATTGGGTCCTTAGTAAGTGAGAGTTGAGAGCTCTCTCCTTATGTGAGTTTATGTGTGTGAGGTTTGTAAATCATATCAGTGATTACTGGTGATCAATATCATTCACCCTACGGGGTTTTGTCAGTGGACGTAAGCGTTAGTGCCGAACCACTTTAATCTCTTGTGTCTTCTTTATTTTCATCTGATCCTTACTCTTACCACAAATCTAAGATGCTATCAGAGCTCCGAAGTTTCATCTCAATTTTCAATCATGGTATCAGAGCCCCGAAACATTTCAATTTCTATCAAGAAGCACTTGTATCTGGTCAATGAAAGCAGATTGACGGAAGAAGTTACATCCGAAACACCCAAAAAAATAGAAGAGCGGATAAAATACAGGTCCGGTAGTGCTATGGGCTTGCGTCGTAGAGAAGAAATGGTTCATGAAAAGATAATTTCTTGCGATGAATTCGCGATTGCCATTGTTGGTGATTTTCACATTGCACATGAATTATGCACCAGTCTAAAAGAGTCCTGCAAGGGTAAGATTGTTAGTCATAGTGCATTGGTTGAAGTGTTAGCAAGACACGCACAATCCAAAGAGGCCAACAAAGACACAGATTTTGTTTTGATAACACCCGGGCCAGGAGGTTGTTTTGAAATAAGCAAAGTTACTGATGAGGGAATTTTCCCTATGGCCGGCCCAATATTATGTCTTGGGTCCGGTTGAAGTGTAGCAACGGAATTCATAGAAGAGAAGATGCAACTGCAATTTCTATTAACGGTAGTCTACCATGTTTCCACTAAAAAACCATGTTGCGGGGGAATGGTTGTCATCAAATCCGCTGAGGTTGAAGATAAGTTGAAAACCCAAGTCTTCAGGTTCCCATCAGAAAAATGGTTGTCATCAAATCCGCTGAGGTTGAAGATAAGTTGAAAACCCAAGTCTTCAGGTTCCCATCAGAAAAAAAACCATGGTGTATCACCGTTACCCCTCAAGGCATCAAGCTTCCAGAAAATAGCTTTTCAGAGATCTCTGATGAGATTTTCGATTTCCCAAAAATACAAAACATACAATTGTTAGGCCATTTGGACGAAGAATGCATAAGGCAAGATCGGGTTTCTGTCAGGAATTATCAGGGGACGGCTAGAGGTCCTTCTCTCTATCGAGCACCTGACTACATAGACAGCAAACACTTCACAGAATGCGATCTCTACTTATCTTACGATCAAGGCCAGCATACATTTCTGATGAGTCCAGAATCCGATAAGGAATTACAAGATGAGTATCAAAAACTCCGCAAATCCATGGGTAATGATTTATCATGCGACGACAATCAAGAGGCCCAGATGTTCTGGGACAACGACAAGGTTGTTTTTGTTAGTTGCTAAACATTTCTATTGTTGTTATAATGTACCTCTTTTGACCACCATATAATTAAATTTTGGTTGTTGCACTGATTCTGATTTCATGGTGGAATATTTGTCAAGACCAATGCAGTTTTTAAATATAAATAAATAAATTTTGGTTGTTGCACTGATTTCGTTTATCAAGATCATGTCCGCAATGTTCATCACTGAGTACCATTTAGGCCGGTCTCGCAGTTCCTCATGTCCAGACCATTCAAAAAGAGAAATGCTAATTGATGCAGAAATACCAGGCTGGCCTACATGGCTTTGCAACCTAAATGCTGTATTTAGAGCCAGCTTTCATGTGCATACCGTTGCTTTGAGCCAAATATAGGCAGCCAGAACTTTTGCAGGGGCATAACAAGAGCTGATTCTGCAAAACATCAGCTTAAATCACCTGCGCAGAGTCCGACTGCCTAAAGAGCCCGAAACTAGCTGCACCCCGCGGCTGGTCTAAAACCAACGACATGTAGGCACAACATCCTGGATCCCTAAGAAACCTACGACATGCAGGCAGCTCTCAGAGTGACAATGGCAAGTACCAGTTCCTCATTTGAGAGCGAGCATTGATTCCTCATGCCCACACCATGCGTACATAGTAAAATAGTATTACAAAGGGCCTTAAGAGACCAAACTAGCTGTACACCACAGCCAGTCAAAAACGTGCAGGCACAACTTCCCAGCCCTAGGAAACCAAACAAATGACGACACTAGATTTACCACTTGCCAGCACATGGGATCCCACCTACACAACAAGCACTAAATTCTGCCAATGAAATGACATAGTGATCTCAATGGTTGCAGTAACCATCAAACAGTTGAAGACACATAATTGGAAGAATTGTATACCAATCAAAGATGAAACTGGTTCTACAACTAATAATCAATCGGCATACATCCACAACTACTTGCATATAAAAAGTTGAAATAACCAGCAAATTACAGGGAGAAGAGTCCCAAAGAACGAAGTATGGTTCGAGTCAATCTCAATATCCTTCATAATAAACTTGAACCAACCTTCATTTCTCATGATTTTAGTACTGAAATTGCTATGTTCTCCATATCCATTCCAACCCCTTTCAACTGGTTCAGGATTGAAACGGACTGTAACACCAGCAATCTCAGCAATTATTTTCAAGATTATATCGAAAAACCCATTAACTCATTACCAGCTGAAATTACACTAACCTGACACTACTTTAGAATCCTGTTGTCCTGGCACTACTTCGGAAAAGATTCCTCCATGGTTGATACCAGCCTAGATTTTTTAAAATGATATATCAGCTCCAATCCCACGATAGTAATGTCCTTGAGCAGGTGGACCGGCTCCAACTGGAAAACCCGATTGGCCGTTTAGACTTTTCCTGCATCAGACTGTACTCCTGTAGCTGTATATATGGAATCTTATGATTAGACAATGAGGAAAATTGTAAAGCAATTTTTACAAGAATTTCATGACAAAACATAGTACCATTTTAAGGATCTTACCTGTTCAATACTAAACAGGGGTTCTTGAGAATGCTATGAAAAGCTTTGAATTATTATTATTACAATGATTATCAAGATACAAACTCAGACAGACAAGTGAGTATATAAGACTCACATGACCTGCACACATGTGCATAACATAACCTTGACAAAGTGAAAAACACCCTCCACAAGCTATTATTTGCATAACACGGCGATAGCTTGGAAACAAGCAAACAAAGTGAAAAACATTACACCCCTCAAAGAGAAAATAAAATAATAAAAAGAAAAACAAGTCACTCCCTCAAACCGACAATACACCTCACAATGTCAGTTTGGTAAAAGAAAAATCAAAAACAAATGACTCCCTCAACTGTCAGAAACACAATAAGTGAGAAAAGATAGGGAAAACCATGTACAAACTGCAGCAATAAGCACATCAGTAGTAGTAGAAACAGTAACAGAGAAGGTAGTCTGAGACACCACCAGTAGTAGCTGAACACAAAAAGAATTCTGAGAAAACACGAGTAGTAGACTTACATTGACTTGAACACACTAACTCATGCACGGTAAAAGGAACATTCAGGAAGTAGATAGGCATGGCTGAATGTAATTTGACAAGGCATGGAGTACTAAAAGAACAGCAGAAATAGAAATCTCCGGCTAATGATGAGGTAACAGCACCAGTTGCTGGATCATGTAACCGAAATCAGTCTTGAAGTAGCAGCATTCAAGAAAAATATCCGGAAGAAAAAACTTGATTTTGGTGTTCACTGTTGGTTAAGAGACTCAACTTGATATGTAGAAACTGTTTTTTAGAAAAGTTTTCCGGACCAGAATCTGGAAAGATATTGTACTATGAGTAATACATACCATGAAAGAAGGAATGTTGAAGGAGATACCTCAAACAACTGCTGAATCAAAAATCCAAGGTGAGGAAGTATGAGCACCTCAAGGTTGATCGTTGGCACGAACAACAGATTCTACATGAAATTGCACTTGTAGAACCAGCTCGCACCACTTTTCAAAACAGAACCCTTCTCTGCAACTCAGCCTTTTCGATGGCAACAACCTTAACAGACTATACTTGAGTCAATTCAACATTAGCTTCGGCAACGATAGTACCCCTTGGGGTTTCAAAAATCTTAATAACAATATCACCAACACACTCACTTCCTCCTCCTCCTCTACTTTGAAAATGGCAGAGTTGGCACAGCAGGAACAACTAGCAGTAGTGGTAGTATAAACAACACAATACGGAGAGGTTTATTAAATTGGTTAAGTTTTTTCTTCCAATTGCTCAAAGGAACACTTTCTTTTACAACTAAGCTCCTTTGCATGTTGCTGATGATAATCGACCATCTTGAGTCACCACCTTCCCATCTCGGTACCCCCACCTCCAATAACAGCAACAAATACAACAAAGACAATGAGGGCATTGAAAAGCTCACGGTATGTTGAAAAATCTACTGTCTTTTGGATCGGATTTTATTTCTGTTCTCGGGTGTCTTGATTCAATTGTTAGGGAAGGAGATTGAGTGGATGTGAAATTTATCAGTACAATGAAATCTTTGGTGCCCTCAACACAATGAAACACAAGTAAAATTCTGCTTGAAAACAGGCAAACAATCTAATCTTCTTAGTCGTAGTTGAATTCTGAGACACTAAATGGACATTATGACTTAAATGAACCAGATTGGTAGTGGGTTTCATGAGTATTATGACTTATCTGAGAGGAGCCAATTGTTGCAGCAAAGAAGCTCAAAAACATTCTTCAAATACCTAAATCCCCAATTTTACTTTGAAAATTTTCCCAAATTCTGAATCAACAAGACCCAACTCCATCGTAAGCAGCAAATTTCCAACGCAATAAATTGGATGGATGAATCCAGTGTTGTAGACATAAAATCATCGAATGGTAACGACATATTTCTTGAACAAAGAACATGAATCTCCATTTCCAAAAGAAGCTCAAAAACATTCTTCAAATACCTAAATCCCCAATTTTACTTTGAAAATTTTCCCAAATTCTGAATCAACAAGACCCAACTCCATCGTAAGCAGCAAATTTCCAACGCAATAAATTGGATGGATGAATCCAGTGTCGTAGACATAAAATCATCGAATGGTAACGACATATTTCTTGAACAAAGAACATGAATCTCCATTTCCAAAAGAAGCAGATCTAAGAAATTGAAACAGAAAGATCAAATTAATTGATCTTTTAAACCCTTGATCTTTTTAGATACTGATTGTGAAAGAGAATCAAAACTTTGTTGATGAGATTTTAAGAAATTTTTTGGGTTGGATCGGTACCTGAATGAGAAGGAATTTTATTACGATGACTACTTATCAAGATACAATCTGCACACAGACAAGTGAAAGTCTCACGTGAAATGCACACACGTGCATAACATAACCTTGTGAGTTTTTCATTTGGATCACATACCACCAGACATTTTCAAGAACCAATAATGAAAACCAGAAAGCCAAATCTTTTGCAAGTGATGTGCGAATGCCAGAAACAAGTATTGATATAATTATTACAAGATCTTCTGTTCTCTTACAGTTCATTATATCTCTTTTTGTTTGATGGTTACAGAATATAGAGATTGTTTCTTCCGGTAAGAGTAGGCAGGGATGGCCCTGAGATTTTACTGCCCCAAAGGGGAAGTAAAAATAAAGCCCCCTCGGGACAGGCCATGTTTGTGTATTAGGTGAGTCTTTGCCAAATAGAGCTACCTCTGGATGCTCCAACCTCTTTTCCATGAGATGTAGAAAACAAAAGTTCAGAAAATATCATGAATGTAAGAAACAAATAAAACACGCATAAACAGAGTAAGACTGCACAAAATTAAGTGGGAATGTTTAATATAGTCCTTAGAACATCTCCAATGCTTGGGGTCTAGGTCATCAAATGTGGAGGTCTTATTAAGACCTTTTGGTTGTGGGTCATTCACTACATGAAAAATAAAAATAAACGTAAGACTTTTTACCTAAATTTGATCTCCAATCGCCAAGGTCATATCCAACTAGAGGTGGCAAACAATCCCAAAACCCGCGGGTTGACCCGGACCGGCCCGTAAAAATCCTAACCCGGCTTGGCTGGTTTCTAAACAAGCCGGGTTCGGGTTGGGAAAATGCTGGCCCGTGCGAAAACGGGTAAACCCGTCCCGTGTATCCGCGGGTACAACCCGTAAACCCGCCATTCCTATGCTTATGACGTGTGGCCCCTTTTATCTATACGTGTCTCCTAGAGTCCTAGGTATAAAAAGAAAAAACCCTAGTTTTCTTTCTTCTTTTCTTTTCTTTTCTCCCTCCGCACTCCGCAGCGGCAGCAGTTTAGTAACTTCAGTTCTCTTGTCTTGACTTCTCATCTTTTTCACCTTCATTTTCTTGTTCCATAATTACAATTAGCAACAACAACAATGGTTAGCGACTAGTAGCAAGTAAGTAAATTCGTTGATTTTGAATCTGTGATTCTGTATGTCACTTTGTTGTTGTTTTGTTCATTTTAACCGTGTATCATTCATGTATAATTTTGGGTTTGACCGTTTGATGTTAAGTTTTTCAAGTTTTTCAATTTTCAAAGGGAAATTGAAGTCCAGAGCAGCAGCAACAACAGCAGCAGAAGTTTCTGCTCATGAGATTCATTATGTTAGGAATCGAGCATTGAAAGAAAATGATAGTAAGAAATCTTATCTTCCTTATAGAGAAGATCTCGTTGTCTTCTTTGCTAATGTCAATGGTTTGAACAGAAATCTTCATCCATTCTGATTCAGTAATTTTTAGTTATTTTTGGGGATAATTATATTGATTTTTTCTTTCTAAAATGTTATTCACATATTAAAAAAAAGTTTGGTTAAATTATTTAGAACATCTGATGATCTGTAAATAAATCTGATTTTAATTTTGATTTTGTTGTTTCAATTTCTTTTGGTTGTAATTTGTTTTTGGGAATTCTGTTATTTAGGATTGGAGTCGGATGAAAGAACAAAGTTTGTTAATGCCAGTGGAATTATTGTATCTGTACAATTGATTAGGATTAATTGGTCTTTGATTTTGTGAGTGTGTACACACTATAATTGATGGGATTGATACTGGTTAGATCTTCTGGGAAGGTTCAGTTTGTGAAAACCTAGAATTGTAGGTGGGAGTGGAAATTTTGGTGCTAAGTTAACATCAAACGGTTGAAATTTTGTGTACACACTATAATTGATGGGATTAAACTGGTGTTAAGTTTTTCAATTTTCTTAATCATTGATTCATTTCCTTTCATTAAGTTTTTAAATTTTGGTGCGAGTGCGGCACTGCGACTGTTGAATCTGTTGATTGAAGTGAATCTAAATATCAAATGAATTAGATGAATGTTATGTTAGGTTGCAGAGAAGGAGCAGATGGCCTGAATGTGGCCGGAAATGGATCAGAAATCAGAGGAAACTCTGTCAAATAGTTGAGCTGGAAAACGGGCGGGCTAACCCGTGAACCCGCAAGTTCAGCCCGTTACGGGCACGGGTTGAAGAAATGACCACCCGTGAAGTATTTCGACCCGTGTAAACCCGACCCGTGTAACCCGCAACGGGCCAGCCCCGGCCCGCCCGTTTTCCAGCTCTATATCCAACACATTTTGTCTAATTATAGAGACAAAAGATGACGTGGACTTAAGACCCAGGGTCATGAAGAAAGTCTAAATAAGACATTCTCCTTTACCCCCACTTGGTCCCCACATGGACATGTCATCTTCTTTTATGACCTCCACCCTAGTGTTGGAGATGAAAAGTTGGTAGAAAAAGTCTTAAATCATATGTGTCATATCAGTTTAAGACCTTGACCCCTAGTATTGGAGATGCTCTTAGATTGAGAAGAAACTCATATTACTTTTTCCCTAAACATACAGTTAAGTGTGAAAACTAAAAAAGATTCAAATCAATCACACAATATAAATGATAATCTAACTTATGATTGCATATAGTTTTAATTACCCAGGAGGTGGTGGTTCAAGTGAAAGTGGTATAGGGAAAGAACTAGGAACCAGAAGGAAGGAGACAAAGTTTTCGTATTTGGAAGATTCAGCTGATGGGTTTGGAGATCCTGAAAGAATGGGATAAAGTAAAGATGATCTATAAATAAGGATCGAAAAACTCTCAATCAAGGTGAGATTAACGTAACCCGTGACTTAATATATGATGAAAATCAATGTTTTGATATGTAATTAATCGATTGATTTGTATCTCTAGGGTTTCTGTTTTCCCCCTTTTGTAATTATGATATATTTCAAATTTATGATTGTATTGTTTAATTTTAGGAGTGTTTATGAGAATTGTAGCAAAGTCAAAAAAAAATGTATAGAATAGTTTGTGTACTTCTGCTATACTGGAACCGGGCATGTTTGCAAACCTTTGAAAGTTACCGAAGCCATGCCTGTCAGTTCGCGAAAGTCAGGCCCCAAAGGTTTGCAAAACCTTTGCAGTTTGTGAAAGTTAGATAATAGGGGTTTGCAAACCAAGTTTGCGAACCTACCTAATTCCTAAACTCAGATGTACAAGGTTTGCAAACCTGGATTGCTAAATTATACAGTCCGCGAAATTCATACTGACTTTGGTAAAATATACAAGTATGTTTACCTGTCTCCAAGCAATTATTTTTCTCACATAATTGATTTGAAACTTTCGCAATAGCCATATGCAATATGCACTTTTTCTTGGGAAGTTTCCTAATGATCAACTTGAAACAAAAATAATTCTTGAAAAATAAATTGTTTTAAACTAAGATTGTTAAGGATTTAGACATCGATTGCTTGAATCATGTTTTGAGAGTTTAACCAAAAAAATATTGACATTTCAATTTCTTCTTGAAATATTAAATCTATTAAAATTATACGACATAGTCTCATAAGATAGAATGGTAAATGTCGTGAGTAAATAGGATGGTCAGTCTTCACATACCTCTTTGTTGATGATGTCTTTGTATATTCTTCAGTCTTGGTTATTCAGTAACCTCTGATAATCAACTACCATACTCTAATCCTAGTATAAGACTTTGCTTTAATATACCAAAAATCAAGATGTAGTTTTGTATATCTAACATTGACAAAACGTGGAAAAACTCGCGAATTCGACTGAGCGATGATCTAACAATTACCGATCCCGTAGTTGTCTCATGATAATAAGAAAAGAGATTGTTATTATGTTCACTTTCACCCAAAATGTTACTCATATTAGTTATTGCATCGTCATCGAAAACTATGATTTCGTTGTAATCTGAGGAAAAAATAACATTTTCTACATTACTTGAAACCATGCTGCATACTATTGTTTTCATCATATCCATCATAAAAGATCGAGTCTTAATTAATTTTTTAATATTAATTGTCTATTATGTAGCTGTAAAATTCTTTAGTAAAATCCTAAAAAAACTCCAAAACTAGAATCATTCAATTCTTCAGTAAAATCCTTCAACTCTACATCTATTTTTATATCGATCAGAAAAAAAAATACAAGTAAAGAAGAAGAAAAGAGAATACTCGGCTTAATTTTTTTGGTGCAAGAAATATTGGATATAAGAAAGATGATTTAAAAGCATAATGGTATGATGATACCATTCTGTAATGAATCTTACTTTCCTTTCTTCAGTATTTTTTCTTTATTTCCTTATTTCCTTAGTTCAACAACAATTTATTTTCGCACTAACAATGGCAAACAAGTTTCTATTGATAATTTTTTTTTATACTCTGTTTTGGAACGTGATCCCCAATTATGGACTCAATTTTACAAAATATATTTAGAAGGTGTTCCTCTTTATTGAAACCCAAAATTTTGATATGACATTTTTTAGAATATTCGTGTCCATTTTCCCACCAATGCTTACATGTTACGATTTATTATAGTGTAGCAACGTATTAATATAAATAATAACACTTAAATCCGATTAACAATGCTAAACAATAAGAAAGTGTTATTCAATATTTTCCATATTAATATTCTAATCAAGACAATCACTACACAAAATTCAGGATATAGCAACTCAGATTCGCAACAGAAATATAGCTGTTGCGAATTTTCAGTTGCGAATTTATGTTGCTAAACATTTGCAACAGTTCATTGATGTTGCTATTGTCGCAATTGTTTAGCTTCTGTTGCGATTTGAAACTATTTTTATTTCACGCATGTGAGCTAAGCGTGTGGCAGTAAATAGCCGGAAACACTTTTTTTACTGATTTGTTTCACGCATGAGAATCGTCTGTGTGCATAATCGATATTATCCTTACAAAATATCTTCTCGTCTTCGGAAACATACAAACACACTGGTCCTCTCTCTCTCTCTCTATCACTCTCTATGAACTCTCCCGCCATTAATCTGAAGAAGGTCTCTCCCGCCATTGAAAATCTCCCCACCTTGAATCCAGGTTTGTGTATTTTGGTATTTATTTGTTTATATCCATTAATGATGTTATTTCTGTTAGGGGTTGGTGGATTAATGGTTAGGGTTTTGTGTATTTGGTGTTAAACCGAGTTTTCCCGTATACATATTCTCTAAATTAAGACCCTAATTTCTGTGACAACCCTCAAGATCGTCAACGCTATTAGACCAGTCAAGAGATGTCTTAGACGCTAATTACTCGATTAGTGTAAATCGAACAATAATTATTAGAAATTAATCTAACAACGATCTAATTACGAAACTAGTACCGTTAGATAGGTCTCGAAAAGTTACGCGGAATAGATTAATCGAACGTGCCAATCGGATACCGGATGAAGAAGTAATCATCAGATTTGTGAGAAGGGCAAAATAATCTTTATGACTTGAGACCGACTGAGACTTCCCTTAACATTCAGCGGGTGTTCCCCAAACTTCCTTTGGTCTTATCTAGACCAGGTTGAGAAGATAAACCCGACCTCTCTTCTTTTCTTCTTCTCCTTCATTCTCTTCTTATATTTCCTTCTTCCCCTAATCTTCTTTTTCTGCCGACGTTTGAGAGGTGTGTTAGAGAGTTTGATTTGAGAGATTTAATAGAAGAAGGAGAACATGTTAAGTATAATATGATGTTGATGTTTTGGTTAATTGAGCATGAGATGAAGAGGATTGAGTTTCTGTTGTGAATTGAAATTAGGGTTTCTGGAAGATGAACTTTGATTGAGGTTTCGTGGAATTGATTAGTGTTCTGAGTTCCTGATGGGTGAAGATTGGAAGGTTTGAGGTTCAATTGAAGTTTTGAAATTGTTTTAGAGATGAATCAAAGAATTAGGGTTTCATGAGATTTACAAAAGAGGACGAGAATATGAAATTGAAGGTCTAAAGAAGTGATTAGAGATGGGTTTGAAGTGAATTAGAATATTGATTGACGCTGTGATGGTGTTTGTTGATGAATTGAAGAGTTAGGGTTTTGCTCAAAGAACTCAGAGAAACTTTTGAAGATGAAATTGATGTTCTAATATATTGATACGAGGTGTGGGTATGAATCGATTTGATAAATTAAGATTAGAGTTGAGGAATAACTGAGGAATAATTCAAGTTTGATGAAGTTAAGGTTTTGAAGTCATTTATGAAACTAGGGACTCTCAGTAGATTGGTTTTAAGTTTTGATTTGGTGATGAACAAGATGAATTAAGGAATGGATTTGAGTAATTGAGGAAGGGATTGGAGTTCATTAGATATTGTGGAGATGTTTTAAGGTTGATGATTTGAGTCAGGTGGAGAAGAACCTGAATTCAATTGCCTGGGCCTTCCTAAATTGAGGTAATTGTTTTCCCTAAATTCTTTTAGTAAAGTCTTTCATCTCTTTTGATTGTGTAATTGTGTTTGTCTTTGAGATTGAAGTTGAATTGAGTATTTTTATGAAGCTTAAGTTGATTGGTATTGGAAATAGATGTATTAAGTGAAGGTACATGGAATGATTTTGGGTGTTAAGGATTGCTTGCACTAGTACTAATGTTGGTGAGTCTGGTGGTGGTAGTGTATCAAAATTTGGCTAAAATGGAACCATTTGAGGTAATTGTTCCCTGAGGTGATTTAGTTCAGTTCAATTTTAGTGTATGAATATTTATGTTTGATAATTGAATTAAGAATTGGGATGTATGTGTTATAAAACTAGTATTTGAGGTGTTATGACAGTGAACAATTGGATATGCTTGTGATAGTATGAGTTTAATGATTGTTGAAGTGAGTTACATGGAAGAAGTCTTAATGGGTTGGATAAGTGATCTTGTATAACAAATGGTTCGGAGTTGAGTTAAGATGTTTCAGTAGTTGATTGTAGTACTTGTGAGGATGTAGTGATCTGAACTTGCAGGCAGGGAAGGTGTAATGGAGGTGTTGTAGAATACATGTAAAGTGTTATTGGACTGCAGTGTATAAATTAATGGATTAAGTTGTTATTGCAAGTGGTTTGGTTTACTGAATGATAATGGTGGTTTGAATTGATATTGGTGATACTGTTTAGAGAGTAGCTAGAGGATAAGAATAGGTCATGATGTTGCAACATTGGATTGAGATGTGAATTGAGTTGGGTTTAGGCAGTTCAATTTTTATCGGCAGTAATGAGGATTTCGGAGTTTCAAATGTACCTTAGTGAAAAGAATGGTCTTACAACTGAGGGTGTTGCATACGGTAGTGGATGAATGTTATAATTGTTGTTTGCTGTGAAAGCTTGGAACTGCAATTGCAGGTAGACATTGTTTGCAATTGTAATTGAAATTTGAAGTATATTTGAATGATTGAATTGATGTACTGTATTATTAGTTTGAAATTAAATTTGAGTTTGAGTTGTAGAGTTTAGAGTTTTTTTGTTGCACAATGTTTATGTATTAGCTTTCCTTGGCCTGAGAAATGGCTCTGGCCTGTGCAAGTGTTTTGGCCTTGTGCCATTCAGCCTAGTCAGGTATCTGACTCTAGCTGACTCAGTCCATCTGAATTAGTCGAATCAGGTTGAATCGGGTTTGACCCACTGAGTCATGAGACTTGACTCGTTGACCATTGACCCTAGACATTGACTGTTAAGTTGACCTTGACTGTTAGTTTGACCGTCAGAGACTGTTAGTGACTCAGATGGACTGGACCTTAGTTTAATGGGTTGGGTTGGTGGACTTGGGCTTAGAGTAGTTTTCTTAGTTAGATGTTTTGGACCTCTTGTGGTCTGAATTAGACTTTGGTTTCTTCTACAAAGTTGTAGATACTCATAAGACTTAACTATTGGACTAGAGAACCAACCAAATGAATTGATAAATCTTTAGATACGCAAGAGATGGATTATGAATATGCGAAGAACCTTAGACGGGCTTAAGATTTATAATAAAAGGGTATAGAAACGTAAATGGGCTTAGGACTATTAGTTAGAATTGTATAATTCTTGAATGAGCCATTTTGGCTAGATTCTTAGAGTTCTTGCATGATTAACAGTTAGCTATTAACAACGATCGATTCAAAGGACGAATCAGTGGATCGTGGATCGCGAGGTAGGCGTAGCCTGTCATCAAAAGGTGTGGGAATGCATTTAACTCTTTGTATTCATTATTGTTTCTTTTATAAAAGTTTATGCTTAACAAACTCATGCATTGTCTGTTCTTGCATTCCATGTTTTGTTTAAAATGCATTACGTTAATCTTGTTGGTTCTGTGAATCTTTCCACGATATGGAAAGGACTTGTAATGTGTTGTCAATATGAATTGTTACGGGAAATGAGAATTTCCACGTGTGGTATATAGGATACGCTCCTTCACATTTATACCTACTTTAATTCAGCTTTTATTGTTTAGAGTATTGGTCATCATGGGCTTGGTGGCATCCATATTTATTAGGTGTGAATTGCCGGGTAGGAATTTACAACCATATTATACATTGTTTGACGAAGGAGTTTGTCCATATACATGTATGATTATTTCAGTGACTTAGTCACTGTTTAATGTTTTCGGAAAAACATGTATTGTTTTCCAAATCTTGCTTATGATTACTTAGAAGGTTAAATGTTAATTATTCCCACTTGGTTTCGTGACAGATCGGGTTGCACGTGACAAAAGCCTCACGGGTTGACTTCGTTAGTTGATTAACTTCGGTTATATTTATTATGTTGTATATTTTATTTGTAAACCAAATGACTATTTTATATGTATCATTAGAGAGGATTTCTTGTATATATATTTCTGAGCGGGTTAGTTTTGGGTTAAGTTTTGTAACAGATTTCTTAATTGAAAGTTTAAGTATTTAATTTGGATTTTAGTGCCTCTTATTTAGTTAAATCTCTTGGATTAGTCAGCTGCTAGCTTAGGGGGCGCTACAGAGTTGGTATCAGAGCTTACTATTAGATCTTATATGGGAAACAGTAGGAATATCCAGTGCCAGTTAGAGAACTAGAATAGTCTAGAACTGGGTTGGGTTTGTGAGATAAATCTTAATCACTAAAAGCTATTAATAATTAAAAGAATTTTTTTGATTGATTGATTTGTTTGGTTGATTGTTTGTTTTGGTATTGAAGTAAAAATTGTAGGGTACACGAATAATTAATCTAGTGGAGATTAGAGAATAAATGATTTAAAATTATGAACACATACACAAGTCAATACTAAAACTAGTGAGATTAGTATTATTAATAAATCCTGAAAGTGACATATATAAATATTAAGCACCTTGACTTATATGTAAAATCAACGGTTTATAATCACATAAATGTTAATAATATTTTGGGACTCAATAATATTTGTAAGAGTTGTTAGAATAATAACTCAATAAAATATTATAATAGTAATTATAGATAGATGATAATAAAAAGTAAATTGTTATTAGAATAATAATTCACTATAGTTGCTAGAATAATAATGCACTTGTTGTTTTTCAATAAAAGCTCGTGGTGGCATTCTTTCATAAAAGTAATAATAATTTTAATAAAGTAATGTTAACAGTTATCAATTAGTATCAAATTGAACTTAAATTAACCAAAATTTTGATAGGGATATGTAACGATAAAAAATAAAAAAAATAAAATAATTATGATTAATTAAATAGTTATGAAAAATTAATAATGCTTGTGTACGGTTAAGTTTGTAAATTAAACTAATTACAAATTAGAAATATATGTTTTATATCTAAACTAGATAACTAATGTAATGCTTATTAGGCGTTAGACTTAAGAAAACGAGAATATAATAATGTATAAAAATAAAAGACTTAATTTGTTAGAAATCTTGTGGAAAAAAAATATTTATGTTTATGCTAACAAATGATCAAGTAAATCTTTAAAATAAATCAAATAAACATGAAGTAGTAATAATAATATTCAGATGCTTAGTGTAAAAAAAAAAAAGATTATTAAAAGAAATAAATTTGTATATAGGATCTGTCTTCATAAATAAATTCAATCATCTTTTGAAATGGAAAATTAGTATATAAACTTAAACTGTTAGAATTTAAATTAGTATTATATTGAGCATAGCTTAAATTAAAATTTCATTTACAAATATATATATAGTGATAAAATAATGATTGTGATTAAATAGCAATGGAAAATTATTAGTGCTTATATACAATTAAGCTTTACAAAGTTAACTAATAACAAATTAAGATTATGTGCTTTGCGTTTAACACAGATAAATAAATAAGACTTATTATGTAGGAATAAAATAACATGAAGTCATATAAGACACATAATAAAGATTAAACATGTGAATGATCTTATACCTAAATTATTTATAGTTTAATAAGTGATTCACTAAATCACTAAAATACACATGAAGTGATATTTATAATACTTGAATGCTTAGTACAAATTTGACTTAAAGGAAAATAAATTTGTATATGAATAAGATACTTATAATTAATACCAAAATCTATAGACTATCAAAACGTATTATAATTTTATGTAGACTCAAAAGTTAAATCATATTAAATTACTAACGCCAATAATTAACAAGATATAGTATACAGATTCAATCTGAATAAATAAAATCAATTATACCAATCTTATGTGAAAGTAGAATTATATTTACAAGATTAGGGTTTAATAAAATTAAACTAAATATCATTAATAAACAATTATTTTAATTGTATGTTAGTTACACTAGTAATCAAATAAGAAAATTTGATAAAACAATAATGAAAATGATAATATAACTAAGACAATAATTTTGATTAGATAAGTAATTAATAACATTATATTTTACTCATTGCTATAAAATTTAGAGTTATTGTAAATGTCATTTGAATAATAATTATTGGATAGTAATAGCAAAATGTAATTTTATTAATAGTACAACTTAAGGATTATTTAACAATAAAATATATTTAAGGAAATAAAGTTAGATGAAAACAAATTGAGTATTAATAATAAAATTAAACTTAGCGTTATGATTAATTACAAATTAACTTTTATCGGTTTAGGTAATAAAAAAAAATTGTTATAATAATGATGAAAGTATTAACACCAAATGATTATGGAAAAATTGTTAACGGTTACTTATTATAACTAAATAAGAAAATAGATACATTGGAAATAATGATAGTAACATTTGAATAATCGATATAACGTTAAGTTATTTTTAATTAGTACATGAATTTAAAATCTATCTAGTTATAATAATATAGTCTCATTTGGAATTAAAGTTTGATTTCTTTAAATTAAATAAATAATAATAAAATAAAAGGTAAGATAAATAATTCAAATGATTAAATTTTTTAAAAATGATGTGAAATGCTTATATATTTTACAAACCAAATTATCAGACATACACTAGTAAAAATAGAAGTTAAAGATTAAATAATTTTGATAAAATGAAATTAACACTTGGTTAATCATAATAAGTTTGCACTTAGTTAATCCAACAATGGGGAATAGTGAGGTTGGTAATTCTGATATGTTCAGGTGATACTTGTTAGGTAGTTGGAATTGTCAGGCGTCGCGAACCTAGATGGGAAACTGCATTCTTGTATCACTAGGAATTGAAGGGAGACTTTCTTCTATAAGTGAACTAATAGATCCCAAATTTTAATGAGAAACTTTATTATGGAATATCTTCAAAGTACTTAGAACCAGTAAGTTATTGACTTAGAAATTAGTGTAGAAAATTTAAATCTAAAAGTCATAGTTTCCATTATAGAGCTTCATGTAAGAAACTTAGACTTCTCTCTTGGATAGAACTTAAATTAGCATAGTTGACCCTAGAGCTACAAATTATAAATTTTAGTTGTAGAAAGCCATATAGGTTTATGCTTTTGTTATCGTTTTGTTTTGCGCTTGGATAAGAGGTGGATTTATTCTTTAAGGTGGGGAGTTTTTCAAGATTAGAAGGCAGTTTGATTTTCGAGGACGAAAATGATATAAGGTGGGGAGAATGTGACGACCCTCAAGATCGTCAACGCTATTAGACCAGTCAAGAGATGCTAATTACTCGATTAGTGTAACTCAAACGATAATTATTAGAAATTAATCTAACAACGATCTAGTTACGAAACTAGTACCATTAGATAGATCTCGAAAAGTTACGCGGAATAGATTAATCGAACGTGCCAATCGGATACCGGATGAAGAAGTAATCATCAGATTTGTGAGAAGGGAAAAATAGTCTTTATGACTTGAGACCGACTGGGACTTCCCTTAACATTCAGCGGGTGTTCCCCAAACTTCGTTTGGTCTTATCTAGACCAGGTTGAGAAGATAAACCCGACCTCTCTTCTTTTCTTCTTCTCCTTCATTCTCTTCTTATCTTTCCTTCTTCCCCTGCTCTTCTTTTTCTGCCGACGTTTGAGAGGTGTGTTAGAGAGTTTAATTTGAGAGATTTAATAGAATAAGGAGAACATGTTAAGTATAATATGATGTTGATGTTATGGTTAATTGAGCACGAGATGAAGAGGATTGAGTTTCTGTTGTGAATTGAAATTAGGGTTTCTGGAAGATGAACTTTGATTGAGGTTTCGTGGAATTGATTAGTGTTCTGAGTTCCTGATGGGTGAAGATTGGAAGGGTTGAGGTTCAATTGAAGTTTTGAAATTGTTTTAGAGATGAATCAAAGAATTAGGGTTTCATGAGATTTACAAAATAGGACGAGAATATGAAATTGAAGGTCTAAAGAAGTGATTAGAGATGGGTTTGAAGTGAATTAGAATATTGATTGAAGTTTGTGATGGTGTTTGTTGATGAATTGAAAAGTTAGGGTTTTGCTCAAAGAACTCAGAGAAACTTTTGAAGATGAAATTGATGTTCTAATATATTGATACGAGATGGGTATGAATCGATTTGATAAATTAATATTAGAGTTGAGGAATAACTGAGGAAAAATTCAAGTTTGATGAAGTTAAGGTTTTGAAGTCATTTATGAAACTAGGGACTCTCAGTAGATTGGTTTTAAGTTTTTATTTGGTGATGAACAAGATGAATTAAGGAATGGATTTGAGTAATTGAGGAAGGGATTGGAGTTCATTATATATTGTGGAGATGTTTTGAGGTTGATGATTTGAGTCAGGTGGAGAAGAACCTGAATTCAATTGCCTGGGCCTTCCTAAATTGAGGTAATTGTTTTCCCTGAATTCTTTTAGTAAAGTCTTTCATCTCTTTTGATTGTGTAATTGTTTTTGTCTTTGAGATTGAAGTTGAATTGAGTATTTTTATGAAGCTTAAGTTGATTGGTATTGGAAAGAGATGTATTAAGTGAAGCTACAGGGAATGATGTTGGGTGTTAAGGATTGCTTGCACTAGTACTGATGTTGGTGAGTCTGGTGGTGGTAGTGTATCAAAATATGGCTAAAATGGAACCATTTGAGGTAATTGTTCCCTGAGGTGATTTAGTTCAGTTCAATTTTAGTGTATGAATATTTATGTTTGATAATTGAATTAAGAATTGGGATGTATGTGTGATAAAACCAGTATTTGAGGTGTTATGACAGTGAAAAATTGGATATGCTTGTGATAGTATGAGTTTGTAGTAATGATTGTTGAAGTGAGTTACATGGAAGAAGTCTTAATGGGTTGGATAAGTGATCTTGTATAAAAAATGGTTCGGAGTTGAGTTAAGATGTTTCAGTAGTTGGTTGTAGTACTTGTGAGGATGTAGTGATCTGAACTTGCAGGCAGGGAAGGTGTAATGGAGGTGCTGTAGAATACAGGTAAAGTGTTATTGGACTGCAGTGTATAAATTAATGGCTTAAGTTGTTATTGCAAGTGGTTTGGTTTACTGAATGATAATGGTGGTTTGAATTGATATTGGTGATACTGTTTAGAGAGTAGCTAGAGGATAAAAATAGGTCATGATGTTGCAACATTGGATTGAAATGTGAATTGAGTTGGGTTGAGGCAGTTCAATTTTTATCGGCAGTAGTGAGGATTTCGGAGTTTCAAATGTACCTCAGTGAAAAGAATGGTCTTACAACTGAGGGTGTTGCGTACGGTAGTGGATGAATGTTATAATTGGTGTTTGCTGTGAAAGCTTGGAACTGCAATTGCAGGTAGACATTGTTTGCAATTGTAATTGAAATTTGAAGTATATTTGAATGATTGAATTGATGTACTGTATTATTAGTTTGAAATTAAATTTGAGTTTGAGTTGTAGAGTTTTGTTGTTGCACAATGTTTATGTATCTTGGCCTGAGCAATGGCTCTGGCCTGTGCAAGTATTTTGGCCTTGTGCCATTCAGCCTAGTCAGGTATCTGACTCTAGCTGACTCAGTCCATCTGAATGAGTCGAATCAGGTTGAATCGGGTTTGACCCACTGAGTCATGAGTCTTGACTCGTTGACCATTGACCCTGGACATTGACTTTGACTTAGACTTTGATTGTTAAGTTGACCTTGACTGTTAGTTTGACCGTCAGAGACTGTTAGTGACTCAGATGGACTGGACCTTAGTTTAATGGGTTGGGTTGGTGGACTTGGGCTTAGAGTAGTTTTCTTAGTTAGATGTTTTGAACCTCTTGTGGTCTGAATTAGACTTTGGTTTCTTCTACAAAGTTGTAGATACTCATAAGACTTAACTATTGGACTAGAGAACCAACCAAATGAATTGATAAATCTTTAGATACGTAAGATATGGATTATGAATATGCAAAGAACCTTAGACGGGCTTAAGATTTATAATAAAAGGGTATAGAAACGTAAATGGGCTTAGGACTATTAGTTAGAATTGTATAATTCTTGAATGAGCCATTTTGGCTAGATTCTTAGAGTTCTTGTATGATTAACAGTTAGCTATTAACAACGATCGATTCAAAGGACGAATCAGTGGATCGTGGATCGCGAGGTAGGCGTGGCCTGTCATCAAAAGGTGTGGGAATGCATTTAACTCTTTGTATTCATTATTGTTGCTTTTATAAAAGTTTATGCTTAACAAACTCATGCATTGTCTGTTCTTGCATTCCATGTTTTGTTTAAAATTCATTACGTTAATCTTGTTGGTTCTGTGAATCTTTCCACGATGTGGAAATGACTTGTAATGTGTTGTCAATATGAATTGTTACGGGAAATGAGAATTTCCACGTGTGGTATATATGATACGCTTCTTCACATTTATACCTACTTTAATTCAGCTTTTATTGTTTATAGTATTGGTCATCATGGGCTTGGTGGCATCCATATTTATTAGGTGTGAATTGCCGGGTAGGGATTTACAACCATATTATACATTGTTTGACGAAGGAGTTTGTCCATATACATGTATGATTATTTCAGTGAGTTAGTCACTGTTTAATGTTTTCGGAAAAACATGTATTGTTTTCTAAATCTTGCTTATGATTACTTAGAAGGTTAAATGTTAATTATTCCCACTTCAGTTTCTGTGACAGATCAGGGTTGCACAGCAAAATCCTCATGGGTTGACTTCGTTAGTTGATTAACTTCGGTTATATTTATTATGTTGTATATTTTATTTGTAAACCAAATGACTATTTTATATGTATCATTAGAGAGGATTTCTTGTATATATATTTCTGAGCGGGTTAGTTTTTGGTTAAGTTTTGTAACAGATTTCTTAATTGAAAGTTTAAGTATTTAATTTGGATTTTAGTGCCTCTTATTTAGTTAAATCTCTTGGATTAGTCAGCTGCTAGCTTAGGGGGCGCTACAGAGTTGGTATCAGAGCTTACTATTAGATCTTATATGGGAAACAGTAGGAATATCCAGTGCCAATTAGAGAACTAGAATAGTCTAGAACTGGGTTGGGTTTGTGAGATAAATCTTAATCACTAAAAGCTATTAATAATTAAAAGAATTTTTTTGATTGATTGATTTGTTTGGTTGATTGTTTGTTTTGGTATTGAAGTAAAAATTGTAGGGTACACGAATAATTAATCTAGTGGAGATTAGAGAATAAATGATTTAAAATTATGAACACATACACAAGTCAATACTAAAAATAGTGAGATTAGTATTATTAATAAATCTTGAAAGTGACATATATAAATATTAAGCACCTTGACTTATATGTAAAATCAACGGTTTATAATCACATAAATGTTAATAATATTTTGGGACTCAATAATATTTGTAAGAGTTGTTAGAATAATAACTCAATAAAATATTATAATAGTAATTATAGATAGATGATAATAAAAAGTAAATTGTTATTAGAATAATAATTCACTATAGTTGCTAGAATAATAATGCACTTGTTGTTTTTCAATAAAAGCTCGTGGTGGCATTCTTTCATAAAAGTAATAATAATTTTAATAAAGTAATGTTAACAGTTATCAATTAGTATCAAATTGAACTTAAATTAACCAAAATTTTGATAGGGATATGTAACGATAAAAAATAAAAAAAATAAAATAATTATGATTAATTAAATAGTTATGAAAAATTAATAATTCTTGTGTACGGTTAAGTTTGTAAATTAAACTAATTACAAATTAGAAATATATGTTTTATATCTAAACTAGATAACTAATGTAATGCTTATTAGGCGTTAGACTTAAGAAAACGAGAATATAATAATGTATAAAAATAAAAGACTTAATTTGTTAGAAATCTTGTGGAAAAAAATATTTATGTTTATGCTAACAAATGATCAAGTAAATCTTTAAAATAAATCAAATAAACATGAAGTAGTAATAATAATATTCAGATGCTTAGCGTAAAAAAAAAAAAAAAAAAAGATTATTAAAAGAAATAAATTTGTATATAGGATCTGTCTTCATAAATAAATTCAATCATCTTTTGAAATGGAAAATTAGTATATAAACTTAAACTGTTAGAATTTAAATTAGTATTATATTGAGCATAGCTTAAATTAAAATTTCATTTACAAATATATATATAGTGATAAAATAATGATTGTGATTAAATAGCAATGGAAAATTATTAGTGCTTATATACAATTAAGCTTTACAAAGTTAACTAATAACAAATTAAGATTATGTGCTTTGCGTTTAACACAGATAAATAAATAAGACTTATTATGTAGGAATAAAATAACATGAAGTCATATAAGACACATAATAAAGATTAAACATGTGAATGATCTTATACCTAAATTATTTATAGTTTAATAAGTGATTCACTAAATCACTAAAATACACATGAAGTGATATTTATAATACTTGAATGCTTAGTACAAATTTGACTTAAAGGAAAATAAATTTGTATATGAATAAGATACTTATAATTAATACCAAAATCTATAGACTATCAAAACGTATTATAATTTTATGTAGACTCAAAAGTTAAATCATATTAAATTACTAACGCCAATAATTAACAAGATATAGTATACAGATTCAATCTGAATAAATAAAATCAATTATACCAATCTTATGTGAAAGTAGAATTATATTTACAAGATTAGGGTTTAATAAAATTAAACTAAATATCATTACTAAACAATTATTTTAATTGTATGTTAGTTACACTAGTAATCAAATAAGAAATTTGATAAAACAATAATGAAAATGATAATATAACTAAGACAATAATTTTGATTAGATAAGTAATTAATAACATTATATTTTACTCATTGCTATAAAATTTAGAGTTATTGTAAATGTCATTTGAATAATAATTATTGGATAGTAATAGCAAAATGTAATTTTATTAATAGTACAACTTAAGGATTATTTAACAATAAAATATATTTAAGGAAATAAAGTTAGATGAAAACAAATCGAGTATTAATAATAAAATTAAACTTAACGTTATGATTAATTACAAATTAACTTTTATCGGTTTAGGTAATAAAAAAAAAATTGTTATAATAATGATGAAAGTATTAACACCAAATGATTATGGAAAAATTGTTAACGGTTACTTATTATAACTAAATAAGAAAATAGATACATTGGAAATAATGATAGTAACATTTGAATAATCGATATAACGTTAAGTTATTTTTAATTAGTACATGAATTTAAAATCTATCTAGTTATAATAATATAGTCTCATTTGGAATTAAAGTTTGATTTCTTTAAATTAAATAAATAATAATAAAATAAAAGGTAAGATAAATAATTCAAATGATTAAATTTTTTAAAAATGATGTGAAATGCTTATATATTTTACAAACCAAATTATCAGACATACACTAGTAAAAATAGAAGTTAAAGATTAAATAATTTTGATAAAATCAAATTAACACTTGGTTAATCATAATAAGTTTGCACTTAGTTAATCCAACAATGGGGAATAGTGAGGTTGGTAATTCTGATATGTTCAGGTGATACTTGTTAGGTAGTTGGAATTGTCAGGCGTCGCGAACCTAGATGGGAAACTGCATTCTTGTATCACTAGGAATTGAAGGGAGACTTTCTTCTATAAGTGAACTAATAGATCCCAAATTTTAATTAGAAAATTTATTATGGAATATCTTCAAAGTACTTAGAACCAGTAAGTTATTGACTTAGAAATTAGTGTAGAAAATTTAAATCTAAAAGTCATAGTTTCCATTATATAGCTTCATGTAAGAAACTTAGACTTCTCTCTTGGATAGAACTTAAATTAGCATAGTTGACCCTAGAGCTACAAATTATAAATTTTAGTTGTAGAAAGCCATATAGGTTTATGCTTTTGTTATCGTTTTGTTTTGCGCTTGGATAAGAGGTGGATTTATTCTTTAAGGTGGGGAGTTTTTCAAGATTAGAAGGCAGTTTGATTTTCGAGGACGAAAATGATATAAGGTGGGGAGAATGTGACGACCCTCAAGATCGTCAACGCTATTAGACCAGTCAAGAGATGTCTTAGACGCTAATTACTCGATTAGTGTAACTCGAACGATAATTATTAGAAATTAATCTAACAACGATCTAGTTACGAAACTAGTACCATTAGATAGATCTCGAAAAGTTACGCAGAATAGATTAATCGAACGTGCCAATCGGATACCGGATGAAGAAGTAATCATCAGATTTGTGAGAAGGGAAAAATAGTCTTTATGACTTGAGACCTACTGGGACTTCCCTTAACATTCAGCGGGTGTTCCAGAAACTTCCTTTGGTCTTATCTAGATCGGGTTGAGAAGATAAACCCGACCTCTCTTCTTTTCTTCTTCTCCTTCATTCTCTTCTTATCTTTCCTTCTTCCCCTGCTCTTCTTTTTCTGCCGACGTTTGAGAGGTGTGTTAGAGAGTTTGATTTGAGAGATTTAATAGAAGAAGGAGAACATGTTAAGTATAATATGATGTTGATGTTATGGTTAATTGAGCACGAGATGAAGAGGATTGAGTTTCTGTTGTGAATTGAAATTAGGGTTTCTGGAAGATGAACTTTGATTGAGGTTTCGTGGAATTGATTAGTGTTCTGAGTTCCTGATGGGTGAAGATTGGGAGGTTTGAGGTTCAATTGAAGTTTTGAAATTGTTTTAGAGATGAATCAAAGAATTAGGGTTTCATGAGATTTACAAAAGAGGACGAGAATATGAAATTGAAGGTCTAAAGAAGTGATTAGAGATGGGTTTGAAGTGAATTAGAATATTGATTGACGCTGTGATGGTGTTTGTTGATGAATTGAAGAGTTAGGGTTTTGCTCAAAAAACTCAGAGAAACTTTTGAAGATGAAATTGATGTTCTAATATATTGATACGAGGTGTGGGTATGAATCGAATTGATAAATTAAGATTAGAGTTGAGGAATAACTGAGGAATAATTCAAGTTTGATGAAGTTAAGGTTTTGAAGTCATTTATGAAACTAGGGACTCTCAGTAGATTGGTTTTAAGTTTTGATTTGGTGATGAACAAGATGAATTAAGGAATGGATTTGAGTAATTGAGGAAGGGATTGGAGTTCATTAGATATTGTGGAGATGTTTTGAGGTTGATGATTTGAGTCAGGTGGAGAAGAACCTGAATTCAATTGCCTGGGCCTTCCTAAATTGAGGTAATTTTTTTCCCTGAATTCTTTTAGTAAAGTCTTTCATCTCTTTTGATTGTGTAATTGTGTTTGTCTTTGAGATTGAAGTTGAATTGAGTATTTTTATGAAGCTTAAGTTGATTGGTATTGGAAAGAGATGTATTAAGTGAAGGTACATGGAATGATGTTGGGTGTTAAGGATTGCTTTGCACTAGTACTGATGTTGGTGAGTCTGGTGGTGGTAGTGTATCAAAATATGGCTAAAATGGAACCATTTGAGGTAATTGTTCCCTGAGGTGATTTAGTTCAGTTCAATTTTAGTGTATGAATATTTATGTTTGATAATTGAATTAAGAATTGGGATGTATGTGTGATAAAACCAGTATTTGAGGTGTTATGACAGTGAAAAATTGGATATGCTTGTGATAGTATGAGTTTGTAGTAATGATTGTTGAAGTGAGTTACATGGAAGAAGTCTTAATGGGTTGGATAAGTGATCTTGTATAACAAATGGTTCGGAGTTGAGTTAAGATGTTTCAGTAGTTGGTTGTAGTACTTGTGAGGATGTAGTGATCTGAACTTGCAGGCAGGGAAGGTGTAATGGAGGTGTTGTAGAATACAGGTAAAGTGTTATTGGACTGCAGTGTATAAATTAATGGCTTAAGTTGTTATTGAAAGTGGTTTGGTTTACTGAATGATAATGGTGGTTTGAATTGATATTGGTGATACTGTTTAGAGAGTAGCTAGAGGATAAATAGGTCATGATGTTGCAACATTGGATTGAAATGTGAATTGAGTTGGGTTGAGGCAATTCAATTTTTATCGGCAGTAGTGAGGATTTCGGAGTTGCAAATGTACCTCAGTGAAAAGAATGGTCTTACAACTGAGGGTGTTGCGTACGGTAGTGGATGAATGTTATAATTGGTGTTTTCTGTGAAAGCTTGGAACTGCAATTGCAGGTAGACATTGTTTGCAATTGTAATTGAAATTTGAAGTATATTTGAATGATTGAATTGATGTACTGTATTATTAGTTTGAAATTAAATTTGAGTTTGAGTTGTAGAGTTTAGAGTTTTGTTGTTGCACAATGTTTATGTATCTTGGCCTGAGCAATGGCTCTGGCCTGTGAAAGTATTTTGGCCTTGTGCCATTCAGCCTAGTCAGGTATCTGACTCTAGCTGACTCAGTCCATCTGAATGAGTCGAATCAGGTTGAATCGGGTTTGACCCACTGAGTCATGAGTCTTGACTCGTTGACCATTGACCCTGGACATTGACTTTGACTTAGACTTTGATTGTTAAGTTGACCTTGACTGTTAGTTTGACCTTCAGAGACTGTTAGTGACTCAGATGGACTGGACCTTAGTTTAATGGGTTGGGTTGGTGGACTTGGGCTTAGAGTAGTTTTCTTAGTTAGATGTTTTGGACCTCTTGTGGTCTGAATTAGACTTTGGTTTCTTCTACAAAGTTGTAGATACTCATAAGACTTAACTATTGGACTAGAGAACCAACCAAATGAATTGATAAATCTTTAGATACGTAAGATATGGATTATGAATATGCGAAGAACCTTAGAAGGGCTTAAGATTTATAATAAAAGGGTATAGAAACGTAAATGGGCTTAGGACTATTAGTTAGAATTGTATAATTCTTGAATGAGCCATTTTGGCTAGATTCTTAGAGTTCTTGTATGATTAACAGTTAGCTATTAACAACGATCGATTCAAAGGACGAATCAGTGGATCGTGGATCGCGAGGTAGGCGTGGCCTGTCATCAAAAGGTGTGGGAATGCATTTAACTCTTTGTATTCATTATTGTTGCTTTTATAAAAGTTTATGCTTAACAAACTCATGCATTGTCTGTTCTTGCATTCCATGTTTTGTTTAAAATTCATTACGTTAATCTTGTTGGTTCTGTGAATCTTTCCACGATGTGGAAAGGACTTGTAATGTGTTGTCAATATGAATTGTTACGGGAAATGAGAATTTCCACGTGTGGTATATATGATACGCTTCTTCACATTTATACCTACTTTAATTCAGCTTTTATTGTTTATAGTATTGGTCATCATGGGCTTGGTGGCATCCATATTTATTAGGTGTGAATTGCCGGGTAGGGATTTACAACCATATTATACATTGTTTGACGAAGGAGTTTGTCCATATACATGTATGATTATTTCAGTGAGTTAGTCACTGTTTAATGTTTTCGGAAAAACATGTATTGTTTTCCAAATCTTGCTTATGATTACTTAGAAGGTTAAATGTTAATTATTCCCACTTCAGTTTCTGTGACAGATCAGGGTTGCACAGCAAAAGCCTCACGGGTTGACTTCGTTAGTTGATTAACTTCTGTTATATTTATTATGTTGTATATTTTATTTGTAAACCAAATGAATATTTTATATGTATCATTAGAGAGGATTTCTTGTATATATATTTCTGAGCGGGTTAGTTTTGGGTTAAGTTTTGTAACAGATTTCTTAATTGAAAGTTTAAGTATTTAATTTGAATTTTAGTGCCTCTTACTTAGTTAAATCTCTTGGATTAGTCAGCTGCTAGCTTAGGGGGCGCTACAATTTCGTTGGAAATAGACCCTATTTTCAGAGGAAACCAGTAGATCTGAATTTCATTTCAGATTTGGAAAGAAATTATGGTTTTGATTTGGGGGTTTTGTTAGGGTTTATCAGAATCGTGTTTGTATAAATTTTCAATGAATTTACACTTAATTGGGTTTGATTTTGTACAAAATTTATCAGGTAAAGTTAGGGTTTACAAAAAAAAAAATCATCTTTATCTTTCAGTGTTTGATTTTGTGGATATAGTGTTTTAATTATCATTTGTTTTTATTTCTGTAGCAATCAGTAGAAGCCCATTCAGCATATTCACTGGCATTTGTTGAAGATCCTCAGGTATAACTTCTCCCTCATTTTGTTGTTAATGAAGTTATAAAAAGCCATTTTGTTGTCACTGCTAAATTATCTACGTTCCAGAACGAGCAATTTATTGAATTATGAACTTCGTGATGTTATGAATATGTAATGGTAAAAATTTATGATTACTGTAAAACTAATTTGAATTAACCAATCTTTGTATATTTAATTTTCTTATTAGAATTTGCTTTGGTCTCTTTCTGGAATCAAGTGTATAATAGTAAGACTGTAAGAGGCGTGTACTTGTGAACGGATACTGGTTTGGTGTGTTTTTAGTTGGTGAATCTTGTTATCATCTATGTTTCTTTATGTGTGTAGGGATTCAGTTTGCTATGAATTCATATCATAAGTCTAAGTATCAACAGAATTTGAAACCTAGTTTCCTTGCATTAGCCAGGATATGTATTAGATGTAGTATGATAATTTCCAACCGGATACTAATTATTTGTTGGTCATTGCTGGATCTTTTAAGTATCACAAAGTGTATGTACTATACCATTACTTCTGTGATCTGTTATTCCAACTTCAGTAGTTTATCGGAATCTGTCATAATGTAAAACTGTGCAATCTGTAACTCACTTCTAATACAAGTAACATTTGTGTTAAAATGAATGCTGACATTGTCTTAGTGAGTAGTATATAGATACTACTGTTATTTTGTTCGTTATATCATTTTTTCAACTTTGCGGGATTGTTTTTACTATCTTATTATAAGGTCTATACTTCTTCAGTGCCTTGATAACTTTGCATTTGTTAGTTACCGGAACTTATCTGAATGGGAGAGTATAACTGATGTATGCTTTAGTGCCTTATTTTCTTCATATATGGGGTCGATTAAGTAAATGCGGGCACAATTATGGAAAGTAATAGCTTTCCAGTAATTTGAGGGTTATAATTTTTCATGTTGCTTCCTATAATTATTTGATAGATGATCTTAGGGGTCCAATTGATTGTCATTTACATTTATGTCCAGCGTTTTTATACTGCAATGACACATGGTAGTTCTAATAGGTACTGAAGTTTTTCATCATTAAAGAACAATAATAAACTAGGAAAAGTTCTCTTTGATGACTAGCATCAACTAGCTAGCAAGGGACCTTCCTGACTACCGCCAGGATTTTTTTTTGCAGATTACTTGCAAATAGACACTTCATGCTTGTATAAATATTTCAATTGCTTAATTCAGTAGTTCCCAAGCTGCATTGTTAACCCCTACATGCTCAGTTACAATTTTTACTCATGACTTAAAATTCAATACTGCATACTAATTATCGTTATATCATTAACCACTAGGCTCACAACCAACCTAATTACCAAGGTCTCTTGCAGACTGCTATTGTAATGTATTTTGATCAATGTGGCTAGTGATGGCTATTTTAGTTCTGGGAATTGAATGTGGTATACTACTTGTCCTAGTTCCAACTTTGTCCTCCCTACAAAATCTATGACCTTTTGAGGATACTTCTATTTATTTGTTTCAAGTCTTATCTGTATGTAATTTGTTACTGCATATGAAGTCCACATTTTCTTAATGAATATGGCTGACAGCTGCAAGTTACTGAATGAAATTACTTTAAAATTCCGTGGAAGAAGATAGCTACTTAAGACTAACCACTTTCAGTAAATTATGTGGCAGCCATGAGGCCAACAGATAGAATATGCCATCCCATATTAAATATGCTTTAGCGGCTTATTTTCATGTACAGGTTGTAGCATTTATAACACCTTGCTTTAGTTTTCTCTTACAATAGTGATCATTGGCTAGAAAAATAATTAGTCATGCAGTTTAGCAACTGCTATAGCTTACAGTATATTACTCTTCCAGTAATGATCATCGAGTGGACTTCATTTTCCTTTTTTATTGAACCCAGCAAAAATTGTTTGAATTTTTTTTATCTTTGCAAACAGCTTTGAAGTCCTGTGAATCTCATAACGTGATCAATGAAGAGTCATTGATGGGCCATTTAATGTAGTAATATTGGTTGGTTGTGATGTTGGGCCATTTAATGTAGTTCTGGCATCTGCACAAAGCTGTTAAAGATATAATAGTGATGTTACGTTGGTTGAACTTTAAATCTAGGATAAAATGGAATGGGTGATATAGATTGATGGATAGGTATTCATGTCAAGGCCCCTGTTAAGAATTTTTTTTGTGGTATATGCCATTTCAAGCTTTACCTCTTGATTTTTGTTTGTTGTTTCTTGAATGATATGATTATGGGGTTATTTGAGAATTTTCATTTTCATTAGCTTGATGTTAGTGACCACATTTCTGAGAAATCCTTCCAAACCATTGTTGAAATTTTGAAGACTTAGCTATTGTGGGTGTAATCCTGTTTTTGATTGGGGTTGTTGTCGGCCATTTCACGTAGTTCTGGCAGCTGCAGAAAGATGCTAAAGAGATGACAGTGATGTTAGGTAGGTAGAACTGCAGGTCTATGACAAAATGGGTGTACAACTTGATGTATATGTGTTCATAGAAAGACCCTTGTTGACATTTTTGTTTTGTGATATTTCCTGTGATGATCTATCTATATATATATTTTGCAATACTCAAGTTTTTCCCTCCGTTTTAGAAATATTTTTATCAACTCATTTTCTGCTCTTGTATAAAGTTTGTGAATGCATGTTTAGTCCTGCGGCTGCATTTGTGAATTTCTAATTCTGATGTCTACAATTGGTTTTTTGAAACAGGTGATCAGAAAAGTATCAGGTGGTCACACAAGTATCAGGTGGGTCTTCCTTTCCTTCTTTTCCTCTTTAATCTTTTCATTTGTATGTAATGATACATGTATGGTGAATGCTCATGAACTCTGTTAGATTGCAGTTTATTACTTCTGCTCCAAATTTTGAAACATGTTATGTGCAAGTTAGGGTTTTGTAATATGCTATGCTATCTAAGTACTTCAAGTAGTGTTCTAGGTCTATCTCTCTAGTTACAGTACTGACTGCTCTTTGTATCCTTATTCTGTTTCCATTGTTGAAGTCAAGATATAATATGGACTCTGTTTTCTAGTATTGGATGAGTCTTGTTTGTCTCATTATTCTACAAACTATATGTCAACTTAGGGAAATTTTAAGGTCAATAAAAAGGATGCACCATACATGACACAAATTAGTGTAACATCGTAAATTTAGTTATAACATGAACCTGGACCATCTGGATTTTATGCACGGCTTGTAAAATTTGAGTACTAAAAAGGATGATTAGATTGGGGATGCATGCTCTTAATGAGTGGTTTAATACTTAGATTTTTTCTCATGGTTCACAAAAGGGTGTGAAATGCGACCTACCGAGGTTTCTTATGAGCATGTAGAATACCTTTTCCTGATGAGTTTAAGTTTATTGGTTTATTGTTTGATATGTTTGGATATTATAATATTAAATAATTCTCTCTCAACGTTCTTGTGACCTGTGTGGAATGATGATTTAGCCTTTTAGTATTACTTGTGATTTTTTTACGTCTTTGTCCCATTTACAACAAGTATGTACTATATGCATTGGTGTTAATACAAAATGAAAAGGAATAATTAGAATTACGATTTTAACATTCCTTTTTAATAAGTTGAGCATGTTGTTCAGTCTTTATACGGATGTTTATAATTTAACTTAGATAATTGTCTTTAGGAATCACATTGTAGGATAAAGAAATATGTCATCTGTGGTTGATAAGGGGTGGATGAAATATGTTCGTAAGTCTGATGAATACATAGAAGGTGTAAGTTCATTTATAAAGTTTGTCCACAAAAATGGTGGTGAGAATACGTTGTTTTCGTGCCCTTGTATACGTTGTAAGAATAGTAAAGGATTGATTACACTTAGTGAAATAGAATATCATTTGCTGAAATATGGTTTCCTTTCAACGTATACAACGTGGCGTTTTCATGGTGAAAGATTAGTAGGAAAGGTAGCTGAGAATGTTGGGGATGTAGATGATAATGTAGGAAATGTGGCTGAGAATGTACCAAATGTAGCTGAGAATGTAGGGGATGTTGTTGAAAATATCGGAGATGTTGATCCTAGTATATATGAGAATGCTAGGACACACAGTGGGGTTCAAAATGATTCCGGTACTAGGAGCAGCAAAAAGAAAAGATCTTTATATGAGCGCGCAAGAGGGCCTTTATACCCTTCATGTCCGAAAGGAAAGACACCATTGTATGCTGCCATAAAATTGAATAACATAAAGACCCAATATGGATTTTCATACAATGGTGTCACTGCACTATTAGATTTGATGAAGGAGTTGCTTCGTGAAGATAACACACTGCCATCTAAGTACCCTGATGTGAAAAAAATGATCCAAGATATAGGGATGGATTACATAACATATGATGCATGCATAAATGATTGTATTTTGTACTGGAAGGATAATGCATCATTGGTGAAGTGTCCTGTTTGTCAAGAATCTAGGTATAAGAAGGTATTTAACGATGAGAGGAAACTTAGGGTAGTTGCTCAAAATACGTTAAGGCATTTTCCGTTGACAAGAGGCTGCAAAGGTTTTATAGTGTACCGTGGATAGCAGAGGCATTTTATTGACATTCTAGAGCAAAGTCAGATATGAATGTTATGTGTCATCCGGTCGATACTTCAGCTTGGCGATGTGAAGATAATTTTTCACTGGAGTTTGCTAAGGAACCAAGGAACGTGACACTTGGGATTTCAACAGACGGATTCAACCCGAATGGATGTTTCGGTCTTAATAACAGTTTTTGGCCGGTGATTCTCTGTACGTATAACCTTCCTCCTTCGATGTGTATGAAGAGGGAATTATCAATGCTATGTTTTATGATTTCAGGCCCAAGAGCACCGGGAAAAGATATTGATGTTTATCTACAACCACTAATAGATGAGTTAATAAAGTTATGCAATGTAGGTGTTATGACATATGATTCGTACACTAATACTGAATTTCTGATGAAAGCAAGGATGTTATGGGATATTCACGATTTTACGGCATTAGGAACTTTAGCTGGATGTGTAACCCATGGGTATTACGCTTGTCTGACTTGTGGAGAAGGGACGGTTTCTGAATATCTTCCGTTTAGTAAGAAAATCTGTTACATGGGACACCGAAGGTGGCTTCCAGCAAAACACAAATATCGAGATGATAAAACAAATTTCAGCGGAGGGGTAGAGCACGGTTTAGCTCCATGGCCACTAACAGGATTGCAAGTTCAAGAGATAGTCGCAAATATGAAAACCAAAAAGGGGAAAGGAAAACAACCATCAGCATCAAGTCTGAAACGTAAAAGGAAAGATGAAGCAAAGAATGTAGATGTTGCTGATGTTGAAGATGAGGTTCATAACCACGTGCTATTTTCTATAAGGTCTATTCTTCATGATCTGCCAAATTGGGGTTCAAATGCAGTCAGGCATGTTACAGATGTTATGCATATTGAGAAGAACATAACAGAGCATCTTCTTAACACTATTATGGGTAATAGCAAGTCAAAAGATAGTGTCAGTGCGCGTAAAGATATGGAAGCCATGGGTATCAAAAAGAAGTTATGGTTGAAAGTAGATGATGTGACAGATAAAACAACTATGGAAGATGGAACTTTTGTGATGACAAAAAAGGAGAAAATTGCATTTTGTAGTTCTTTGAAGAACTTAAAGGTGCCTTCTGGCTTTTTTTGTAATCTTTGCAGCATCTTCAGCATTGATCCTCCCGAAATAAAGAATTTCAAGTCTCATGATTACCATGTTATCATGCAACATTTTCTTCCTTTTCTGGTTCATACGGCGACTTCAATGCCTAAAGATCTTCGAATTGCTCTTCATCGGATAAGTTTGTTCTTCAAAATTTTGTGTGCGAAGGTGATCAACAGAGAACAACTTCTTAGAGCAAAAGCTACTCTGGTTGAATCAATCTGTATGTTAGAAAAACATTTTCCTCCTTCCTTTTTTGTCATCAGTATTCACCTTATGGTTCATTTGGATGATGAAGCTTTAATCTGCGGTCCGGTGAGATTTCGGTGGATGTATCCGTTTGAGAGGTAATTACCACAACTGAGTTTTTTGTTTATTAGCTTTAACTATAATTACTAGTCAAATTTGTTGTTGTTGGTGGTGGTTTTATGATCTGCATTTATCAAATTTTGTAGTTGTCTTTTTGTTTTTGGTGGTTTATGAATTGCATTTGACGACCTGTAGGTTAATGAAAGGTTTCAAAGACTTGGTACGCAATAAAAGATACATTGATGGTTGTATTTCAAGAGGGTATACACTGCGTGAAGCTAGTTTATACTGTATGGAGGACCTGTCAATTGATGGTGGTGGTACTCATAAACATACCAGGCATGCCTTTTTAGATGATGACGATGATTTTGCTGATGAAATTCCTTTGAGTACTGCTAAGAATATTAGTTTAAATCAAGTACAATTTGAACAAGATCGCAAGTGGATTCCGTCCAAGTATGTTGGAATAGACGACTGGCAAAGGTACAACTTTTTATTTTCACATCCAAGAGATGTTAGATTAGCACTAGATTCTACTCTTACAATTTACAGAGATACAGTCGAGTAGAAATAATCAAGATGCACTTATAGACTCACATAATTTTCATATACCCGCATATAAAAGTTAACACCATGTGCCATTGACTCCATCTTTCAGTCTTTGAATATTCATTTACCAATTTCACTCTTTAGTTGGACCTGTTTTTTTCTTGAATGGTTCAAAACCTGTTGTTGGGCCAACATTACTGTCATTTTGGAAAATTTAGAACTGAGTGATGCGACTTATGTCTATCTAAGATTTCTTGAATTGTTGTTTGATTTCAGGAAATATGATTGCTATGTTAACATCACCAGGACTAATAGTGAGACAAATGGTTCATCCACGAATACCTCAAAGATTTTTGTTTTATGGTTATGCGACGAGGTAATATTTTTGTTATCTAGTTATTCATGTTGCTTTTAGCATCTTGTTTAGTTTCAGTATTATTTCATTCTCGGTGTCTATTCGTTTTTTCAAATCCCAGTAAAATCCCCATAGTTTCTGTTATTGTCCATGTATCTCACAGTAAACTGTATGGACTGTCGCTTAGCTTGTAATAGTATATGTTTAATTCTTCAAAGCACTCAGTCATAGTGAATATTTGAGAAAATTTGATTTAGTAGGAATGGACCTCTTAGAACTCAGTTGTGACTGCATATATAGAAGGTGACCTGGTTTGTGAACCATGATGTTTTTTTTTACCTCCTATGTGAATACTCATAGAACCGCATTGCCACTTATTGGTATTTTCCCTATAATTTTCTAGTATACAATGTTTGTCTTTTAAATTTACTATATAGTGCAATTGTGATTTTGGCTATGCAACTGACTCACACATGTTCTCTTACAGTTGTTAGAAGACAAAGATGTAAATTCCATACTTTGGCGATTAGTACAGGGACCCCTCTTCAAGGCGCAGTCATATAAGAAATACCAAGTCAATGGCTTTACTTTCTCATCGCATAATTATGAGTTACAATCGGCATCACAGAACAGTGGTGTGTCTATGAGAGCTATTACGAGACAGAGATCAAAGTCCAAGGACAGAAATGTGGTGAAGCATAAATAACTTACTATGGAATTATTAAATGGATTATTAAGTTGAATTATATGGAATTCGAAGAAACAGTTTTTTATTGTGATTGGGTCAGAGTTCAAGATAAGGTTAATGGGTGCAAAGTTGATCCAAACTCAAAGTTGATAAAGGTTAACTTGTCTAAGATGCAGAGCATTGATAGTGTGCTGGATGAGCCATTTATTAGTGCCTATGAAGCGACACAAGTGTTTTACTCAAAGGATCCAACTGATGTAGGATGGTCTTTGGTCTTCCATTCACCGCAAGGCATAGCTTCCGCAATAGATGATATTGAATTTCCAACTAGTTACCAGTCATCTCTTAATGGCAATGAGAGTTTAGAAAAACTTATGTGATGAAATATAGTTTAAAATGATGTCTGCCATCATTGTGATGTGTGATTTTTTTATGATTCTGATAAAATTTGCTTACTTGAGAAATTGGATTGGTCTTCTTATGTGGATGGTAACAAGGTTGATAGGTTTTGTATCTTTCGCGTGTATTTGTTAATTATTATTTTGCAGGTTATCATGGAAGAGGTAGTGGTAGATGAAAATGGACTTCCTATTTCTCGCAACGCAACTCAACTTGGCCACTTGAAGGGCGCCTTAGTTCATACGCATATCCCTATCAGCTACAAAACCTGGAAGAATGTGCCAGACAATTACATAGATGATGTCTGGAAAGAACTACAAGTACAAACTTACCTCAATTTGATTTATATGTATACTTTTGTTAATCTAATTTCAGTTTGTAAGCCAGAAGTATTGTTTTTTCAGAAATCATATCCATTACCCGAGACTTCTAAGTTAACTGTGATAAAGGGGATGTCTGATCCGTGGAGGAGACGTAAGTATGAGTTACGAAGAGACTATTATGATCCATATGATACTCATGAAGAAAGGATTTTACATGTTCCTCCAAAGGTAAAAGAAGAGGACTGGATAAAATTCTGTATCAATGAGAACGATGAAAAGGTTCAGAAAGGTAGATTGGATAATAAGAGGAAGAGGGAAAAGTATGATTACACTCATACCTCCGGTCGCAAACCTCATAGTTTGGTGAAAGCTGAGTTGGTATGTATGTGTAAATTTCAGTAGGGTGTCATTGTAGTTAACTGACAATAGGGTGTGCATGTAGTTAACTGATTTATGAATTTCAACACTTTTCGACAAGGGTGTTCGTGTAGTTAACTGATTAATGCTAATCAGCTTATTGTATGTGTAAATTTAGGAGATGGAGAATCCTGGATTGGAAATAACTACTTCTGATGTGTGGATTAAAACTCATACGCAAGAGGGTGGCAAGATTCTACCTAGTGCACAGAAATATTATGTGAGATTATATTTCATAGATACCAATTTTTGTTGAACTGTACATTAGTCAGGTAATTTTATGTTGACAGAATGTTATGCTCGAAATTAGTCAGGTAATTTATGTTGGCGGAAGAAGAGTTTAAGGAAAAACAAGATGCGGGTACTCCTATTGATGAAATTGATGCTATGACTAAAGCGTTTTGGAAGGATACAAGGGTACGGGTTCGTTCTGTTGGTGCTATTTCTCGTACACAATATGATTATTCTGCTCATGCACGTTCCAAAGTTGCTGAAATGAAGCTCAAGGATGGAGAGCTTAAGCATCAGGTGAAGGATTTAGGTTCCAAGATAGAGGTTTTGGTAGAAGGATTTGGAAGCTTATGTCACATTGTTAAAGATATGCAATCATGACAAGCATCATTTATTGCCTCGAACCAGGTTGAAAGTTCACAAAGTCACGCGTGTTCACCTTCTCACACTACTTCAGCTCAAAATACAACTTTACCTGCTCACTTACCTTCACCAGCTATGACCATATCACCAGCTCGTTCATAAGTAGGTGCTGGTATGCCACAATGTTCATTGTTGAACTTGAATGATGAAACCATTTCTGTATGTACAGGTGCTTCAGGGGAAGTAGCTCACGGCTCAATTGTAGCATCTAATCATGTGAAGGTGTTGCTGGATCATATTCTTCTGCCAAATGAATTAACCATAAACGTTAACAAGTTTGCGCAGACCTTTAAATATGTTGGAATTGGAGGGTATGTGGTTCATCCAAAGAAATGCATCAGATATGATTGAAGGTTCAAACTATTTTTTTGGAGATGTTATGAAAGACTGCATAAATATCTCAGCCATAGTCTATCGCGTATATAAACGACTAACTTATATGGCTTTTACTTTTATGCTAATATCCTCACTTTTTGTATGTACCTTTACGAAGTTATGCATAGGAAGATGCTAATGTTCACACTTTTTGTATGTAACTTATGCAGTTGTGCATAAGAAAACTATTGTGCATTATTTGCTAGACTCTTATTCAACTATGCATAAGGAAGTATTTTAGTTTTATTGAAAAACTTCGAATGTTATTAATCTATGTGAACCTAAACCATTTTGGTATGAATCGATTTTACTTTGTGCATATGCGTGGTTTCTTTATTTGTATACATTTTTAGTTATGCAGGTGAGTATCAGGTCAATTGAAGCGCCAGTAGCCACCCGGGGAAAATCAATCCCTGGTAAGTACATTGGATTATGCTTGCATTCAATCACCTCAATTTGTGGATATTAACCTTCAGTTACACTTTCTTGCGAGGTATTGCTGCGGGATATTGTTGTTCGTGATATTTATGGTAAGTTTCTGTTGTGAACCTGTTAAATTTCATTCTTTGGGTATATTTGTGTGCTCAACCTGTTAAAATCACATTCCTATATTAGGTAAGTTTGGAAATTTGGGGATTTTATATTTCATTCACTAGCTATCTAATTCTAGGTTTATTCACAAATTGATCTCTTGGTGTCTTATTAGAATTTTTCGCTTTTGACAGTTTTTGATGAGTTTTTACTCTGGATAGGTAAGTTTATTCTATCCTTGAAGATTTGATTTTGTATGTGTTTGTGTATCTAAAAGTTCTTCGATAGTCCACTTTGATGGGAAAAGTAAACAGAAATTTCCGCTTGTCGTTTTCTTTGGTGAAATGTTGATTGATTTTTTCCCCACTGCGGGTGGATTTTAACTTGCAGAAGCACCAGCATTTAAGAAAGCACCAGGTGGATCTCCTGCTAATGTTGCTATTGGAATAGGTGCATATAATGTTGCTTAGGTTCAACAACATTTGTTGTTAAGGTAGCTGCATATAAAGTCCCTCTTATATTGGTTGAACCTACTTTTTTTTGTCATTCTCTTTTCACCAACTCTTAAACTGATTCCTACATTTAATCTTAGGTTGGGGATGATGAGTTTGGACTTTGAGAGATGATGGTGAATCCGAGTTTATGTTTTTCCGTAATCCAAATGCAGATATGCTTCTCCATGAATCCGAACTTAATAAAGACGTTCTAAAGAAGGTATAATACTTGAGCCCAATAATGGTTCTTGAAATTGTTAAACCGTAGATTTTAGTTGTTTTCTGCTTCACAATACCCAAAACTGTTTCTGTTTGATGCAACTCCAACTATTTGATGCAACTCCAACTATTTGTATACACTAACTATGCTTCTGAAATTAGGTTAGAATCTTTGTGATATTTAGAGAAAACTAAATTGTTTCCTTCTCTTTTCTTTCATGTATCATTGACATCATTATCAATACAAATGGTGCAGAATGTGATTGGTTTGATACTTTGGTTGCTTGATTGATTGATTCAGGGTTGTGGGGTATTTGTAGGCTAAAATAGAATGGGAGTGGGGGAATTTTGACCAGGTCAATAAAGACTGACCTTTTTTTTTGTTGCCAAAATTTAGCAACAACCTTGTTCTGTTGCCAAATCTATAACATAAAATAGAAGTCAGTCTCCATAGACTAAGTCAAGAAATTTAGCAACATACAAAAAAATCGCAACAGTTATACTCTGTTGCTAACTTTTTACCATGACTATTTGGGTATGTCTTCGTTGACTTAGTCAAGCTTTTGCAACAAATAGTAAAAAATTCGCAACCGCTACCAAGCTGTTGCGACCAAAAAGAATCGCAACAGTCAATATCTGTTGCGAATACAGTTGCGACCAAAAATTCGCAACAGCTATATTTCCGTTGCGAATATTTGTTACACCAAGTTTCGCAACAGCTTTATGCTGTTGCAAGCCCGATTTGCAACAGCAAGGGGCCGTTGCGAATGTCCGAAATTGGTGTAGTGAATCTATCATTCTTTATCTTTCACCGTTGAATCATATGTGGACAAGGTCACGAGCGATACATGGAAGTAAATGGTATGTGTTGGTTACAAATTTATTTCTCGTTTTGTCTTGGTACTAGTTTCAGAAACTTGAGACTTTGATGGTGTTGTGAAATATATTCAAATTTCAAGGAATAATTTAATTGTTCATAAAATTAGTCCATAATCTATAGAAAAAAATTACATTTTGATGAATTATTGATCCTTTATGATTGGGAAATTTATTTAAGGTTTCAAAAAGTGATTTTTAAAATGCATAACAATATGTCAAAACTCATAAAAAATCATATGTCAAAAAACAATGTATATTATACAAAAATAATGTGTTAACAGATACGACACATTTGTTATATAAGTTTGCTAGTGACACAAATAATAAATATATTAAAGCCATATTACCAATTGCATAAAATCATTGTCCCCTTTAATGAAGTGACCGAATACAATCCCTTAAAAATCATAGCACAATATTATTTTAAACATAACAACATTTGTAAAACTAATATAAAGTGTAACATCCTTTGTGTTTGCATGATGTCCTACAAAAGTACCATTATGGTTTTTACCGTATCCATCATACCAAATCGAGTCCTGATCAATTTTTTCATATTAATTGGCTATTATGTAGCTGTAAGATTCTTTATAAAAATCTTAAAAAACTCGAAAACTACAATTATTCATTTCTTCAGTAAAATCCTTCAACTCTACAACGATTTTTATATCGATCAGGAAAAAAATACAAGTAAGAATAAGAAAAGAGAATACTCTGCTTAATTATCCATGTGCAAGAAATAATGGATATAAGAAAAATGATTTATAAGCAGAGGTATATGATGAGACCGTTTTCGAATGAATCTTACTTTCCTTTCTTATGTATTTCTATTTTCTTTATTTCCTTAATCCAACAACATTTTATTTTCGCACTAACAATGGCAAACAAAATTCTACTGATAAACTATGTTCTTTTACTCTGTTTTGGAACGTGCTCTCCATTTACGGATCCAATTTTATAAAACAGAATTATAAAGTGTTCCTCTTTATTGAAACCCACAATTTTGATATGACATTTTTTAGAATCTTCGTGTCCATTTTCGCACTAATGCTTACATGTTACAACTTACTATAGTGTGGCAATGACCTAATATAAATAATAACACTTAAATCCGATTAACAATGCTAAAAATAATAAAGTGTTATTCAATATTTTCCATCTCAATATCCTAATGAAGACCAGCTATCAATCTTTATCTTTCATTGTTAATTTAATCATATGTGGACAAGGTCACGAGCGACACATGGCAGTAAATGGTATGTGTTGGTTACAAATTTTTCTCTCGTTTTGTTTTGGTATTGAGTTTCATAAAGAACATGTAATTGGGGGATATGAAATAGGAATGTTACTGTTCATACCGGCATGGGTTTTCAACGACGGAAATAAAAAAATTCCATGTCGGTATGAACAGTAACAGTACTATTCATATCCCCCAATTAATCCTTCTTCATAAACTTGAGACTCTGTTGGTTCTGTGAAATCTATTCCAATTTCAAGTAATAATTCAATTGTTCATAAAATTAGTCCATAAGCTATGGAAAAAATTACATTTTGATGAATTATTTATCCTTTATGATTTTGAAAAAAAATTATTTTTAAGATGTGTAACAGTATTTCAAAACTTATAACAAATCATATGTCAAAAAAAAATTCATATAAGTTTGCTAATAATGAAAATAATAAATACATTAAAGCTATATTACCAATTGCATAAAATTCTTATCCTATTGAATGCAGTGACCGAATGCAATCCCTAAAAAATCATAACACAATATTCTTTTAAACATAACAACATTCATAAAAGTAACATAAAGTGTAACATCTTTTGGTTCTCTATGAAATCACATAAAGAAATCAATGAAACAACCAAAATTTAATTTTAAAAAATATTCATTATATCAACATATCTCCACAAATGTTTAACCAAACTAAAAAAATAAAAAAATTGTCTTTTTATTATCTCAATACATATCGGTCATTTCGTAGTCCCAAAGCACATTTGGTTCCTTACCCATGGACTTGAAAAGTTCTCGATCTTTATTTTAAATTCATCATCGGATTTTGAGCTCATTAGGAATTCTTGCCAATCTTGATTGTGAGCCAAACATATAACGCATTTGGTGAAATATTTTCTATATATATAGTTAGAAGATTGATAGAAAAAAGAACCGGTTATCCCTGAATAATTCCGAAAATGAACTAAATCATGCCCTATATATTTTTCTTTCAATCTATAAAAAGTTATCTTAGGAATATATATGCCGTAAGGAGTAATGGTGATAGTTCAGGGTCTTTTATCAAAGGGAAACCTGAAAACTTTGGTTCTTAACTTTTTACCCATACCACATTTATCGACTTCAGTTAGTTTAATTGCCACCATTCCCCCAACACATGGGTTTTTTCTTAAAAACATGATACACAACCTTTAAGAGAATTTTCAATATCTCACCTTTAGAATTCGTCTTGATTCCATCCCTCTCCTTGGATGAACTTATCTTCTAAACTACATCCAGAACCAAATCACAACAATAGTGTATGTTCTATCATCTCTCACTTTTTTTATTTCAAAACAACTTCCTGGCATGTTACAATGTGTTATTATCATTAAAAAGTCTGTGTCGGTGTCTGGATCTTTGGATTCCGAGTGTTTGCTAATGCATCAACAAATACACTATGAGTGACGTTCTTACTCTTCCAAGACTCTCATATCGGTGCACAATTTATAGGCAATTTCATAACCTCCGACCAAAGCAACAGTAAAATCTTCACAACTTATTATTTTCTCAGTGGCATGTTCTTATTTTAGACGTAACCCTAGAAAAATATAGGGCTTGTATCGGATTCTATCCTATTTCTCATTAGTAACGTGATGAGTAACTTCATAAGTCAATCCACTACCGGAAGCAATATATAGCTGCAACATATTCTCTTGTAGATATAAGATGATTAGTAATCCATTCTTTTTGTCAATTATGTCATCTTTAACATAATTTCAATTATGTCAACCTTATCACTTATTCTGCTGATCAGAAAAAAATAATATAAGTAAAGAAGAAGCGAAGAGGTTAACTCTCTTGGTGCAAGAAATTGTGCATATAAAAAATTTGATTTATAGGATATGATGAGACTCGTATTTCCTATTTTTCTCTGTTTCCTTAATCCAACACCATTCTATTTCAAACCAGTTTCTATATTTGATCCTCTTTGTTTTGGAACTTACTTATGATTTACAGACATACCCTATTTATAAAATAGAAACACAAGATGTTTCCATTTATAGAAACCCACAATTTTGATATGACCATTTGTAGAATTTCTGAAAACTAGAATTAGAAATCTGCCATCACTACCAAATTTATTGGGGTCCAGGTCTTTTACTTTCAAATCTATGCACGATTTATCTTCCAGGATTTGGGTAACTATTTTTCCTTGTTCCAAATCTTTCATCTCATTTTGTATCCTAGCCCTAATTACATATATAAACAAGCTCTTGCACCATTCAAAATTTCTTTTGCAGTGTGGTAAATAATAATTTTAGTAGTTGGTGTATTTGGGATTTCAAATTTTGTAAGATTTTTTTTTAACATGGCACCTCTGCACAAATTGTACTACGCAAATTCTGAAATCGAAAATTACGTTGTTTAAACTAAAATACAAACATTACTTGAATAAGGAAAGTGAGATAAACACTCAAGAAGTCATTGAAGCGGGTAGATGAAAATTTAGTCCGCTCAGCCAAACTCAGTGAAGTATCATATGAGTACCTCAAATCTGGTATTGTTAGTAATATGGTTGGCGTACCTTCCTTATCTTGTCATCCTATTTTAAGTGTCCCCTTTGGACCAACAGTTTTGGAACATGTAGACGGTCTAATGTGTTGTGTTAATGGTGTTGTTGTTTTTTGGAATCTTGCAACAATGAACAACAACTTTAGATGTACACTACACCAAATATGGGTTTTAGCAATTCAATTTCACAACGGAAATATAGTTGTTGCAAATTTTCAGTTGCAAATTGATGTTGCTAAATATTCGCAACAGCCCGCTGTTGTTTCTAATTTCGCAACTGTTGTTCCTCAGTTGCGATTAGCAACTTGTTTTTTCACGCATGCCACTTGCGCGTGTGGCATCAAACACCTGAAAACAGTTCACATTTTTCAATCATGCGAATTTCGCGTGTGCCATACCACTCACTTTTTATACTTATACTCGATCATTATCCTCACAACCACTCGTCTTGTCTCTCACTCTCTAAGATGAAAGAAGAAAAAAATACCCCTCCATTGAAATTCTCCGATTTACTCCACAACTACAATCTTGAGCACAACACCATATGACTATACCATCTTACCTTCTTCTTCTTCTTAGATCGGTTCTGGTAACACTTGATCTCTTGTTTAATCTCTTCAGTTGAAAACTTAGATCCAATATTTTTATTTCTAATCTAGGGTTTCAATAATAAATATGAGCAGGAGATTACTTTAATTGATCTATAGAAGGATGGAAATAAAAAAATACGGTAATTATAACGAACCTCTTTCACAATTTTTTTGGGTTTTCCCTAAAAGAAATAGAGTTAGAGATTTAATTCGTGTATGTTATATGTTAATGATTTATTTTTTATTTAATTATTTTAGGCGAGAAGAAAGCAAATCCAGGATGAGTTGAACTTATTTCAGCTGATTTGATTTAGGGATTCAGTGCAGTTATTTCTAATAGTTAATTCTTTTTTCCATCTTTTCCTTCTTTGTTTTTATTGGCTTTATAATAGTTATGATATTAGGATTTTAGGCCTTTTTTTTTTTGAAGCTTCCAGAGAGAAGGTTTTCGATTCTTGGTCCCCTCTTGATTATTTTTGTTAATATTTCGATGATGTTTAGATTTTCATATTGGCAGATGATAATGATCAGGGATGATCACACCAAAACATCCGACTTGGGACGTATATACGCATTGCAATGAATTTGACCAACACATATATCCGTTGCAAATATGGCGTAGCAAATTTGCGTGCAACGCGTAAATCCGTTGGTCAAATTAATTTGTGCAACGCATAAAAACGTTGGTCACCTGGTTTACCAACGTTTTTTGAGCAACAGATTCTTTAATTTGTTCAACGCTTGCAATAATTAGGCAACGTATTACTCTAATTTGAGCAACACTTATATACGTTGCAAACTAATTTACATGTTAAAATAAATAAATTTCGACGATAATTCCAGGTAAAAAATAAATTCATGTATTACAAACCCTTATTGCAATCAATTTTGATTTTTATAATAGTCTTATAACATTATTTTCAGCGTAACTTACATTCAAACCTAAAGGAATTCCCTTAAAAAATCTAATGGTCGGAGAACAAACGAATAACTTGAAATTATAAGAATTATTACACCAAAAAGTTCTTACTTCGGAGTGAGATCCTTCCATTTTCTTCTGCATATCCATCTTTCATTTCCATGTATAGTTGGTTTAGCTTCACCGTCACCTGTTATTACACAAGGTCCAGAGTAGTAGGTCATATCACAAGTGAGTTGGCAGTAACAAAATTTGGCTTGACAGTAACAAACAGATTTAAAAGTTGATTTGCCTCAAGTCAATGTTCTAATGTAACCGGGCATATATACAATGCAACATAAAATATTGTGCATGTGAACTCATATAGAATTATGAAGAAAAAAAAAAACAAAAATTGTCGGGAAAATATACACTGCTTGTTTTCATGTGAGATCAGTAACTAGTATGAAATGCCAGAAAACTTCCAATAGTCAATCTAAATCAAAGACATGAATATTCGAAACTAAAAAATATGTAGCATAAGATGCTCATGGAAACTCACCAGTCCCAAACTCAAAAAATACTAGTCATTTTACCGAATCCTAGTGATAGTTCAGGAAACAAGTAACATCTTACTAGCAAGCCATTAAGAAAAATAAAAATGGCAATTTAAACCGTATTGAACTTTCAAAAGAACATCCAGGAATTTGCCATGCCATGATTAATGGAGAAAGATTTATCCTAAGTGTGAATTTTGTTTTGCATGAATCATTGCTATGTTATTTCATTTCCAGTGTTATTCAATGTGAATTTAAAAAGAAGAGGAAGCATAATTGCACGAATAAAAACAAACAAAAATTAGAGAGAAACTTGGAAAGTATAGCTTCCCTTTTGGATGCGTCCTAGTAGAGGTGTAAATTGGGTTGTGCCAGCACGAACACATCCCATCCCAGCACGCTAAAATTTGAGAACAGCCCAGCCCAGCACATGACTTAGCCCAGCACGGCACAACACATTACTTAAATGGGATGTGCTGGGTTTGACTAATTGGAACAATAGCACAACAAAACAAAACATGCGGCACAGATAAGCACGTGGCCCAGCCCAGCCCAGCACGTTAAGAAAGCACGTCATAACATGTACAATTACACCATATTACAAGGTATAATACATCACATTTTTTTTATATTTCACAAAAGAGTCACTATTCTAGATAGTTTTTAACATTTTATGCTGGCTTATTTATAACAACACATATAATACCTTAATATTTGGAAAATGTATTTCAACATCGTTGTTATAATGTCGTCACCCATATTTAACTAGAACATTAATTTACATGACAATAACCCAATTTTATATTTGATTGGCTATTTCTTTTTATTGAATAAACTTGTTAATTTTACTTGAAATAATTTCAAATGATATGTTGTCTAATTAAATTCTTGTGATCATGTCCGACTTAATGTATACATTAAGTGATTTCAAATTGTTTATAGCATGTGTGCCAGCACGGCATAGCACGACACGTTTATTCGTGTGTTGTGCCTAGCTTTTGACTAGCAAAGCACAATACGTCACAACACGTTTAAATCGTTGGCACAACACAGCACGGCACATGGCACGTGAAGCACGCAACTTCGTGTGCCGGGCTATGCCGGGCCGACACGTTTTACACCTCTACGTCCTAGACATGAATAGCTCACCCATGCAAGGTGTCTAGACATGAATAGCTCACCCATGCAAGCCGCTAACACCTGAAACAAACCGTTTAAGAGATTAGGATGGTAGAACTATTCATTATGCTGGAAAGAGATGACAATGACATAAAGTTTTAAGCTCCAAATTACACGGAATAAGTAAATAAGTAAATAACTAAACTACATGACGGAATGATAGTGCTTACGGAATATGATAGTGCTCTAGAACTACAACTAACAAAGGAACAATAGAACAATGAGACACTCGTGCATTATATTACTAACAGATAAGACAAACTATTAATTCTTATGCAATTTATATGTACACAAGCTAACACCTTTACCTACAGGACAAAAGTAAGCAGTAAACAAAACAGTACTAACATGCTAAGACAACTCAGGACCTACAACTCAACTATATGAAACCATCTTTCTTGTCTCCTTATCAAAGAAATCAGAACAAGGTCAAAATTGTGGTGTGTCAGATCTGTAGAGTTCTTAGGAAAATAAGAAGGAATCGCAGGGTTATGTCCAACGGTATCACAAGGAATCGCCAAACTCCATGCACATTATATAAGCAACATGAAAGTAGCTTGATTTAAATTAAATCTCACACAAACGAAAAGAGTAATTAAGGCTCTATTCTTTCTTGTTACTGAATGCTAATCGAAGTATTAAAATAAAATACAGCTCCAGATATTTCAATGCCATGCGTGATTCTGTCTCGAAGTCCAAATATTTAAGTTTTTATCTCCACCAGTAGTTTTTTTTTTTTTGATGGAAGCATGGGCTTCAAAAAACCCCTAAATTTTATTTAATACCTCATTCAAATTGAGGTTTGAAGGATTACATTGATCAATTACATCAATAAACAGGACAATACAGATGTTACAAGATTTACAATCGAAACTTAAAGAAACGAGATATGAAAATCCTACTAAACTTCTGCAGCCCTTTGAAGGATTGAAAATCCTTATAATGGTTTTAAACTATCTTGTTTCTTGATCATCAAAGATATCAGATGCTTCCATAAAAGGGAAGTAATATGCCCAAATTAATTTCTTTAAAAACGATCTCCATATCTGACAAAGTAGATCGTTTTCATCCAGAACAATGCAAATCCAAATCCACCAAAAGAACCTAAATAGAGAATATGAAAACAAGTCCTGATAGTTTTGTGAAACCATTAAACTGATCAGAAAACCATAAAAATTGTTTAGAAACATTTGGAAATTAAATATATACAAAGAAACAGACTCAATCCGTCCGATAGATCTGAAAAATCAAATCAAAACCGGAAGAATCAAGGATTTAAGTTTTTGAAGAAAGTTGTTTTTTTCTTCTTCTTTGGTTCAGAGAGAAAAGGGGAGAAAAGGAATTCTCCACCAGTAGTATTCATGACTAGCAACTACACATGCAATTCTTCCTGCTTAAAATGCACTAATATGTCTGTAAAGTATATATATATATATAAAAAAAAAGCCACACCAAATGCAAAAAAACCTACTGGTGATACGTATTTTATGCCAGTTACAGATTCCCAGTGCTCACATTTTGTAAAGTCCCCTTAAAGTTTATATGAGCTACACCTTAAATGAAATTCCCTACTCGGCCCATATATTCCACAGGTGAACAAGATATTACCTTAGGTAAGGTTTCAAGTCAGCTGCCTCCCTGTTGGACGAAAAAGAAACAACTAAAAGTAAATTGTATTCCTGCATTAACAGTGGAAAGTTCACAAATCTCGGCAAGACTATAGGGGTTAAACAAGATTATAAACCCAAACAAGTAAACAAGATATTGAAACAGTTAAGCATCAACATTTTTTTTTTCGTACAATTACACATCTACTCATTGTCGTCGCTGATTAGCACTGTATTAATCATTTTTCATCAACCAAAGTTAGTTGTGGTACAACAAGAAATCTAAAAAACATAGTTGAATCTTCATCTAAGCACCAAGCATGGAACAAGCAAGAATAAAACTACATTATGAGGATCGTCATGCTACAAGCAAAGCATACTAAGGAGAATCTATGGCGCTGTTGTCCATGTTGCAAGAGAAGTACTAGGAGGATAGTCAATTAAAATGGGGAAACAACATGATTTCAGAATCGAGAACGACCTACATCAAAGAAATTACTACTACTAACCTGATTAAAAGAAGAGAAAGTGTGGTAACAGAATCCGTATTCTGGAGAGAAATTGAAAGAAACCTTACACAGCCAACACTGCAGGAGACAGGTTCCTTTAACCTTCAAATCACAAAACACAATACATTATGTGGAAGAATCAGAGTTATTATCTTGACCCAAACCAAACATAGATATATATATTAACAGAATTTCCGTGATTCTAATGTCAAGAAGCATCTAAGATACACTCACAAATCATTTATATAGTGATGAAAGAACAAGATATTTAAACTGCATCTTATACTCATACACTTAACCACATAAAAATCTTATACTCATACACTTAACCACATAAAAATTACAGATTAAAGAATGTGGCTGCTAAAATTGGTTATCTGGTGGACAAAGAGCAATTGTAAGTAGTATGGTATATTGAGATTAAGATGCAACGCAGCTAATATGCAAATTCAAGATAACAACATCAAATCAGAAGCAAGAGAGCAAATTCAAAAACTTAAATTCGAACCCCACTTTCAGTTTTGGAAAGAAAGAAAAAAAATCAGTAGATGGATGAGAAAAGAATAAGAGAAGTTACCACTTTAAAAAGAAGGTATTTCAATTGAAGGTTCTGTGTACCAGAACGTTTATGAGCTACAGAATCACTCTTAGTAGCCAGGAACGGGAACGATATCGGGAGCGGGAGCGAGGACGGAAGCGGGAATCGTAAAATTTTCAAAAAATGAGATACCAGAAGCGAGTTGGGAGCGTGAGTTACATTTTTTTCAGAAATAGTAGTTATATTACCAATTTTCCAATATTGTAATCAAGAAATAAGACAAGTACATAAATATTTAGAAAATGTAACTTAAGTGCAGGAATATATCTCATTCATTGACCTCTTTTGCTTCTTGTGTTTGTTACGGGCACTTTGAACTCGCATCTGTGCTAGTGTTTCCTGTTCTTGTGAACTTGGAGGTGGAGGTGGAGGTGGAGGTGTTGGTGTAGGAGAGGATGGAGGGATAACAGCAGGTGTTTGTGTTGTAAAGTAATCCACTTCATTATCAGATGTTGTTTCTCGCTCCCTTGCTTCAATTACTTCAATAGCTTCTTCGATGTTGTTTTCTTCCGGATTTACATCCCAATTTCTATATTGAGTACCGTAATCTGCTCTTTGCCTTGCAAGAAGACGTTGGTTATAGTGAACATACACAAGTTTTTCAGCCCTATCAGCTCCCAATTTGTTTCTCTTCACGCTGTGGATGTAGCTATATGTGCTCCAACATCTTTCTGCGCAAGAAGAGTTAACACTTTGTGACAACACTCTCATAGCTAAGTTGCAAAGCTCTGGTGCCCCTCCGCCGTATAAACCCCACCACTGTTTTGAACTCATCCGTGCTCTATCCGCTATAGCTTGTGGGCGCGCGAAACAACCTCCATTACTCACACGGTTCTTAATGTTGGGAACGCGTTTCTTGCATGCTAGGAGCGCGCTCCTAACACGTTTCTCACTCGGGAACGCGGAACCGCGCTTCTCAGGGAGATACCAGACAGCCTCAGACGTTCCTGGCTACTAAGGAATCACTTATTCCTGCCAAGACACCGGTTGTAATATCCTGAGAAAAAAATTCACAAAAACCCACTTTAAGATTTTAGCATCACAAAATCAATATCAAACAAAACCCATATTGAATCAAACAAGCTTAATTACTAATTCTTACAAAAAAAAAAATTAAGATAAAAAACAGATAATCGAAAGAGAGAAGAAACAAAACCTTGGTTCTGAGAGGATGCTGTTGAAGTTGTAACAAATACTGCTGCCATCCTCTCTTTGCTAGAAAGAAAAACTGAGAACAATAAACAAAAATAATTCCTACAAACTACTCAAATATTGAGATTTGAGATCTGTGGTGAAGTTTGAGTTGATGAAAAATAACTATGAGAGATGTTAAACTTCACCTCAATGGCAGACAATTAGGATATGTATTATTTAAGACCACAAAAATCTCTTACTTGATTGTGACAACGTAAGGATGGAATAAATGATTGCAAGTGTCGGAAACCTGGAAATTCTTCAGCATCTTCAACAGGAGGTTGAGCCGTTGAGGCCAATTTCAGTGATGTTTCTTTCGGTATTTCTGAAAGCCCATATACTGGAAACCATGACGAGCTTTAGTTGTAGGAATGCATAAAGAAACAAATGAATAGTTCAAAAGAGAAAGATCTTCCTCGCCCCCAAAGGTACATTCAATTGCAGCTTCAAATATGCGAGGAACATCCTTTCTAATCACACTTTTCTACCTACAGCATGAAAACAAATAAATAAGGAAAATGAGGTGGTACAAAAAAGCCAAGAATAGCAAGAAAATTCCTAACTACACTTAACAAAGGTATAAATGGAAAACAAAATAAAATAGAACAAGGAAGAGGGTAGCTAATGTGGAAGTATGTCATGGTATAAAACTAACTTGTCAGATTGTCCAGGGTAGCCATGTGAGATGTCCATCCCAAGGATCATGGTGGGAACTTTAGACACAGAGGAGATTGAACAAGGGTGCTCAATGGCAGACACCGAATTCAAACCATCAAGATGCAACAGGTAGAAACATAAACAAGATCAACTAAAGGCACCGATGAAAGGAAATAATGTGTTTAAGATATAGCACATTATTTCAAAACGAAAAGGTTTTTTCCAGAAGCGTTGAACAAGTACCAAAACGACTTTAAAATTGAAATCAAATAACACCCCTTACTTTAGAATTACATAATACAAAACAAAATCATGAAAACATATACATTTGACGTGGCATTTAACTGTCATGTCCAGTTGTCCAATTTGAAACTCAATTGTAGTTTCTCTTTTGGCTAGTGGCAGGAAATACATACCTCGACCAACTCAATGACTTCTGTTCCAAAACCACTTAAGTTTCTCCGCCCACACTATGGAACTTTAAAGACTTACTTTGAAACAATGGAAGATTCGGAGCTGAAGGTGCAACTTGCTCAATTATACTTTTAGGTTTACTATGTCTCTCGAAGGAGAACGGGTAGGTGAAAGCATCACACTTTTCGCTTTGTTTGTTCAGTCACAGTTTGAACTGTAAGTATATATGGGAGAACCTTGAATTTTAATTATCACATTAGATGAAGTTATAGGGCTTGTTTTTCGTTTAAGGGTCCTTCTAATCTGGCATGGTTTCCGTGAAAATACTTGATTACACAGCTCATTTAGCATTACTAATTGCATCAAATATATGTTGTCTAGGATGGGTACTGAAAGTTATCTTTATAGAATTCTGCAGCATTTTTATTTTTATGATAAGATAAATCATGGTTTTTATTTGTAGTTGAGTATGCTATTGTATTCCTTTGTTCTTACTTGTTATCTTTTATGTAGGAGGCTCAAATATAGGTTATTAGGTTCAGAAGGAGATATTGGTTCGTGGGGGCATGAATATTTTAGGTAGTTTGACTCCCGAGAGATCTTGTTTAACTGTATGTTGAGCATTTGTTGGTTGTGATATCTATAGTAGTTTTTACTAGGGCTGGGTATACGAATGAAATGAGTTTGTCAAGACTTTTAGGGTATGATCTTCTTAAGCACATGATACGGTTAATCTGGACTACATATCTAAACGGCTTAAAAGAACAATATAGTTACCTTCAATGTCTGTTGACTGTGGGATCTAAATATTAATTATGATTATTTTTTCCATATTAGATATACTGTTCAGTCAGGTCATAGATATTCAGACTAGATTTGATGTGATCCAACTGGTCACCAGTCAATATTTTGTCTCCTTAACCCCACTATGTATATTTTATCTTAAATTCTTCAGCTCATCTGCTAATGACTAATGTGTTTATTATTTATTTAAACCATGAACCTGGATGGAGAAATCTTACAAGAGTATGCAGAGAAACAGGTCAGGCATCTGTGTTGTGACTTTTGTGTAGTTGGATAATTTATTTAAGAGGTAAAAGTCTGACATCGCCAATTTTATGTATTTGAATTGGACCTACTTACTATATATGCCAGTACCTATCTGTTATAAAAAGAAAAAAAAAGTTAGTCACCATGTTTATTCTTATGGTTATTGTCTTGTACATCGTAGTTATCTATGTGGTGGAAAAGACACCTGGGTTAACTTATGTGTTAATTACTATGACTTCCTGCTATATATTGTGTTTATATTCTATTTCTCCGTGTCATTTATTGTACATTGCCATCTTTTACAGGACTCTGAATATCCTCAAATGGATGAGTTGATGGAGCTCGTGCAACAGATCATTGCCTTTCACATGAAGGTACGCTTATATAGGATGGTTAATAACTAACTCCACATTTTGATACCCATTTACAATCAATTTTTTGTCAATTAACGCGAGTTCGATATTCGTGTTACCTTTAGTTGCTTATGTTTCAAAGATTTTTGGTTCATTCGTCTTCATTAATCATTCGCAGCATAATGCGAAGCCTGAAGCTGTTGATTTTCTAATCATCAATGTAAGTTTGAGTTCCACCTTGATTTTGCTATTTTGCTTTATAAGTAAAGCTTTTTTGCAAATTTTGTCTGCATTAGACCCTCATTCAGTAGAATTGTGAGAAAGGGTTTAACAGAACAGCTCTCAGGACTAGCCACATATTTAATTGCTTGGTGTGGGTTGCCCCATGTATGGGTATTATGCTTGTGGTAGGCACTTGAAAACTTACACCATTGTATTACTAAAAATAGGATGCTTTTGGAAGTCCATGTTCTTAAATATCAACATATGGTGGGCTTTTTTTTTGTTCTTTCTAAGTAGTGACTTTATTGATTTTCTTTGAACTACTCAGTTGAGTGCATGTTTAGTTCAGTAGGTTTGGCTTGCAGAACATCTGGATTGCAGGGGATACCAATGTTCATGTAACTAAGATGTTTAGTCTTGTGCTAATTCTTAATTTTCCTTTCCAGCTAGTTCGATTCTGATACAATTTTTGCTTGATGGTAGTAGAGCCCTTAGTAGCCCTCGGGTGAGTTGCGTCTCGGCCAGCTGCCATCCGGTGTAAAACCTTCGCCGCAATATCGGGGATACTAGCTTTACGAATTAGTAGCCCTACTCGACCCGGTACTTGTTACTGGAAAAGGGTTTTGGATTTTGGATTTTGGTAGTAGAGCCCTTAGGTGGTGTTGTTGGGTGTTATTCAACATATAGAGTTTCCGTGTAGGTAGTGATAATTGATGCAGTTTGTAAGTGGTGTTCATACTAGAGCTTTGTTTGATTTTGTCGCACACTGATTGTTGCAGCATGTTTGGTTGTTTATAAACTGTCGACTATTTGTTTTCAGGAATTGGATAGATGGAGCTTTGTTTGACTTAGTCACATATTAAGTGTATGTTAGGACATTCTAGATTTGCATAGACCATGGCTTAGTGATGCTGAATTGAGGATGCTTGCAGGTTTGGATGGAATGGTGCTGATGTTATGGATAATGTAGCTTTTGTTAGAGCCTATAATGTTGATCATCAGTGAGGACTTCTTCTTGAAGAAGCTTCTTTAATGCGGTAGAGTTAGTCTCTTGATCAAGAAGATAAGTGTTTATTGCTTTTGTTTGATCTTCATCCTTGTATCTCTACCTAATATTAATTGCTTGTCATAACTTGAGTATCTTGCTGTCAACATCATATGAATAGAAAATTTCAACTCTCAACCAGTTCACTATGTAAAATGAAGAATCCAAGGAGAGCTGAAATAGCATCAATTTGATTACATTTATAAACGGGAGCCATCAGCAATGTCTCTCTCTCCCATTCTCCATTCTCTGAATTGTTTCAGATCAATAATCTCTAGATCCTTTTAGAAATCCTTAGATCCCATACAACCTTTAGTTAATCATTAGAGCCCTTAGATCAATTCAAATCATGTCTTCGGAAAATAGATTTCTACAATTCGATCGAAAGTACTTCAGATTTTCATTCAAAAAAAGCATTCCTTCATCACCCATCACCTTAACTGAGTTCTATCACAATGGTTCAACTAATGGTGTTTTTCCCTCAACTCTAGCTAAGCATCTACATGAGGCGGTATTCGAGGCTGCTAAAAACGGAGATGTGGGTAGGAAGACTTGGAAATTTCAGGAAAACAATATTTGGTTTATTGTGAATAAACAATCCAATAAAAATGGGTTTTACTTATACGTAATGTTATCCAAATCCAATCTAAAAACAAATCCAGCTTCCTTTTACATTCCCTCCGGTGATTGCTTTCAAGGTTGGTTTTCGTTTGCAACTGCACTTGGCGAAGTCATTGAGATATCCACGTCTCATCACAAATCTAGGAACACAGAAACATCTAAAGTCATGTCAATCCTTCCTACGACCATGTTCTAATGCCGACACCTGAATCATCCAAACCTTTTCAACCAAAGAGATCAACCCATTCAAAACAAAAATCCATAAATACATCAACCATCTCTCTGTTCGTCTGTGACAGTGTTGCAGCCCCAATTTATGTCTCCAAAACAAACAATTATGATACCCTTAACATAAAACAAATTGACAGAAATAACTCTTTGGGTAAATGGAAAGATGCTTTTGTGATCTCATCACCAATCCCTGTCAGTTCATGGGAGAAAATTGGTTTTGCTTTTCAATCTCAGATTCAACACAACTCTTCGTTGAACCTCTATCCTATAAATTCTTGTCAGGCAATCTTTCATATGGATTATACGGTAGAATTGGAATTCATATTCACTTTTGAGAATGTGGATTTATCTGTGTTCAAATGGGATAACAAATCGTGGATATCTGATTCAAGTAAAGATACGGACTTCAATATCGAAATCTTTGGTGTTCCATATCAGTTCTGGTCATCACAAGTAATGCATGCTTTAGGGAATGTATGTGGCGAAATTTTGGTAATTGATCCAACATCTTTGAGGTTGCAAGACCTCACTGCCATTAGAATGAAGATTAGAAATTATGGAGGAATCAATCATATCCCACGAGCGATCAATTTACTCACTGATTCAGGAGTTTTCACTGCGAACATCTTCATTGCTGGAGCACCAATCAGTTACCGGAACCATAAATCGCCGGTAACGGATAATTTGAAATCAAATAATTTGGATGAGTCATTGCGTCAATCAAGTACGGAGCAGACAAACAGATTGGGAAAAGCCAAATTATCCGGAACTTTCAGAAAACTTTCGTTAATGGATGATTCGACGGGGGATGATTTTCCCATAAAGCAACACTCTTTAAATTCCTCTCAAAGGAAAAAACATCATCATGGCTCTACCAATAAGAACAAAAAAAGGAAAAAATACAAGTCGAAAAAGAAGAATCCAAAGCAATCAATGCCAGGTCAGCAATGGGTGAAAACATCAAGTAAGCCGAATACGATTTATACAGCTCAAGATGAATTCGAAAGTCCGATGGATATAGATGTTTCCCCTTCTTACCAGATGACTGTCGAAGATTATGTTGAATCCACGCCAGAAAAATATGAGCCCACCACAAAAACAAACCGAACCCTCTCACAAAAACTATTCTCAATCATTCAACCTATCCCAATGTCGGTCAGCTCTACTTTCACATTAACACCTACCTTTATATCATCTTCATACCCACTACCACCGGCTGCAGCAATAATTCAACATAACCTTTCACCCAAAACATCTCAAAAACCTACACTAGCATCTAATCAACTTTCATGTACAACATCATTTTCGAGCCCCAGGAAGTTGAATTTTAGTATTCCTAAATGGGTACTCACAGAAGCACATAGATTGTTCAATTTGGGAGAAAATCTGGGCATAAAATTCTCATTAATGCCAAACCATTCTATGAAATTTCTGGTTTCTAAAATTAAACAAACGGGACCCATTTTAAAACCTATCATTCAACTTCCCGTTAAAAAAGCTATCATCAAAGATTTTGCGGTGCAATCTATTGTTCCATTCGAAGAGATACAAGAAATATCTATTCATGAGCCAAAATCAAGAGCTCTGCCTTTAATGGGTCTAGAGGATTCTTTCATTGTTGATTTAGAAGACGAAGAATCCACTTCTTCTACATCCTCCGGTTCACCTACATATCCACCATGTTTTGAGCCGATAAATGTGGAGGTGATTGATGACGCTTGTTCAGGTCAGGTTCATACTACAGATTGCATCCCAAAAAAATGGTCTGCGAATACAAAAGACTGGGTATTACTTCTACAACTGTTATAACTTCTACTTCAAAAAAACAGAAGGGCTACAACTCTAAAGGCTTCACATATTTATAAATGAGTCTACAAATCCTTTCTTGGAACGTTAGAGGTTTAAACTCTAACAAGAGAAGACTTATTGTGAAGAAGATGATCGAGATGTCAAAATCTCCAATAATAATCCTTCAAGAGACTAAGATGATGCAGTGCACTAGTTTTGATGTTATGCAAATCTGTGGGCACAATAAATTTGGTTGGACATTTCAACAATCTTGTGGAAGTTCGGGTGGAATGATTATCCTATGGGATAAAGACTTTGTCGAGGTTACAGACTCTATGGTTGGCGATTATACCCTTTCCATTTCTTGCATTAATAAAACAAATGGTTTTGAATGGGTTCTTACTAATGTGTATGGCCCAAACAATCAAATTGATAGAGCTGATTTTTGGGTAGAGCTAGACAATGTTTGTAGCTTTTGGGAACTACCTTGGTGTATAGGTGGAGACTTCAACACCGTCAAAACTTGTGCTGAGAAGAAGAATTGTAACAGACTATCCAGGAGTGTGAAGAAATTTTCTAAATTCATAATACATCAGGATCTTATGGATTTACCTCTGAAGGGAGCTAGATACACCTGGTCGAATGGTCAAGCAAACCCGGTAATGTGCAGACTAGATCGATTCCTTATCTCCCATTCCTTTGAATCCCACTACCCTTTGGTTTCCCAAAACGCAAAATCAAGACCCACTTCAGATCATATTCCCTTACTCTTAGATATTTCTGATCCTTCCTGGGATCCGAGCCCTCTTAGGTTTGAAATAATGTGGTTTTTGGAGAATGGTTTTCTAAATTTATTAGAAGAGTGGTGGCATTCTTTTTGTTTTGCAGGTAACCCAAGTACAATCTTATGGTTGAAACTCAAGGCACTGAAGGAGAAAATTAAGGCATGGAATAAGCAAGTTTTTGGTCATGTTAGTAACAAGCTAAACCGTATCTTGTCAGATATACAGGATATTGATTGTTTTGCTGAGAATAATGTTCTTACTGAAGAAAAAAAACAAGAGAATATCAGACATAAAGCTGAGTTTGAAAGAGTGACTCAAATGGAAGAAACGGCTTGGAAGATTAAATCAAACACAAAATGGCTACAAGAGGGAGACAGAAATACTTACTTTTTCATTAATCAGGCGACGGCAAGAAGAAGGTACAATAGAATTAGGCAGTTGTATATCGGTAACGTGTTGGTTGATGATAGAAGCAAGTTAAAAGATCACATGATGGGTTTTTATAAGGAGTTATTTACGGAAGAGGAAATCATTAGACCTTATTTAGAGGGTATTGCTTTTGATAGCATTAATGAAGTTGAATCCAATGTTCTGGAGACAAACTTTACAGAAGATGAAGTGTGGAATGCTATTCAGGAACTTGGAACTGACAAAGCTCCGGGGCCGGACGGATATCCTATATTATTTTTTTCAAAATGTTGGAAGTTCATAAAAGCAGACATCATGAGTTCTATTGATGAATTTTGTGCTTCAGGTAATATTGACACTAGACACAACTCCACTTTTATTACTTTGGTTCCAAAGAAAGATCATATTGAGACTGTAAAAGATTGTAGACCTATTTGTTTGTTGACTAGCGTCTACAAAATAATTGCAAAGGTCTTAGCTTCAAGATTAAAATTTGTTATGTCTAAGTTAATATCACAGGTTCAGAGTGCTTACATTGAAGGTAGACAGATTGTTGACGGAATTCTAATTGCAAATGAACTTGTTGATTCAAGAATCGATAGGAAACCAGGTATAATTTGCAAGATCGATCTTGAAAAAGCTTTTGATAGAATAAATTGGAAATATCTTGAATCGGTGTTAGTAAAAATGGGTTTCAGTTCAAAATTATGCAAGTGGTTGAGGTTTTGTTATTCTACGGCCTCTTTCTCAGTTCTCATTAATGGCTCACCATTTGGTTTCTTTAAAAGTAGTAGAGGTGTTAGGCAAGGGTGTCCTCTCTCACCATTACTGTTCAACATTGCTATGGAAGGCTTCTCCAGATATTTTGATAAGGTCGCTCATACTAATATGATCTCTGGTTTCTCAGTTTCACCTATAAGTGTGGTGGTTAATCACTTACATTATGCGGATGATACAATATTTTTTCTTGATGATAAAAAGGAGGAACTTCTTAATCTATTCTCTGCACTACAATGTTTTGAATACATCTCGGGCTTAAAAATTAATCCTTCAAAAACAAGAATAGTGGCGGTTGGTAATATACCAAATTTGGATAGGTGGGTGCCGAGTTGGGTGTGCAACAGACAAGATTCCTTTCAAATATTTGGGGATGCCTCTTGGTGCGAAATCTAATTCGAAAGCTATTTGGGATCCAATTATTGGAAAGTTTGATTCAAGGTTATATTTTTTTAGACAGGGAAAATTAACAAAAGGGGGAAAGTTAGCTTTGCTAAAGTGTATCTTATCTTCACTACCACTTTATTACTTCTCACTATTCAAGGCTCCTAGTTCTGTTATTAAGAAACTAGAGAAGAAAATGAGAGATTTCTTATGGGAACATAATGTTGGTTCTAAGGTTTCTCACCTTATCAACTGGGAGACGCTGATGGCTTCTAAAGATAGAGGAGTACTTGGTGTCCTTAATCTATCCATCATGAATGTCTGTATGCTAGCTAAATGGTGTTGGAGATATGGAGTTGAAAAAAATCTTTTATGGCGTAAAATAATTGTAGATAATCACGGAGATAATCGGTCATACTGGTTGCCTGGAAAGGTTGAAGCTACCTATGGTATTTCGTGTTGGAAAAGTATCGTTGTCACTAGTTCTTTGATCAGTTCAAATTCAACTATAAACGTTCATTCCGGTAAGCAGGTTTCTTTCTGGTATGACTGTTGGAGGGGTGGTATCATTCTTGCTAATGAGTTTCATATTATCTTCAAACTGGTAAGAAATAAATTTTCAAGAATTGATGATATGGTCTCTAACACTGGGAACTGGAAATTTGATTTCAAACGCTTACTTAACGATGATGAAGCTATTCGGCTAGCAGAATTATTTGTTGTCATAGGTCACTCCCCTCCATCTCTGGATGGTATGTTAGACACAAGACGTTGGAATGATAGCACTGGCATCTTTACGATTAAGTCTCTTTACTCCAAATTAATCGCAAGTGATGGAGTGGATAATTTCCCGAGTGCTTTTATCTGGAAACCGACAATTCCGCCTAAGATCTGTTTTCTGATTTGGAGCTTAATTCACAATAAGCTCAATACAATAGATACTCTAGATCGAAAAGGAATCCATATTTATAACTCGTGTGCTCTTTGTGGAAATGATGAGGAATCACAGGACCATCTCTTCTTGCATTGTAAGATTGCTCATAAAGTCTGGCGTATGTTGATGCCCAACTCAAACTGGTTTTGGGTATTTCCAAAGTCTTTCAAGGATTTAGCTCATTGCTGGTTTCATCCGCAGTTATCTTCTCAAGGAAGATCTATTTGGAAGCTCATTACGGCTGCCATCGTTTCGACTTTGTGGAAAGAACGAAACTGCAGAACTTTTGAGAAGAACTATATGTTTAAGGTTGATAATTCCCTGGGTGATGAAGCTAAATCTTTGGTCCTTTCATGGGCGTCTCCAAATGGGTCTAAAGTTCATCTTAATTTCGCCAATTCGGTTTCAAATTGGGATGCTTTCTTTGTTGTACAGTAATTTCTTCTTTCATTTACTCTACCTCTGGTAGGCACTTTGTATATTCTCTGATCTAATAAATTCTTTCTCTTTGATCAAAAAAAAATAATTACATTTATAAATCTCATAGTACTAAGTTTAGTTTTCTTCTTCTTTTCGACTTAATTTTTCTTACATTGTCATTTCACATGTTATTGTTGAAATTGGTTGATTGCAGAGAAACAAATTCTATTTTTTGAGGTGTAACATAGGACCTACCTTGTCATATACAGTATTCGACCGACTTCTTCCCTTTCCAGCAAACCTTTGAAGCATATGCTTAATCTTTCAGGAGGTTATCTCCTCATCTGAGAGATAATGTATATGCTACAATGGTTTACTGGGGTTTAACTATGACAAAGATAAAGTAAGTGATGTGAAGGAGATTGAAAGGCGTGGAATTGAACCAAGTGATGGAGCAAAATTAGTAATTTTTGACCTCAATATATGCATATTTTATAACACAGAAATCGTGATTGAACTCCACTACCATGTTATCATCTCATAACGCAGAAGCTTAAAAGTGGCATAACACTTGTTTGTATTTGTTTTTAATCGAAATGCTTATGTTGTCAGATGCCTTGATAGATTGCAAAGAAAAGCTACTCTAGATATTGTTTATGTTTTGTATGTCAATAATGAGATATTGTAGTTAAATTTTATTCTGATTGTATGTTGAATATGATTATTAGATTGAATTACAAGAATTGTTGAACCAGGCTGGTTGCAGGAAAAATGGGGGATTGATTTTGACAAGGTCAATGAAGAATGCCCTTTTTTTTCAGTTGAAAAAAATTAGCAACGGCCGTGCGCTGTTGCTAATTTTTTACCACAACTATATTGTGTCAGTCTCCATTGACTTAATCAAGCAATTGCAACTAATAGTAAAAAAATCGCAACTGCTAATCGGCTGTTGTTAAAGTTTTTCATCGCAGCATCTACAATCCGTTGCGAAAATTAGCGTCGCCAACTTCGCAACAGCTGAGTGCAGTTGCGACCTCGATTTGCAGCAGCGGGACACAGTTGCTAAAGTCCATTTCTGTTGTAGTGGTATCAAAGTAATATATAAATTATTGAATCTGATACATATTCAGAATCAATACAACTCTGCCGTAACAACTGGACGAGGGAAGAATCAGCAGGTTCAACAACCAAGAGTTGTGCACTTTAATACTCCCCCTTGTGTCGTTCAATGACAAAAATTAATACATAGTGCTTCACATATAGTCCTTCAAATGTCGTTCTCCTTGATGACTTGTGCCGAAGTCCATTGCCTCATTAAAACTTTGACAAAGAAAAACCCAGTGGGATAAAACCTTAGTACAACTCTTCACATGTACACTACACCAAATCCATGTTTTGGCAACGTTTGGTTTTCCGGATTTGCAACGGATATAAATGTTGCAGACCTTTATCCGTTACTTATACATAACATCCGTTGCACTAATTTCTAATTATTAGACATAGAAAAAGAAATAGGACACGCTTGCCATTATAACTATAGTCGGGGCTTAAACGTCTATTGAAATTCTTATTATCCTTTATTTCCCTTCTATTTTCCTTTTTCCTTTTTTCCTTTATCTCTCTGAAAATCTTATCGGGTTATCCTCCCATTTTTTCTTCTCTTCTAACCCTAGAACGAGATCGGCGAATTAAACCCAAGTTTTCAGAAATCAAAACCCATGTATCCTCCAGAATTAAACTCATCTTTCAGAAACCAAACTTAATCAAACCATAGAAATCATTTTCGTCTTGCATCTCAACTACTTGAAATTAGGGGTTAGCTTCTTCATTTGCTGCATATGATTTTTTCAATTTTATCTTTGTTTCTGAAATTCATGGTCTCTAACAGTGAAATTAAATGGTTCTCTAACTTTCCCTCTTATTTCAGTTTTCGTGAAATTAGGTTTTTGTAATTCTTCGTTCGAATTTGAAGTTAATTAATGATGTCTTTTACAGTCTCGCTTCATATTTGCTTGCATGGGTTTTGATTAATTTCTTCAATAATGACAGAGGTCTTCTCGCTTGAATTTTTGCAGAACGGAAACTCTAATTTCAACAAGCGAGGATTTATATAAAGCTTTACGAATGACAGATTCAATAGGTATCTTTTTCAGGGTAAATTTAAACCCTTAATGTTTCATGAAGTTTCTTTCTGTAGTGATGAATTAATGGATCATACAGGGTATAACCCTAGTCTTCTTTTTTTTGTTGCTTTATTTTGATCTAATTCTATGAATAATATCTTTTGGTAGGTAACTGGTCGGTTGTCAGTCGAGCAAAATTAATTTCACTTTCTTACTTAACTAAAATAAATGAAGCACGTGATAAGAAAGAGTTCGTATCCACAGAGAGGCTATTGTTTTTATGCAAATTTTCAGTTTCTTAGTAACCAAGGGGGGGTTTTGATTTATCAAAGAAAAAATAAATAAATTGAAAGCAATAAAGTATTAAAATAATCAATAAGGAGAAGATATTGGTCACGGGATAGTTTCATTCACAAACATATATTTTCATCAATGACTAGAATTGGTATTTTAATCTCTCATTTACTAAAAGTCCTAGGATACCTTGATCGCAAGTGTATCCCGCTAATTCACTGATTTCATCACAACCACATTAAAAGATGCATATGTGAATTCTTCCTAGAAAGCAACCTAAAGTGTAAAAGCACAATTAGATTTAACTCACTAAAAGCAATAAGTTCTATGGAATAAGACTAATCAAGGCAATCAAAATGTGTAAAAGCACTAATTCAATTTAACCAAGGTTATGATTCATTTGTGACTAGTAGGATATATCACTACAAGCACTACCCACAATTATGCTACTTAGAATCAGGGATAAACAAATTTTTCGTATTGAAAACCCTAATATAGCTCTAGAAATGAATGCAAATCGGATTGATTTCGGACTCAACCAAACAAACAATCAAATCATATACAATATAAACCATGAATCATAAACAATAAAGTATTGAGACAAAACTAATTCATTGATTCAAATATTATTTGTGAACTCTAGTTTATCCCATAACCAATAAATAATATTTAGTTACTCATAGTTTTTGGATTTATCATATTCATATTCATAATCAATAATAAAAATGAAATGAGGAAGATGAAAAATAAACGAAAGCAAATCCTAGTCGCTGCTCTCCTCCAAAACTCCAGTAGAATGATACGTCTCTAAAATTGTAAAAACTTTTCCTTCTTGTAGCTATTCCACTTTCCAAAATTAGGTCTTCAAAGCCCAAGGTCCACTAACCAAAAAGTCCACCAAGCCCATTAAACCCATGTGTGAAAATAACCCAGTAAAAGTCTCTGCCAAAAGTAGTCGCCGAAAAACTGGTGCTATGGCCAGAAGGTCGTCGGAATCCGGTGCCGGAAAATATCTCCGGTGACCGGAAAAGTCCACCTGGTCACCGATCAAACGAGTTAAATCGGGTCAACTCAGTCAAGCGCAGAGTCAACTGAGTCAAGAACTAGGATGACCTATCTGACTTGCCATGCCTAAGTTCTGTTGCACAATCATTGTGCTTCAGAACTGCTCTCCAGCCATGACGGCTGTGCATTTCATTGCATCCAACACAATGCATAGCTGCAACTACATAGCAGCACCTCAATGACTAGTGGATGCACCATCCAGCTTAACCACTCATCATTTAATCATTTATCTCAGAAGCATCAACTCCAATAGTCCACTCTCGGCTTGGTTATTCTCATACTGCCTTACAACGCCTCCAAACCAACACACAGTTACTCAAACCTAACAATTCTGCAACTTCTTGAACTCTTTCTTTTTCTACATATCAAACATCATTTCCCAGCTGCAATATATCAACTCAACCTCATAATACCAGTGCACAACATCAACTCCATATTTACTTCCATTTCAATCTCAGCTTCCGTGTTTATTTATCGCCTGCAATCAAAACCGCAACTCACAAACCAGGTCACCACCATTTGCACTTACTCCCTTACTAAACAAAAACACATCCACCGCTTGCGATCTCATCTCAAACCAATTCAGTTCATCTCATCTTTGCTCGTATTCAAGCTATTGCACCTTGACTAGCCACCAATCTCAACTGATGTACCAGACCACCATGTCACACTTCAACATCAGAAATTGGCCATAACTCCACCTGTAGGTTCCCATTTCAGTCACCCCAATGCCAATAGCTTTAGCAGCAATCACTGCAATTCATGAAAGTCACCACTTCCTGTAGCATCTCAAGCCTAACGCCAGCTTACCTGCAGACTCAACTCAAACAATAGATGCACCAGCTCAGTACCCTGCACTTCAACCATTAACCACAGAGGCAATTCATTTCTTCCAATTTTAACATAATTGTACCCAGTTCTTCATGTTCAATACCACCTGCAATACAACCCATGGCAACAACACTTGCAACTGCCAAACATCTGCCATGTTTACCTTCAGTTAAACCAAAACATACTGCAGCTGTAATCACTTAGCTGTAACCACCAATACTCACTCTCAGTTCCTGTATGACAGCACAAGTGCACCACTAGACAACAAACCAACTCCATCTGAGATTCCATTGCCTTGCCTGCAATTCTGCCAACATCATTCATTCCAACTCTAGCTGCACCCATCCACATAGCATCACTACTAACTTCTAGCACTAGCTAACAACACACAAAACTATTCTGCTCAGTAGCAACTATAGCTTCATACCTGTACTACTACTAGCTTGCTCCTGCAATGCCACTGAAGCTAGCACCAACACAACCACCTGAGACTGCCATTTCATCCATTTGAGCTGCAATTACCAGTTTCATTAAATCCCTGTCCTAAACATACATCTAGGCCATCACTTCAAGACCAACTCTAACAACAAATTCATCGACACAAACTCACAATCCCCATTGTAAATATCTAACCAGTTCAATTCTCCAGCCACAGAATCACTATAAGCAGCACCTTCTGCTGTTCAATCAAAAACCCATTTTCTGTGGCTCAACCACTCATTCACCTGGCCATTTGCACACACATTTATCTCTATAACCAGCTCCACCAGTCCTATCTTGAACTACCAAAACCTAACATCATAGATGAACTACTTCTCAGTTACCACCACCATCGATTTCTTCCACAACTTCATAATTAACACAGACCCACATCCTATTTTTTTCTTCAATTCGATGTAAAAACTCAAACTGTAACGCCCCGGTTTTCAAAAAACGGAGTGCTACTTGGAAACCATAGCCGAGGCCCGGCTACTAAGCCCAAGCACATTAAATAATTTATTCAGGCTTATTTTTACCATTTCTGTCGCAACGGAAAACTTAAAAAAAAAATCATTTCGGAAGATCTAACCGTTGATTTAACCTAAATTTTTATGGCTCTACGTGCTGGACCGCTAAGCGGCTGCCTACGTACCCAAAAGGATCAAGCACGACCGTAGTTCATCAGACGATGCCAAATAACAATCAACAATTTTAGGATGATCAAATTATTAAGATTAACCTACCCAAGACACTTGTTCGAACCACATCCACAAACAATATTTAAATTCAATCAATCCTCTCGCCCAAGGGAGCCCACATAAGGAAACACCACATCCATAAAAAATAATTAAATTCAATCAATCCGCTCGCCCAAGGGAGCCCACATATGGAAATACCACATCCATAAACAATAATTAAATTCAATCAATCCGCTCGCCCAAGGGAGCCCCACGTGGGTTTAGGAAACAAACCGTCCCCAAGGATATCTCGTATCCCAATATAATACAACAATAAATTCAATCAATCCGCTCGCCCAAGGGAGCCCCACGTGGGTTTAGGAAACAAATACCGTTTCCAAGGATATCTCGTATCCCGTCATAAATAATCTTTAAGAATCACATTCTATGGACCGTAGCCCAACATTCATAATCATGCTCACAACATCGATTATCATCCATATATTAATGGAAACTTGCAAACATAAATTTAATGAACATCGATTATCATCCATATTTTAGGGCTAGCGGCACAGCTTGTCGCTCGCTTTCCTAGTATGTAATTTTTAACTTTGTAATTATTGGTACATTTATAAACTAATTTTAACATGTTTTTCCATTAAAAGAAATTTAAATAAAAGAAGAGTTTTAGATTATGTTGCGCCTACCTCGAATCACAATCCAAAAACTATCAACAATACAAGGAAGAGCTTTATCACCGAATAAATCGTCTTTGATATAAAGAATCTCTAGCTATTTCTACTAATTTAGATTTTAGTTTCCATTATATCATTCACAACTACAAAAGAATAATGGAAAGCAGAAGAAAAGGTTGGCTAAGTTACTCTTTTCTTTTCATTATAAGATATATATACACTCACAACCCTGAATCAGTAACGGTAGTCCGACACGTCTCAACATTACCGCTTACCTTTGGTCTTAAAAACTCGAGGAAACATTCACGATATATAACCCAAACGAAACATTCAATGTTATTCAACACCAACTCTCACAAGCATGATAGCTATTGTGCAGACAACCCCAAAAGTAAAGACAACCCCAATTTCCAGGCCAAGCGCGATAGCTATTGTGAACCCGACCTTTCAACATAATGGTTTAATACGAAATAGCTTTCAACAAATCTCAATTACTTGAACAGAGATTCATCTCTTAAATAAGATCAAACATATTCCATTCATTCCTGCTGAAACATATTGCATGACCATTCAAACTGACCAAACATATTCATACAAAATTCAAGCTTCAACCCAATACCGAAACAATTCAGGGAATAGGCTATGCAAGTCCAGTCTACTGTACTTGCCAATATCATGTCTTATACTGATCAGAACATGGTGAAACTTTTACCACACACTCAATACTATATCAGAGATACTTCATAAAAATATCAAGTAAAACTGACAGCTAAATATAAAGATAAGAGAGATTTTATAAGCATAATTCAGACTGAAAACGTACAGTCACAAAAGGGGAACTTCATCTAATTAGGGTACTTCTGGACATCCAATTGCTCTGAAATTTTTACATAAGCATGATAATACAAATGGGTTTATCATATCCAAAATTTAAGTAATTCTACGCAACAAAACCCCTAATCCAGGGTATCCAACTTACTCACGTTCTGACAAAATTATGTACCTAAAGTCTATGTTATACAGCTGATTTGGGTACCTGTACTCACCAGATTTGTATGAAACATTGGTCGAGTCTTTGGAAACTAGTTATAAACAACATATCCAAAATTCAATAATTCTAACGGTTCAAATTCATTCTAAGATGCAACCAGCTCCTGCTGCTCATATTTCAGATCCAAAAACAATCTCAAAACCCAAACTAGGGATTTAAATTCAAAAGGTTCACCTATATCTACAAAAATTGAACTCAATGCTTAATAATAAAAATTGATAGAGCAAGAGAAAACTTGCCTTTGGCTTGAGCTCCAAAACCCTAGCTTTTTCCTTCTTCTTCTCCCCCTCTCCAAAAATCTAATTAACATTTTTATTATTGTTTTCTTTTCTTTTAATTTTCTCTTAATTTATTTATTATAAATTAATCTATTTACACCCAAACTTGTTTCTTTTACATTTCAATCCACCCACCTAGGATAAGGCTAAGGAACAACAATTTAAGCACAGGTTAACCAATCCGGGTAAAACCCGAACCGAAACAGTAGTTAAAAATACAGGGTATTACATAAACCCTCCTTCTGAACTCATCATCAACAGATCTCTTTTCTCACAGCAAAACCCTAAATTTCTTGATCTCAATTTCTCTGAACCAACAACATCCAGTTATCTCTCAACCTCTTATTCTTTCTGATCTGTGGCTTAACTGAAATAGCGTAAACTCAGATTCAATCTCAGGGCAGCAGCCGTTGTGCTATTTTTTCTCAATTTCAGACAAGAATGAAGTGGAAGAATGAGAGAAAACTTGTTTCTCGATTTAGGGTAATGAGGTGGGGTTGTACCCAGTGTCCGGAGCTTGATATGGGACACTCAACTAGTCTCCCCTTAACCATAACTAGTCTTTGTTTAATTGTGAATCAGTCCTTTGTGCTCCTTTTCGCTCCAAATGAATGTTTTCTTTCCTTATTTCGAGTTCTCCCACCAGCAACAACCGTATTTTACTTCTCAAATCCACTTCTTCCCTTCAATTTCTTTTCATCACTAAAGTTGTCGTGCTTTTCAGACAGAAAATTTGCATCACTAAAGCCGACATACTTTTCAGACACAGATGAAGAAATGAAAGCAAATAATGAGAAATAATTCGCCTCCAACCGCAGTTGCACTTGAGATGACGCTTTTTCCCTGTTTCTTCTCCTTTTAGTCCAAATGACTCCAAAGTACCTAAATACTCAGAAAAAAACATAAGATACATAATTTACAAGAAAACTCGCAAAGAAAGCATAAACTATAGATAAATATCAAGGTGTTTTAGACACCTATCAGTAACCTTCCGTAAACATTTTGCAATTTTTGTTTTGTTTACTGTATTTGATAGAGTTTTAAAGTATGGTTTTTCTTTTGATTTCAGTTTTGTAGTTGTGGTGTTCCAAAATGTTGTTTGTATGCGGTGTTGATGGTTTTGCTGGTGAAAGTGGTATCCATTGTTGCTTAGAGTAGGTGGTGTGGGTTTTTCTGTTGATGGTGATAGATGGTGTTGGTGGTGTGGTTAGATTTACAGATTTTTCAGTTTAGTTGGTGCTGGTGGTGCCTCATTTTTTCGGTGTTTGTGATAAATCCCTGGATCTGCTATAATAACGGTTGGTGGTTGTGGTGATGCAGGTAAAGGTTGGAGGAAAGAATCTCACTTTCAAGATATGCACATGTAATATATGCCTTCCATCCCTTACTTATATTCTTCTTAAATTTAAAATAATCAAATATTGCAGAAAAGAGAGTTTGAAATTCTATTAAGCATCTTAACAATTTTGGAACAGGTTCCATTGGGGAATTTTAAACTTCATTGGACTCTATTTATAGTGGATACGTTCCTTTCTTTGGAATTGCATGATCAACAATAGGTTACTTCTATTTTAACTCTCTGTGTAAATCCAGATAAGTTTCTCATTTTTAGATGCCACATAAATTGTGCTTTTACGAGCTGTAGTGAGTGGTAGTTTTGTTTAGGTGTTTGAAGATGAAACTATCATTTCAATCACATATTTATCATTCACTAGTCTTCTTTATTATAGTTACTGTCGATATCTGATGATGGCATTCCAGACGAGGCATTAATGAAGATGATGCATGCTTTGCTGATGAAACCTGTATCATAGAAAACTACTAGGGGGTGATTTTTTGTCTGTTTCACATGGATGTTTTAATCTTCACTTAGTTAGATTTTCTCTACCCTGGAGGGGTTTGGTTCTGTTATAAAACTTCTCATTTCGCGGTGGTTTTTGCCTACAGGTCAGTCACCTGCTTCTTACTTACCATGGAGCTTATCGAAAACTCACCCTGGAGCTAAAGGATATATTTTTCAGAAAGAATATAATGTTTTTTCTTCTCTAGATTCTATGACTAATCCATAATATTTAATGTCATTAATGTCGGGATACAAATTCATCACCTGGATGTAAATGCTCTCTGAAGAGCAACCAAATCAATAAGATGGAGGGACAAGCCTTCACTGGATTTGACCTTGGTATTTCTTGAGCACATGAAAAAATTTGGTGAGGCTAGTGCATGTGCATCTACTTGAACAAATGATTCAGAGATGCAATCAAATTTGGAAAGTATAGTTGCGTGACTGCATCATCTATACCGATGGTTTTGTAGGTGCGAACTACCCGTTTTCTATAAAGCTTTTCTTCTTGGGATCCCTTGATTGTTCGTGTTAAACTTCCCTGCAGTGCAAAATCAAAACTCCATTGATCTAGCTCTGCACCAGGTATTACACAATGTAACGAAAATTTTCCAGGTCATTTTATTGTTTTGTTTTGTACAAAAAATAAAGTAATTTGTTAAGCTTGTATAGTTCAGGACCAACAAAGAAACTAGACTTCACTTTTCTCAATACTCGAAATCTTTAAAGATATTTAATTTATTTTTTTTACTATAATTGTCATGAATTTTATAGCACCCTATTTTGTTCACTTCTTATTATGTTCTTGTGTCTGTACCCATCTTATAGTTTTTCACCCATTGAAATATTTTTTTTTGTACATGTCATCCTTCACTGATTATCCAAATATAATTATTGAGCAATGACAGGTCAATGCAAAAGGTGTTTGCTTTGTTGCTCGCTAAGTTCTTGAAATCGGGGCGAAAATCATATTTGCGAACTTCTCGAACATTATTATTGACACCAGAAAGATCTATTATTCGTGGACTTCTCGAAGAATCCATTCTGTAAGTTACACCAGCAAACTATTATTTTAACTTATAGGGATTACTTAAATTGATTACCTACTATTTGTTTTTTGCAGATCATTTCTGAGTGATGATTGTTGCATTAAGGTATGAGCTTAGTATTTTACTGGGCTGCCTTGTCTACCTTATTATGCAAAAAAAAACTATAATAGAGGTGTGATAAAGCTTCACTTTTTTTGTTAAATATTTTTCTTATTTGAAAGTTTGTCTTCAGTTATTGATTATATTAATCTCAGTACCACGAAAAAGGTACTGCAACCTGGATTGTGAAAATGGTTGGAAACGTGTACATGCATCTATAAAATCTTGGTCCCTACAAAAATCTAACGACAATGAGAAACTTTATTCATGCATTTTGACTCTTTGATTTTCTGAAAATTTCATTCATTTAATATATATTGGTAATTCACTTCCACTCTTTTAAACCACATACACAATCTACACAAAGCTGAACTCATATTGCGCGTTCAGCTCCGGAGATTATGAATTCTCTTTAGCATGTTCTAGCCTCTTTCTTTCATTATTTTTATGACTTCTTCTTTTGGAAAGTATTTGAGGATGCAAGGTTTATTTCTGTCATTCTCGCTAAATTTTTATCCTAGGTGCTGGGACATTTTAGAAAAATCTATGCGACCACATATTCCAACTAAGAACTAAACAAGTTAATTAACTTGACTCCGAAATATATAGTCGTTCTTTGTTTATTTGCTATGTTTGGCTTATCGTGTTGTTTTATTTGTTGCTTTTCATCTTGTTCATTCATGGATGTCGAATATAATCTCAGTAGAACCTAGAAGTGGAGGTGTGAAACATATTATACAGGCAGTTAGATTCATTCATGGATGTCTTATAATCCTTGTACTACGCCATCATCATATACACTTCTTGTTCTCTTGATTTTTATCTTTGGTGGTCAGTTAGGTTACTCCTAATGTATATGATATGAGATATATTTGGTGAATTAGATATTCAAGTTAATATGTTGTCTCATGATGTTGTAGCAGCATGATGGTTGACAAAGAAATTTGTCTAACGGAGGGTCCTGTCTCTACAAGTGTAACTTCCGGTGCTTCTACCCAACAAATTTGTTCTATTTTCATGAGTACCTTACCCCATAGATCTGTACAGGAATTTCGTTATAAAGGCATATTAATCCATGCCAATAAGGTAACATTTTGTGTGATATGATATATGTTCTTGTTTAGATTGATTTGACGGCCCTGTGACCTTACCATATAGTGTTTGTTGGTGGAATGAACATTATTGATTTTATAGTCATCTTATTGTAAGAGGTTTATATTCGTTTTCTTATCTTTTGGAAACATTTGATTGTTCTGTCTGCAGAAAAGATGGTATGAAGCTGGTAATGTTATGGAAGGATTGGTTCATTACATCCTGTCATTGTGCTAAGTGCAGAAAAATAATCAAGGTACCTAGTACCATCTATGTTTTTTGTTCAATTTATAGAGTATGGTTAGAGACTCGCTGAAGCTTAGGCAATCCTTGTTGCCAACGTCATACTTACTCCCACTGTTTTCTTGTTGATTTAATCATTAAAGCTAGGACTAAGTACTGTGAAGATATTTGGAGCAACAACCTAGTAATGGTAGCTTTGATTATTGTAATTGTATTATGTTTCAGATTGGAATTTAATTATATATATTTGTAATACGATATTTTGTAATTTATATTTTTTTATAATTTTGATTACATATTTCGCAACGTATATAAATGTTGCTTAAATTAATTATATATTTCACTATGTCTAATTAAAGCAACGGATGAAGCAACATATGAAACGTTGCTTTAATTAATTTAAGCAACGGAAATAAACGTTGCCAAAAATTTGTGACGCCATGTGGGCAACGTACAAAAGCGTTGCTAAAATTATTAGCAACGAAAATAAACGTGGTAAATTTGGTTTTTTGGTGTAGTGATAGTACTTCGCATGTTATCTCGTACTTTACATGTAGTTCAGCATATGCAATATGATCTTCAAAGATTGACAAGTCTAAGTTAATTCCCTCGTTAAAACTTCGTCAAGGAAACCCATAGGGACAAAACACGAACTAAAGAAAAAGAGTACACTATTAAGAAAACTTAGAACGTAGTTGGACTCGAATATGTTGCCTCACTAAAACTGTTAGAGAACTACTCGATCGAACTTGAAAGCGTTGCTATCTCAAGCTTTTTTTCCAATGTTAGTGATCAAAACTATCAGTCTTGATTTCTAATCTACTTATAGTGATGTTTCAGACTAAGATAGATTATGTAGTTGAGTATTAGACTTCACAACATTCATCACATAAAGAAGAAGAAGAACTACTAAGGAGAGCTAGTGGAACTTCATCAACAAAAGGTATGTGGAGACTAAAACTCATCTATCACTTGGAAAGTCTATTTCTACTCTATCTCCTATATTGAGACATAAGTTGTATTACTATATGGTTTTTGATTATGCACATTTGAGATTTTGAGATGAGTTTAACTCGCTTACATATATCTCGAAATACGTGTTAGTAAGTTTTTTCTTTAACCAAGTTCATCTTACATTCTTGACGAAAGTCAAAAGATGATCATGTGAAAATTGCCGAGTAACGCATTACATGGTTTGTGTGATACAATCATTTGGTGTAGATTTGGAGTGTTTCGTTATGATTATTTCAATAACTTAAAATTGCTTTGATGCTAATAGTATGTGAAAACGGCTATTTTCATCCTCTAATAGTGATTGAAATGGAGTTTAGAACTATTGGATTATGAACATGGTGTGTATTCTTGCATGTATGTGATCCATGATCAGAGCTATAGTATGCATACATGTATGTGTACTTATAGTTGTGGAATTCCAGGTACCAAATACACGTACCGGTACGCATACTTCCGTAAGGTATAGGTACGGGAATTTCTTCTTGGTTTTCGAAGTGTACTTAGGTATGCGTACCCGTTTGCATACTATCGAACCCAAACTCAGACTGGCTACTTAGGTATGCATACCTGTATGCATACTTGAATGGTTAAAGTTCTAAAATCGGTTGGATCATGAATTAATACATTTATATATATATATTAAGGAATGCATTCTTTGCAAACCGTGGCTATAATGTTCATGTTTGATTCGAGTGAATCAAACCGATTTTGCTTCAATCATGTTCTTGTATACTTCCATGAGAATATAGCAATTGAACAACTCTTTAACTAGTTTCATTTGAGTTATTTTAACTAGTTATGGTTGAGATGAATAATATTGATATGAGAGTGTTCATATAGATAATTAACCTCGGTTAACTATAATTGAGGTAACATGATGTACATGTTTAGGTACGGTTAGATAAACCTAAATGAGGGTACATTTCATTTGTGTATAACAATCTAAGTTCTATCTAACGGCTGAAAGATATTAACTAGAATCTAATAAGGATTTCATCTAATGGTAAATATTAAATGCTTTGTTACCAAGGTAACTTAGATTGCAAACCATGATTTGAAAACTATATAAAGGAGAACTCTAGCAACTGGAAACCTAATCCCCACACCTCCTGTGTGTTACTAGTTTCATAAGCTAGAGTCGATTCTCCTTTAACCTTAGGTTTTTCATGAAACCCTATAGGTTAACGACTTAAAGACTTCATTGGGATTGTGAAGCCAGACCCAACTATTTTCTACGTAGTTGCGTGTTCTGATCTTACTTTTACTATCGTGATTGACTACTATCTTTAATAAGATTTGTTTGAGATTTATCTCCGATAGGTAAGATTGAAAAGTAGTCACAAACATCTTCGTCTCATCGTTTGTGATTCCAAAATATCTTGTTTCGTTAATCGATTGGGATTATTGTGAGGTGATTTATACTTCTAGGCTGTTCTTCAGGAATATAAGTCCGGTATATCAATTGGTTCCTGTTTACCTTGATTTATCAAAAGACTGAACAAAACTCGTAGGTATTTATGTGGGAGACAAATTTATCTATTCCAATAGACTTTTTTGTGTAAGACAGATTTGCTTATCAAGTCTTCGACTTTGGGTCTTAGCAACTCTTGGTTGTGGGTGAGATCAGCTAAGGGAATCAAGTTTTTGACGGACTATCGCGTTTCATTTCTTTGATTCAGATATTTTCATTAATATCAACGCGATCTATATGTATGCATCGTTCAACATACTTGATGTTTTTGGCTTTGTCTCGCTAAAAACCTTGTCAAGTGACAAAACCCTTTATGAAAAACTATTCTCGATCGAAGGCAAAAAAAGTACAACACAGCTTTAATTTCGAAGTAAAATATGTCGACATCATATCCTTGGATCCTCACCCTAATGTCGGCATCTCCCCCTGATCACTTTCAGAGTTGTTCCAGACAGTTCCTTTAGTAATGTCCTTTTCGAAGATGAATATCGGTAATGACCTAGAAAATAGTCTACCATATCTCCCTCTGATTAGTTTCCTTGGAGAAGAGATTATTGTTCCTTCATAATCGACAACTTTAAGATTGCACTTTCATTAGCATTCCCTTTAGTGTCTTTGCAGGGATAAAACAAATTTATGTCAATGGGGTCTGTTTGGGAGCTTGGAAACGGGATAACATATCCTGGAAAGGTTTACCTTAATTTAATTTATGATAACCTTGTTAATGGTTAGTTAATTTGTCTAAAATTCTATCATATCTTGGGCTAGGTTAAATTGTGTTTGTTTGATTACAAAAATAGGTTAATATAAATAATTATTTCTTAGACAATTATTTATTTTAAAGGAAAATAACCGTCTAACCCAAGTGAGGATACAAGTATCCCAGGTATTTGGAAGAATACCTTAACCTCACTTTTTTAGCTTCCTAAAATCAAGGAAGGTTTAGTAATCCTTATCTAGGATTGGAATTGCAGTGAGACAAACACATTTTAATAGTTTTTTACTGGATAACCCAATGACGTTGCGTTGGAGCTGAGCTATATCTAGCAAACAAGTTCACTGAGGATATAACATTTGGTCGAGTACATTATTCTAAGTATAATAATGCGTCTATTGTACTTAGATAATGGAAATTCATCTCCCGACATATCTTCGTCATCATCCTTTAGACGAATTGGTCATTTACTTACATTTGAACCTCGACAAACCATGGGAGTGCTATCAGGATGCATGTCTTTGTTAAATTGCCTGAAAACATTAGACATATGCAAACTGGTGAAATAATATACCACAAGCTCAATATTCGGTCGAGCTTTCCCCATATTTTTCATCTTAAATTCGGATTTTCAAATAGCTTTTAAGGTCTCTTATTATATCAAGAGTACCCATCATGTTTGTACCATCGACATAGATAGCTAGAATTCCAAATCATGAGATTTCTTATGAATACGCAAGGAAAAATAAATTACTTTTCTATCCTATATAAATCAAATAGCCAATTAGACAGGTATACACATCCGCCTGATTGCTTCAATCTATAAGTGAGCGTTCACTTGATTTGGGCAACAAAAGGCTATCAAATACTTTTGTAAATATCTGCTATCTCTTGATTGTTTCAGGATAAGTAACAACCACAGATATATGCTGCATGTCAAGTCCTTTTGAAATTACCAAGCTAAATAAGTAACGGAACGTTATAACATTCATTACAAGAGAACAATTCCAGGGCTTTGTGAGAAACCTCGCGCCACAAGGAGAGTCTTTATACTTTAAGACTTCTTTCTTATCATTATGGTTTGTGACAAATTAATCATGTATGTCCAATAGGATTTACACTTGGTTGGTTAGCACTACCACACCAAATACCAATATATTTGTCAAAGAACCAAGTTCTACCTAGATTGTATAGGCAAAATATGCTATTTGTTGGTATTAAGCAACAAGTAGCTTGGTTCAATCTCATCTTGCTCTATTTCCTTAAGCAAGTGTATATGAAACTAATCATCAATATGCTTGCATAATCTTTCCATTAACTCGTGCACATTCTCATAATCCACTTGGGATGTCATTGTTCTCTGGAATCATTAAACTTCGGAGCGTCCTCCAATATTGATTGATGGATATAGTCAGAGATGATCAAATGAGATGATTTCATTAATGATACAAATTAGGTTGTTCCTTACTCATCTACTTCCTTTCTAGGTGATCATTAGTTGATCGAACATGGTGATCTCTCCATCTTCCTTTATGGAGCCACGACCTCGACCACACTTCCACTAAGTGTAGTTGCAAATATCCCTTATTGAGGATTCGTAACTTTCAGGTAGGTTTGAAGCTGGTATATGTGATCTCATCACTTTAGCGACATCAGTGTACATTCTGAAAATCGATTATTCTTTGCCACTTCACATTTACATTTTTGGAGTACAAGAATCAATATGAGACACCATGGGAACACACCACGACAATTTTTGTCGTTCCCTTACAAAATACTTTTTCTTATCTCCCACTAACGACGAGAAGACTTTCTCATTGTTAGAATACGGTCATCCAAATCAAAACCGATTGGCAATGAGTGGAGAGGCCCTAACGGGTTATAAGCCGCGGGATTTTAGATTTCCCAACAATGTGGGACTAATAATCTCAACACGCCCCCTCACGTGTAGCCTCGTTGGGTCTAACACGTGGACAATTAAATTGGGTGACGCGGAGTAAAGGCGCGGTCAAAGACTCGTCGCAAATAGCCTGCTCTGATACCATGTTAGAATACGGGCATCCAACTCAAAACCAATTGGAAATGAGTGGAGAGACCTTAAGGGGTTATAAGCCGTAGGATCTTAGATTGCCCAACAATGTGGGACTAATAATCTCAACACTCATTAAAATGACAACCCACAAATCTAGCGGTAAGAGAACTCCTGCCACAGGTTTTAAAATGCGGATAATTGTTTCTCTTGGTTCGGGTGTATTTTCTTGGGCATCGAAGAAGCAACAAACCTTAGCTCCATCCACGGCGGAGGCAGAGTACATTTTGGCATCAATAGCTACATCTAATGTTGTATGGCTAAGAATAATCTTAGAAAATATTTAAGAGAAACAATCCGGAAGCTATCTTACTTGACATTCCACACTTTTTTTCACATCAAGAATAGCTTGGACTCCATATAATACTTGCTGTTAGGCCTCTAAACTAAATACACATGTCGTCTGTTAAAGGTTATGATCAACTCAAAACAAAGTTTGATGATGTATATCAATTGCTGAAATGATCACCCATCAGGATGGAATCGATTTAGGTGAGAGTGTAACATCTAGTGGGCCCCACATGAGGAAGAAGAATCAAAAGGTGGACAAGGCTCACATGATTCCAGATTAACCGTAAAAATATGTTTTCTGGTAACTTCTCTATCTGTAGAATCTCTAATGTACATCTATTACCCCAAGGAAACCTAGAACAAGCTCTTGCACCGTTAATCCTAATTTATTCGGCAGTTTGGGACACAATGATTTTACAGTAGCTCGTGCTTTTGGGATATTAATTTTTGTATGATTTTTCTGCAATTTGGCACTTGTGCGAAAATACTGTTCCACAAATTCTGAAATCGAAAATTACATCGTTTAAACTAAATTACAGATAATACTGAATAAGAAAAGTAAGCTAGATACTCAAGCAGTTATTCAAGCCGGTAGATGAAAATTTAGTCGCCTTAGCCAAACTTAGTGAAGTACCATATGAGTAACATCAAACCTTTTTGCTGGACGATTTAAATTAAAATGTTTTTGAACTTGTTTAACCCTCTTCTGAAGTAGGCGGTACCTCTTATCCTGTACCGCTAGTAATATGGTTTTCAGTTCCGGTATCTTGTCGACTGGAACCTGTATTGAAAACTGACTCCAATCAAGTATATCACTGAATGGAAGAACATATTGATCAGAAATAATCACAGGAACACAACTTGCGTGGATTGCCTCAACAATTCTAGGACTTGCAACTTCGTACCCGCTTGGGCACAAGCAAAATCGGCTTCTAACCATGAATGCACCGTAATATGTTCCCTTAGGAAGATATTCATTAACTTGTAGCTCACGGTCTTTGTCTTTCCATTGCTCAATTAGAATCTTTCTTATGTTTCCATGAGCACTGTTTGTACCCTATTCAAAATAGGTATGTGCGTACCGCACAAGCTGTTTAAATTAATGGAAGACCATGGATTATCAAGGTAGTCCATGGGCTCAACAGAGACAGGTCCGGTTTCATCCGGAGGTTTATTAAAACCAGGCCGTGAATTATCAAGGTAGTCAACGGGGCTCAACAGAGCCAGGTCCGGTTTCATCCGAAGGTTTAATAAAACCAGGCCGTGGATTATCAAGGTAATCCACGGGGCTCAACAGAGCCAGGTCCGGTTTCATCCGGAGGTTTATTAAAACCAGGCCGTGGATTATCAAGGTAATCCACGGGGCTCATCAGAGCTAAGACCCAGGAATTACCTAATGAAAACAGGTTTGGGTTTATGGAAACCAAATGGTTAAGTAAAAAGCCTAGATGACTGAAGTTATTTTGAGATAGACATAAATCTTGGAAGATAAACAAGAATCTTCCAAGATAGATGCAAATCTTATGAAGATATACAAGGATCTGTTAAGATAAACTCAAATCATGTGAAGATATACAAGAATCTTTCAAGATAGACATGCATCTTCAAGGATAAACATAGATATTAAAGGATAAATACAAATCCATGTGGTTATTTTGGATAACTACAAATCTAGGTTATTATGAAACCAGGTTAGGGTTTACGCCTATAAATTGAGGCCAAAATCCAGCTCAAAAGGTACACAATTCTACTCCTTTCTTCACAACTACTTGCATTGAATATCTTCTTACTTTAGCATCGGAGTATCTTTGTAGGTACCCCCATTCTCCATCATCAATTCTTGGATAATCCAATTAAACGGAAGCAATTCAATCAATCTACACACATCTCGAGGACTGTTGGGGTAAATATTTTTGCACCAACATCTTTTGGCGCCGGCTAAGGGGACTACGAAGAAAGGTTCGTGCCCCCAATTGTTAGAAGTCGTTTAGAAAGGATTTTTGAAACTAGGGTTTCAAAGTCATTGTGAACAGAAAGTTGCAGAAGGGTTCACAACTTGTCCAGAAAGTTGCAGAAGGTTTTACAGCTTCTACAAAGTTGTTAAAAGCCAAAGTTAATAGAAAAAAATCGTAGAAAGTGCTTCCAAAGTTGTTAAAATCCAAGTTAATAGAAAAGGAGAGTCGTATGGATGATACAGGAGTGAATCAATTGGAGATAGATACAGATGCACCCATCGAAAGTTTGGTCAACAAGCAAACCTGCGAACGTTGAGAAGTGCTTTTGTCCAGGAAGATTACGACAAACGGGATGGAAGAGAATCGTCGATGTCGTCATCGGTATCAGCATCTCGATCTCTGTCTGAGGGATCTTATCCAAGGTTCAAAGAGAACAACGTCTCGAAGCGCAGGTCACCACCTCCAACCACCAGCCTAATTTTCCATCATCGTGAAGGTTTTCAACGCCAACACCCAAGCATCCATGAACGTCGCCAAGAAGACATCGTTAACAGAGGAGTACGTTCTCGGGTTAACAATCCGTTAGCTGAACAAGCTAGTATTCGATCATCTTCACAAGTTAGAAACTCACCGTCCATGCAAACGAACGTCCAACCTGCTGCTCAAGATAATAGCCCGCGGGTTTCTCAGGTCAAAAATCATCAGGTGACACCAATGGACTTGACAGTACGGGAGCGTGTGCAAGGGATAGAAAGAGAAAACAAGCGACTCAAAGTTATAAAGAGAAAACAAGCGAATCAAAATCGCGTTGGAGAAAAGAAAGGAGCTTGAAGAAACAGCTATCCCGCATTCCGGAAGTGAGAGATCAAACCGTTATCAAGAACGAGACAAGGGGAAAACCAGCGAAAGAAACGTTTTTCCCATACAAGAAAAGCACTGCAAAAACTTAGAAGTTGTGTCCGAGAAGAAGATATGTTAGAGGAATTCAACAGAAGACTCACGAAATCATCTGTTATTGCTCAAACTACGTAATTAGCAGATCCGTTGAAGGTCTCATAGGCTGACCTCTCCTCTTCTGAAGTATACATCTTTGTCTTCTCCTCATCGAAGTAGCTTCTTGGTTAGGTGGACTTTGTTGGAATTTGGGAGATATACGAGCATGGTTGTCTTGCTCGTATAGAGCTCCTAGGAAGCAAGACTAACTCTTAAACTCTCACAAACTCTTAATCTTATTAATCACTTCTTGCTTCTTACAACTCTTCTAGCTCACTTGGTTTTGGATGGTTTGCAAGTGAACCATTGTTGCCTATTTATAGCCTCACTTACTTCTCTAGATAGTTCTATCTAGACTCTTCTTTACACTCTCATTACACTTATCTAAAGAGAATATTCTAGAGGATAATACCAAGGATAAGTATGGAGGGTTTTATCCTCACATGTCTAATACTCTCTTATCTAGAGAGAATACTCTAGAATACAATAAGCATAAGTATGGAGAAGCTTATCCTTCACATGTCTTATTTTGACTAATACTTATCTAACACATGACTAATACTTATTTTGTCTTATCTATTCTAACACATGACTAATTTGACTTGTAGAATTCTCTACACAATTCTACACTAATATAGACAACTCTAAATTACAAATTACAATTTCCAACAGACTTTGTTCATCTTCAGGAAAATTCCCATCGAATTTTGTGTGTAAATACGCAACAAGCCCAGGAGGAAGAACTCTGGATAACAGATCAAAAGCTGGTTGATAAGAATCCGCCCAAAGAGAAACAAGCTGACGGCTAACTTCACGACGTTCGCCAGCAGGAAGGAAAAAGGCATGCAGTAAGTGTCTTAAGAGAGCACCATCCCGTAAAGCAGCATTGCGCATAGATTCAGCTGCAATCGCATCTTTTTCAGCAATCGTACGCATGATCACAGCCACTGTTTCTATTACACTTTCAGCAGGGTGTCTAAACAATGAGAACAACCGACGCCGCAAACCAGCCACTTGACGTAGTAGTTCAACAAATGTAGTATATTGTGCACTTTCCCCGTGGGGTTCACATAGCATAGCCTCGATAACTTACACAACATACATTGACAATAAAGGTGATACTGAAATAGGATTGTCACATAGTTGTTATGTGCAAACAATACAGACTTGGTATGCATAATTGTAGCATGTTGCTCCCCTTTCGAGTCCGTCAGTATATTGCTATCACCAGGACCCCCACCACAAACACATCTATAATATCAGCCTTGTCTAAAACTGCAAAGTCTTCTATTGGGGTGTCATTATCCGTGGACAATTCACAATCCCTTACGGCTGTAGAGTATGTTAAGCAAAGAACCAAGGAGGTTGTTGGAGCGGAAGAAACTCCATGTGGGGTATGGTCTGTTACAAGGTTGCGATCTGCTTCTCATGGGACAGCTAATATAGTTGGATTGAGTTTGGGAATTGGGCCTAAAGGAGGACTTGGTGAGCAAGGTGATTTTGTGTATCGTCAACTCATTTTTACAAAGGCATCACTTGTTCAAAGACGCCCTGAGAATTATGAGGCTGTTATTGTTCGACCTTTATCTGCAGTAAGCGCTCTTGTTCGTTTTGCCGAGGAGCCGCAGATGTTTGCCATTGAATTCAATGATGGCTGTCCCGTACATGTTTATACATGCACATCTCGTGATACCTTGATCACAGCAGTTCGGGATGTTTTACAAACGGAAGGTCAGTGCGCTGTTCCTGTACTGCCGAAGTTGACTATGCCTGGTTATCATATCGATCCACCATGTAGTAGAGTCTATCTGCAACTTCAGCATCTTCCTGGTGAACTACGTCATTAGCATATCCGTTGAAGGTTGCTCGAAGTTTATAACCACAATGAAAACTCACGCTTGGGGGCGTCTTTGGTATTTGGTGATAACCAAGAAAACGATGGGGGCGGCTAAAGTATCACCTAACGTACAAGAACTTGGAACCTTTCCCGATCAGCTAGGGACTCAATGTGAAGCTGTCTAGTCCTCCGAAGGAGAGATTGTCCCTCCAAAGCAACATGTTAGACCTCAGATGCAAAGAGAAAATTCAGTAAAAAGTGGAAAGTGTAAATATATAGAGGATATATACACATACAGCAAACCGAAGTTGCACGGCTCGATCGATTACTTGTGGATCCTCAGTCATGAAATCGTAATAATGGTTATCCTCCGGCAGCATGCCTGTTCTCCCCATACTGCGTGCGATGGCGGCATATTTTATGGTCTCCAACAGTGATAACGGAGTTGCTGAGATTAACTGGTAAATAGGGATCATCGGTTACTTCTAAGCATGGTAGACCCGTCGATGTACGAGCTGGGGAGGCTGGTGAATAGCCGGTTGAATAAAGAATGCTATCAGCATGAGCGTTGTCATTATCTGTTCCATCATCACTAAATTAGGGAAGATGCAGCTTTAATCTCCATGGATGCAGCACAGTTGGACATACTGGCAGAGTTCGAAAGGATGTTAGGAAAGTCCCTTATTGCTGCACGACGATTGAGATTATAAGGCACACTGCCACCTCCACAAATCCTGGCTGAGAGACGTACATGACTAATGTTCTTTAAATCATTCTTGGGATCGTTTATTTCTTTTGGTGAAGCCATTCTGTGCATGAAGGAACCAGAAGACAAACGCATGAATATATGTACAAATATCTAATAAAGAGATATATTGCATGTCAAAGTAATTACGAGAGAAAGAAGGATAGTTTGTATCCTGAACAATGCAAATCTTTTGAGATGATAATGCTGCTGTTTGAGATATGCAAAACAAAAGGAAATTTATCTAACTCTGCAAGTTAGAAAGAAAGTATAACAAAGGAAAGAAGAAGAACTAAGAAGCTCTTACCGAAAGAGGCTAGCAAGGAGGGAACGACGACTGCATATGGGTTGTTATTGCGATCTCTCTTCTATATTTTTATTGGAAAAGAATAGGGGAACACAAGTAACCAGTTCGAAGAGTTTGATAAGGATGAAATTTCAATAAAATCAAATTCTTAAGTTCGAACATGGACTGGATTTCAGCCAGCTGTAGGAACACGGGATAAGGACACCATATCTGGAGTAATCGTAGAAAAATACAAGAGGGAACCAATGGGAGTTGGTTTCTTAGTTTCACAAGGATTCAAATCCACAGTTTACGCGCAATTAAAACTCTTACTGGCTATGGATTTTTGGCTGAAAAGATAAAGTGTGAGGCTTTCTCAGGAAGGAGAATATAGTACATGGAAATACAAAAACATGCTAGGAATTTTAAGCGGAGTCAAACTCACATTTCCATGAATGGTGGATTACTATCATCCGTGAATACCGACACTAGTTGGACACGCCATGAAAAGCATTTTTTCTACACTATGAGGGACGAACGGGGACGTACGCGTTAACCAAATATTCCAAAGTCAAGACGTGACAGTGTACACACCAGTTGAAAAAAAGCGGACGTCGTCTCATGTGGCCACAAAATGAAGGCGTTAACATTTCCTCAGTTTGGTCACAAAACGAGAGGCAAATGCACTCGCTGAGGTCACGAACAAACATGGGATGTGTAATTTAGCACTTGGGCGTATACATAACACCAAGTGACTGCTCGAATTCGGGTAAAATACCAGCGTGGACAGATATGGATCTGACGAAATGAGGAAAAGAAATTGCAGGTATGAGTTTACTTAAGAATAATAAGTTAATATGAACATGTTTTTGCAGGAAAAATCATGCCGCGTGTGCTCTATAGGGTGTCAGGATACATTTGAACTAGCTATGTACCTACCACTGTCACATGAAGCCGTAATCTTCTTAACTCCTCAACAAGTTGAACAGTTAAGAGGGGGCGATGTTTGTACCCTATTCAAAATAGGTATGTCCGTACCTCACAAGCTGTTTAAATTAATGGCAGGCCGTGGATTATCAAGGTAGTCCACGGGGCTCAACAGAGCCAGGTCCGGTTTCATCCGGAGGTTTATTAAAACCAGGTCGTGGATTATCAAGGTAGTCCACGGGGCGCAACAGAGCCAGGTCCGGTTTCATCCGGAGGCTTATTAAAACCAGGCCGTGGATTATCAAGGTAGTCCACGAGGCTCAACAGAGCCAGGTCCGGTTTCATCCGGAGGTTTATTAAATGCAGGCCGTGGATTATCAAGGTAGTCTACGGGGATCAACAGAGCCAGGTCCGTTTTCATCCGGAGGTTTATTAAAACCAGGCCGTGGATTATCAAGGTAATACATGGGGCTCATCAGATCTAAGACCCATGAATTACCTAATGAAAACAGGTTTGGGTTTATGGAAACCAAATGGTTAAGTAAAAAGCCCAGATGACTGAAGTTATTTTGAGATAGACATAAATCTTGGAAGATAAACAAGAATCTTCCAAGATAGATGCAAATCTTATGAAGATATACAAGGATCTGTTAAGATACACTCAAATCATGTGAAGATATACAAGAATCTCTCAAGATAGACATGCATCTTCAAGGATAAACATAGATATTAAAGGATAAATACAAATCCATGTGGTTATTTTGGATAACTACAAATCTAGGTTATTATGAAACCATGTTAGGGTTTACGCCTATAAATAGAGGCCAAAATCCAGCTCAAAAGGTACACAATTCTACTCATTTCTTCACAACTACTTGCATTGAATATCTTCTGACTTTAGCATCGGAGTATATTTGCAGGTACCCCCATTCTCCATCATCAATTCTTGGATAATCCAATTAAATGGCCATAATTCAATCAATCTACACACATCTCGAGGATTGTTGGGGTAAATATTTTTGCACCAACAAGCACCACCAGCAAAGAACCCCAGTATTGGACGATTTGGACTAGTTTTACGAGACTGCGTGGAAATAAGAAGTGTTCTTGTTACCAGGCTGAGTTCTGGCAAGGATACATACAATTTAGGATTAAAACTTTCTGATGAATTCGCATTGCAAACGGCCCTAATAACGTTCCTGAATAGTTCATCGGGTGCTTGATTTGTTACTTTGGCTGCCTGCAGAACTCACAAAAGAAAATGAACCATTTAGTATAAATTATGCAACAACATAAAAGATGCAAAAAATAATTTGTGCGTACTTACCCAATCATGACATGAAACCATAAAATGATCTCCCCCGCGACTTCTATTCCAGTATTGGTATTTCTCTGATATGACACGAACATAATCTGCAACTACATGGATATAGGTAGCTAGACCAACACGAGAACCAGGTACATATAGAGCGCTAACCATATTGGTTACACTAAAGGGAAGGAAGAATATGTGAGCTTCATCCATGTTTTATTCTGCAAATGGGTTTGTATCCTCCTCCATTTCGTCAATGAAATGGTCTTCAATTGAATACAGGTATCTGTGTGGTCCATTATGTACCAAAGGTAGTTCGCCTTCTTTATAAGTCCAAATTTTAAATGTTTTCTCCATCTCAATATAACTCCTGATTCAGGATAAGTAAATTTGAAATTTAGAATTACATCTCATTTTCGGGGACATGAAATTTTGGAAACGATTGAAAGAAACTTGAATACAACTAAAGATATCGATAGACTCAAAAATCTAGCAAGAGAGGATGAGGTGAAGGAGGTGCAAGGAATAAACCACAAGTCTAGGCTTTGGAATATTTTTGAGTCAATTGGTAAGTCCGGAACAGCTAAGTGATGGTCGATCGATTTGTACCATGTAGGTGTACCTATACAAGGGATAGTCATTTTGAGAGCAATATTGTAGCCGATTTTGCTAGTTGAAAATGATTCTATATTAGCGTTAAATACGTCTATCAGCATGCTTTAATATTCAATATAACTTGTTTAACCACCTGTAAACCGCTTATTTTTTCTCTCATCACAACCACCATCACCTCGATGGGTTAGGTTAGTGGGAGGTTTCAGGTTTGCTGTTTATTTTTATTTTTCTTTTGATTCCCGGCTTGAGAATTACTTTCCTTCCTAGATAATAGTTTGTACAGTTTTACACAATTTCTCTGTTAGTGTTGCCTTGTTATTCCTTATTTACATTGTGCGAGTTCACTGGTGGTTTTCGACTTGTTTGTGCTGTGTTCGAAAATTAAGTTGTATGTCCCTATCGTGTTTGCTTTTATGTCTGAATGATGAATACAGATAAGGGAATATTGATCTGCCCTTTCAAAGACTTTCATGTGTGCCAAGATGGGAGGATTGAAATCAAGGGTTTCGCATGTCTAGTGACCCATTTGAAGAGGCAACATCTCTGCAACTCAGATAGGAAGAATGCTCTTGAACTGTCCATTTGAAGTGACTTGGATGTGTTTAGTACCTTGGAAGAAACCTTGAAGACATTGAAACAATGGCTATGCTTTAACTGTATAAGTATCCAGGCATGGAAAAGAGCATGTAAACATGGAGATACTGACGTTAGACCTGCAATATGTGAGGTGTCTGGGGAAGTAACGAAATTAATTGTTGGAGTACCTCGGCCTGGCTCTATTCTCGTATAGTTGGAGGACAATAGTTTTGAGCTAACCGTTGAGACACTAGATGCAATTCTTCATGCTCCTGTGAGTATTGTGAAGTGCATTCCTAAATAGAGTAGGATGGCCTTTTCTTAGGCTTTGAAAGCAGCACTTTTGAAAGTAGCAATAGAGCCTAATTCGGTCCAGAACTGGGTTAGCTTATTGATACTACCTCGTTGTACGTTGCGCGTCTTCATACCCAAGAATCGGATGGAACGCAGATCTAGGAGTCGTAAATCTATGCAGCAGAAACAAATTCTAAAATCATTGACGATTTGGGGTGAAGCTAGGGGAGTCCAACAGCTTATCAAAGGGGTTCTACGGGTGCGACGAACTGGAGGTGTTAAGTTAGAGGATGATGAAGAACCTGACAGCAAACGTACAAATATTTCTGCTTGCTTGCGCAAAGTAGCAGACGAACATTTTACTGCTGCAGTTAAAGCCATCAGCTCTTCCGGGGTGGCGCAGTACAATGAAGATACGAAGAAATCCCTAGAAGATAAACACCCATTCATGCCCCCTCCGTAGAAGCCTTCTATCCCTTTAACTGAGACGCCTTTACTGGCCGAAGAGGGAACTGTCCTAAGATGCATTAAATCGTTTCCTAAGGGGACTTCATGTGGCAAGGATGGCCTGCGGTCACAACACTTATTGGATGCCTTTTGTGGGGAAGGCTCTCCTGTGGCTGCTGACCTAGTCACGTCAATAACAAGGGTTGTTAATCTGTGGTTGAGTGGTAGATGTCCACTTATTCTGGCAGAGTTTATTGCGTCAGCACCATTAACTCCCCTTCTTAAGACAGATAAAAGTATTCGTCCTATCGCTGTTGGGACAATTTGGCGTCGTCTTGTATCCAAGGTTGCTATGAAGGGAGTTGGCAAGGACATGGCGGCCTACTTACAAGACTTTCAGTTTGGGGTGGGGGTTTCAGGAAGTGCAGAGGCAATTTTACATGCAGTGAACAGGTATGTTAGTAAGCACCATTTAGACCCTAGTCTCACTATGCTAACTGTAGACTTCATCAATGCTTTCAACCTAGTCGACCGCACATCAATGCTTCTTGAGGTTCGAAGACTTTGTCCATCCATATCTCCATGGGTGGATTATTTGTATGGTCAAACTGCAAGATTATATGTGGGAGATTATCATATCTATTCTTCGATAGGGGTGCAACAAGGTGACCCATTGGGTCCATTGTTGTTTTCTTTGGTGCTTCATCGGCTTATAACGAAGATAAATGAGCAGTGCACAATATACTTACAGGCTTGGTATCTTGATGATGGTACTATTATTGGTGACACTGTCGAAGTAGCGTAAGCACTTACTGTTGTTCAAACAGAGGGGCCTCGGTTGGGACTTATATTGAATAGTAAAAAAACTGAAATCTTTTAGCCCTCTTGTGATGGAAGAAAGGTAAGGGATGGGATGTTTCCTGCTGAAATCTCAAGGCCAGACAATGGGGTCAAACTTTTAGGGGGTGCAGTCAGCCTTAATGATGAGTTTGTGAAAAGGCTTGCTATCAAGAGAGCAGAGAAGGCAGTGGAGTTAATGCAGATTTTGTCCATACTACGTGATCCTCAGAGTGAGTTATTACTTCTACGTGCATGTATGGGCATCTCTAAGTTGCTCTTTGGCCTTCGCATTTGTTTCCCGGGATACACTACAGAGGCAGTAGATATCTTTGATAGAGGCTTGAGGGAGGCGATAGAGGGAATCGTTGTTTGTGGAGGCCCGTTTTTCGGAGAAGGCTATGATGGAGACTAGTTACGTTTGTCGGATATGGAGGCCTTGGGTTATACCAAGCTAAGGAAGCATCACAATACGCTTTTCTTGCATCACGTGTGCAATCTTGGGGATTGCAAGATCACATACTCAGGGATAGTGGAGTGGAAGGTATGGACGATAATTTTTATATGGCATTGAAAACCTTACAAGAAACTCTGCCCGACCAAGACTTTAGTAGTTTTACCAATAAAGACACCGCCTCACTTAAAGCACAAAGCAACCTGGCGAGTGCTTTTTTTGGTAAAGTTGTTAAAGAAATTGGTAGGGTTTATGGGTTTTCGGACAGACAAAAAGCAGTTTTTAGTTGCCTACAAGCAGCGCATGCGCAGGATTTTCTTCTTGCTATCCCAATTGAGGGACTTGGACCGAAGATGTCCCCCTTGGAGTACCGTTCCATCCTTAAATACAGGTTAATGATTCCCATATACCCTTCTGATTCTCGTTGCCCTGCTTGTATTATAGGCTGCTTAGACGCATATGGTGAACATGCTGTTCATTGTAAGGTAGATCCTGGTTTTAAATATAGACATGATCATGTGAGAGATATCTTATATGACGTATTATGGAGGGCTGGTATTTCAACAAAGAAAGAGGCGTCGGTCAACTTTTTGACGGATCCTATTGAAGGGAGATCAACACTCAGGCCAGCAGATGTTCTTATTTTTGGGTGGGCCAACGGAAAACATACGTGTGTTGATCTTATTGGGGTTTCTCCATTAGTAGGCATCGTGCAAGGCTCTTTCACAGTTGGATAGGCAGCTTTAAAAGCTGCCTCGGGTAAGATAACGAAGCATGAAAAGGCATGTATTGATAATGGACATGCTTTTATTCCCTTTGCATTTGACATTTTTGGGTATTTCGCGCCAGAGGCGGTTGGACTTCTAGCGAGAGTTCAAAGAGTCATGCACAGTAATGTCATGACTCCTGATTCGAGAGAGTTTGTGTTTAAGAGGATAGGGTTTGCTATTCAAAAAGGGCTTGCGGCGCAGCTTGTTGCTCGCTTGGCTGCTATGTAATAACTCGCGATAAAAACTATTTTTGATGATAAAGTCTAATGTATAAATTATATTATATTATATTTCAGAAAAATATCCACGCGCATGCTATTTGTAAGAAAGTAGTTCATCCAAGATTGGAAATGCGAAGAAAGAAAATATTAAAAATATGACAAAGATCTTAACTGATGAAAGGCATATGGATTTCTGTATATTGGTCCTCTAGGAATGAAATCTTGCACTCTATTAGATGTGTAGTTACGCGTCCGAACTGCCTTCTGAATCGCACTCCTAGAGCTCGCAAGGTCATCTTCGATTCTTTCCCCACTAGTACGCGTTTTCTGTATACACACAAGAACAATCCATTAACCGAGACCATCAAAAATACGATCCATGCACAAAAAAAGAAAATTGTAACTTCCAAACTCACTCTATCATGAGCATGCTCAGATGATGCAGTGGATCCGGAAGTTATTGCAAGAATTCCATTATTAGTTTCGTTAGTAGTAGTATTCGAAGCTAATGAATCATCAGCGGAGATATTTTTTGGTCTTCGAATGTAAGAAGAAGTGCTGTTATTAGAAGAGAAGAAGCCATTGTTGATGCTGAAATGTTGTTTGTTAGAAGGAGAAAATTAGAAAACAAGAAGTAGAAGCAAAGCAGTAAAGACCATCAATGATGTTTTGTAATCCATTGTGTTGGCCATGTTTTTCAGTGTTTCATCAATCAATAAGGTAGAGATTAGCAAGATTCATGGCATTAGGCCTGCTTCTAAATAATTATGAATACTATCAACTGATTATAAGGTGTCACTGTAATGGGGTTATAGAATGGACTTCTGATTACTACTGATAGACACGTAATTTGTCAGATTGTTAATATACTATGAAAATGGCTAATCAGAGTGGGGTACGCATACGTAAATAATTATATTGCAACACTGTCAATGAAAATTGCAAGTTTTGGCGATGTTAAAAAATAATTGTGGCTGCTTACCTAAAATCGTGTTGTACATAAGAAGAATCTTTTCTGCCGACTTAAAATCTTTTTTGCTTACTTAAAATCGTGTTATATCATAAATGTATTTTCTATAATATATGCATGCTTCAAAAAAGAAAGAAAAATAAATGTATTTTCACTTGGAAACTGTTTGGAGTAATCGGATAACCAATTTCCATATAAGTGACCTGAACTTGAAACTCTTTAGCACTAGATTCTTTAACGACAGAAAGAAATTATCCGCACCTAATATGATTTGATGTGATGTCCCTACAAAACTAGAACCTTATTGAACCTGGCGAATTTAGGGGCCATGAAAAAGAATTTAGGGGCCACACTAAAAGACAAAAAAGGTCACCCAAACGTAAAAAAGGGTTATCCCTTAACCGATTAAGCCGTATTGGCGAAACTACCCTTACACATTCGGAAGTTAAGGACCAAAATTATCTTACGAATGTTGTGTATTCGGGAGCATATTGCTGCCACTGTCCGGGGGGGTTCGGGGGGGCATAGCCACTTCGGCATAGAAAGTAATTCAATTTTCAAAGCACGTTCAAAACATCATCGTTTCTTAAGAACATCATCCATAATCGGTAGATAAAGTAGATAGTTTTTCACCGATTGTGTTTTCTAGTGTAAATCCAAGAACATCTTCCATAATCGGTAGATAATATAAATTTTTATCTAAAATTAAAGTGCTCCTAAAGTTCGAAAATTTTAGGATTTTGTCAAATCTCATTTTGGGGCCAATATACATTCGGTAGTAAATTCGTGAGGTTTATGCAAATGACATATCCTCCTAATACGACAATGGCTCAAAACCAACCATGCCATGGCTCAGCGGTTCCAAGGGCCATTGTACAAGGTTAACCAACATATATTCGGAGGTCTAGGTTTATGAAATATCTTCCGATTATCAGACGTTCAAAACGAGAAAAAATCTTCATTTTTCCCAAATTCGGATTTTTGGGCCATCTTATATTTGGAGGTTTATGCAAATGACATATCCTCCGAATATGTGAAACTCAAAACCAACCACGCCCATGGCTCTAGGTGGTTCCAAGGGCCATTGTAGAAGGTTAGCCAACACAAATTGGGAGGATAAGCTTTTACTAATCTTCAGAATGTAACAATTACAAAATCTCCAAAGATTAGTGTTTTTCGAAATTAATTTTTGGGCCAATCGGAAAGATAAGTAAAAACTCTTACTCCCGAATGTAAAAAGTGTTAAAATTCGATTTTGAAAGAACTCATAATTTGTATTTTTTTTGAATTTTTACATTCGGAAGATAAGTTAAGGATATAACCTCCGAATGTAAAGTGGTCAAAAACTCCAAACCATATGAACTGACCACCATGGAACCATCATTGAGCCTTGGCACGTCGAGGATTGAACCACTACATTCGGAAGATAATTTTGGTCCTTAACTTCCGAATGTATAAGGGTAATTTCGCCAATACGGCTTAATCGGTTAAGGGATGACCCCTTTTTACGTTTGGGTGACCTTTTTGTCTTTTAGTGTTGGCCCCTAAATCTGTTTGGTTGGCCCCTAAATTCGCCAGGTTATTGAACTCATCATATTTTTGTTTCTTTTTTTCTTTTGAATTTCAGCTTTCCAAATAGTTATAAGGTTGCCCAAATATTTGGGGATCATTATAAACTAGCTAGGCCCTCCCTCCTTCTGGTCAACTGTCTAAATCATCCATGTACAATAAATCCTAAAGAGTCAAGACTCTATCTCTCTTTAAGCAGACACAAGTCTCATTTTTGTTTCTCTTCCTAGCTAAGTAAGAATTTAAACCGCGCTTCGGGCCACGTTATTTGCCTACTAATTGCTCTTGCTTATCTGCCCACGATATACACAACTCAAGTTATAGCTGAGCTTTTTTAAGGGTTATAACTTATAAGTGTTATTCGCTGAAAATGAAAAAATGGGCCAGGAGACGCTATGACAAAAGAAGGAAGCAATTTGGAACTTAGATTTTCCTGTATTTTTTCCGTTTATCTGTCGTCTAATGCAAGCTTGGAGGAATTAGCTTTGTGACCTTTGTCTGAGGTACTCTCTAGTTGTAGGGGCAAAATATCGCACAAGCCAAATATACAACTTCGTTCTAGCCAAAATAATCTTAAGCACGAAGACATAACAATTACCAGAAAACAAGACGAAGAGTAGTCACACGGCAATAGGAAAAAAGTGCGAACGAATAGTTACACGATAAGAATAACGCGATTACTGACTCCATTAGAAGAAGCGCGAAGAACCAAGTAACCTTGCGACAGACAGAGACAGTTTCCAAAAGCCTGGCGTGTAAGATAAACGGAAACATAATCAGTCAACTATGATCTTGCACGTGAATCATGATTGTCTTTTATCCATAAATTTGCCTATATAAGGACCCAGAAATGATAGAGAAAAGGAGGAAAAAGATCAATTGAGAGAGATAAGCTAAGAAAGTTATCAGTAAAGAAAGAAACAAATTCCATCTTAGAACTTAGCTTGCATCTTTGTATTTCTCCATTGTTGTATACGAATCGTAGCTCGAATCTACTGTAAGAGAAACATATATTCATTATAAAGAGTTTAGAGAGATCATATAAGTGTCAAAGTGGTGAGTCATATCATTAATGTTTAGGTTGATCAATATGACTTAGACTTTGTGTTATTATCAATACAAGGGTGTAGTTGTGGGATTTTCCACAATTATACTAGTGGATCTGCCCCACGGCCCCCACTCGACTAGCCTGGTTTTTGATACAAGTTCTTGTTCATACTGGAAAAAGAAAAAGATGTACAGGTCTT